>JAHZTW010000004.1:34409995-34490347 GCA_020283515.1 Alliaria petiolata | reverse complement strand
ATTGTTTACGGCTGACTTATGGATTGTTTACGGCTGACTTATGGATTGGAAACGAAGAGTCCCCACGAGAAAACAAAGAGTCCCCACTTCGATAATTGTGGGTTGTTTACGGCTGACTTATGGATTGTTTACGGCTGACTTAAGGATTGTTTATGGCTGACTTATGGATTGGAAACAAAGAGTCCACTCGAGAAAACGTAGAGCCCCCACTCGAGTTCGTGAAAAAGGAGACGAAATGCGACAGAGATAAGAGAAGCGGCCGGAAGAGACGATACGACGGTGGTATTAGGGTTCGACTTCGGAATCGCCGAGAAAGAGTGAGAGAGGTTTCGCCGGCGAGAGAGAGGTTTTTTTCCGAAACTGTATTTCATGACGTGGATTTAGTTTTTTTCATATTAATGAAGTGGATTAGATGTTAATGAGGTGGATTAAACTAAATTTTTGGTTAATCATTTTTAAATTAAAAAAATTGCAAATTAATGAATGGTGTTAATTGTAATTACACAATAGCACAAATATCTGAGTAATTTTTCAAAAATATATAATATTATAGTAATAAACCAACTTTTGTGTAATATCTCAGTAATTCTTTCCATATTTAATGACATATTATCTAAGTTTTACCAATCATATCATTTCAAAAAGATTCATACATGACCATTGCGCTTCAGTTTATTTGCACAAGCTAATCTCAGCTCGTTCACTGTCAGGGCCCCATCTTTCATAGATAAAAAACCAATAATCCTTTTCAGTCTAAAAATGGGCATATCAAAGTTCTGACTAAAGTTATAGCATACGGAAATTATAGATACTGAGTGAAAATGAGGACCATGCATATAAGCTTGAGTCCATATAACTATATAAGTCATCGAGTACATAAAAGAGGTAACACAAAGTCACTCCCAAAAAGAATTTTTTTTTTTTTTTTTTTTGAACCAACCTTTTTTTTATCAACGATTACATTAAAAAGAGTGATTACATGGGTAGCAAAGAGGCATTAAAATCCTGTAGGGATTTCTTTGCTAAGTATCATCTACAACATTAAGAGAGCGAGGGGTAAAAGCGAAAGAGACAGAAAAAAAGATTCCCCAAGAGAGTGAATATCAAAGAGAATTCCGGAGATCTCCTTGATGGGCTCTCGGGAAGAGATGGCTCGAATCAAGTCATGAGCGTCTGATTGGAGGTAGAGTTTGAGAAACCCTACTTCTGTAGCATGAGAGATTGCTGCTCGAATGCTAACGCCTCTGCCATGAGTGGAGATAAGACCAACGGTTCCGCGAGGACTCCTGCTAGAATTTGCTGATTCAAAGATGTCACACCGAGTTCCAAGCAGCATCAGTGTTGCAAAGAACATAGTCGATGGGGATAGTGGGCTTGGTCGAGATACCTGGCGAGGTGATTACAGGAACAGGTTCTTGTTGGGCAAGGAGCCATTCTCGGGCTGCAGATGTGGCTCTTGTAACTACATCCTCCGTTGTAAAGTTGTGGTTTTCAAAGAGCTTCTGGTTCCTTGTAGTGCAAATCTTCCAGCACAACCAGAAGAAGAGGGTGCTGGCAGATAATCATATGGGAGGCAGGCACGTCCAATGTTTTGCAGCAATTAGTGCATGTCGAAAATCAAAAATAGTTGCTGACACCACGGGGTTGGAGGACAGAGCTTTAAACCAAATTCTTCTAGCTATATCACAGTGGAACAAGAGGTGTGCAGTGGTTTCAAAGTCCCCGCAATGAGGGCAGCTTGAGTTGTCTAGGAGTCCGTGGTGAAGAAGATTTTCTCCTGTAGGCAGAGCATTTTGAGCTAATTTCCAGAGAAAGACCTTAAGTTTTGGAGAGAAGTTCTCCGGCCAAATTTCAGTATGCCAATTAAAACTATGAACGTCAAGAGGCGGCGGAAGAGGGTTGATCAGTTCCTTCATGGCCACATGATAGCCTGTTTTCGAAGTATACTAGCCAGATTTCGTTGGTAGCCAGGCAAAGGAGTCTTTAGCTCCCTTCAGACTTGGTCTGAGACAGAGAATATGGGTAGTGTGAGCGGGGAGGATATCAAACACCATCTGCTGGTTCCACAAACCTGTAGTCTCGGAGAAGAGGTCGGATACTTTTAAGTATTTTGTGGCAAACGTAGGTGGCCCCATGGGTCTAGAAGGATAGTCAAACGCCAACCAAGGGTCATACCAAACAGAGTTGTCTTTACCATCACCGATGACTTTCCCTAGCTGTTTAGACAGGAGGTATCTTCCCAAGAGAATCCCACACCATCCATGGGATGCACTTGAGGGTGTAGGCACATCGAGGAGAGGCTTATACTTATAGTATTATCCCAGGAGGACTCGGCCAAGCAGGCTTCCCGGATTAATGAGTATGCGTCAGCTCAGCTTTGCCAGAAAGGAATCATTGAAGCTCTAAATCTCTCTGAATCCAAGGCCGCCATCTCGTTTTGAACCAACCCAAAAAGTAATTTGAAGCATGAAAAACCCTATTTGTCTCTTCTTTGGTGGAAAGGATGACTCTAGTTGAAAAATTAACATTAAAATCAAGAAAGAAAATCATACAGGATCAGTACCTGTTGACTTCAAATCTAAGATAACTTATTTTTCCTCCATGTTTCTGAGCACTTAAACAACAACGTGCAAGCTAATCAAACGAAGAGAAAGCAAAAAAAAAGAATAATAAATAAATCTTGAGGGGAATAGAGAAGACGCATAAAGATAAGTTTACATCAATGAGGCCATTAATGACCCATGTAAACGAGTTTAATGACCCATGACAAAGCAACTCATGGATCATCGTACCTAGACAAGTCTGTTTATCTATTTGAATCAGAAATATTATTGAAAAGATTCAAAATGTACCTTTGCCCTATCGAGTTGATGAACCATCAGTGCAAAGAAACCAAAAGTGCAAAGAAAATAAACATCACATCGACAAAAAACTGCATACTATGTCTACAATGTACAATGGCGCAGCGAATAAACAAAAGCGCGAGTCAGCCCGCAAACCAGCTAAATATGGCAGGACGGGCTTGAGCTTATGTTTCTGAACCGCAACCAGCGATGGGGCGGTCCGCGCGGTTTGACAGAATTCCAAATCCGCAATGGGTTGACCCGTCTGGGCGCGAACTGGTTGACCAATGATTTAATTATTGAAGCTATTTAGTCGAGTGGTTGACCAATGATTTAATTAATACTTTTACACTCTCTTACTCTGGGATGTCACGGCCGTTCTTGCGGCAGATCTGTTTCTTCCCGGCTAAGGTACGATGTTTCTTATCTTTCTACAAAACCCTAAGTAGTCCTTTGCGTCCCACATTAATCATCGATCTGTGATTTTTTTAATTAATCTATTTTAGTTGAAAGAAAAAACAAAAAACTGCAATTCCGATGTTTCCTTCCATGAAAATCGGATTTTACTGGTTATTGTTATTTTTTTTTCTGGTTGTAGAAGTCACTCCTTGCTGATGGGAAACTCAAAGAGAAGAATTCAAATCAAGCTCGGGTTAAAAGTATTCAGCCACCTCCGGAGATAAGAACTATTGTGGAGAAAACTGCAATTTACTTTCCCAAAAAGGGTTTGGAGTTTGAGAGTGGAACTTCTTCGCCGGAAACTCACCGGAAAATGGTCTAAAACCATTTTGTCAAAAATGAGTTCCAACAATCCCCCACATAAATAGAAATTACTCTAGACATATGACGACTCAATGACTTGATTTCTTAGACAAAGCAACAACAAGACTCAAAAGGACTTTTAAGAGTACAACGAAAAATCCACTGCATATGAGTTGGTAGCATTTTTTATCCTTGAACTAGTCACTGTTAATAACTATCAGATTTACTCGAACAGGAGGTGAACATGTGTCTCGTGACACACCTTTAAAAATGAATCCTAGGTTGTCATCTCATTGGACATAATCTATTGAAAGTACTCCATTTGAGATCAATTGTCTAATTGGTTTTATGTCATCTTCTTAAAAGACATGACTAACCATTATACACAAAATTCAGTGTCGAGCTATAGTCGATTGACTATCATGGTGTAAACATATGCTAGCACTAGTTTTCCCCACATCTAAATATCTTCCACCAAGTTCAGAAACCCTTAGCTTTCTTAGTTCTATCTAAAGCTATGAACTTTGGTTCTGTAATTAATATGTTTCACATAATTAATTTGGAAGATTTCAATGATGTTTGTTTCACTGCCAAGCGTAAAGACAAAATCACTCATGGATTTTTAGTTTCTGGAATCAGATAACCAATTAACATAATTGTATCTTTCCAAAACTATTGGTTTTTTACCATTGTGCAGTACATAATTTCTAGTATATCGCACATAGCTCAATACATTAGTTATACCTTTCTAGTGTTAACAACATGGAATACTCGTATCAACGCCTTTGGTGAGCGAGATCTTATTGTTGATAATCGTTGTTGGATCACACCTTTGGTGAGCGAGATCTTATTGTTGATAATCGTTGTTGGATCACACGGTTGGTTTATGAACGTGATTGTTGTATTCCTTGTTGATTGTGCAGCAAGTTAGCTCGGTCAACGCCTCCTCTTTACGACATCGTCATCTTTGCATTTTTTCGTCTTCCGTCGTTCCATATATGTCACGTCATTGCATATGTTACTACAATCCGTTAAAGCTAAGGTGAGGGTGGGATCCGTGGATTCTTAGCACTTCTAGTTAATTAATATTCGTAAATACTAGGTCTACGAGATTGTTTGTTGATTGTGATGATGTGAGAGATTGATGATAATCGTTTGTTATGTGTATTGGATGAATATATGTTAAGTTAGTATAAATTGTTTGGTGGAAAGTATGTGATGTTTGGTGAAGTCGGACTGAGGACGAGGACATGGCGATCCCGTCAAGCCTGTAAACTGGCTGACGAGTCAAAGGTGGTGGAAGACCTTTCGAGGTTTCCGACCAGCCCAGTGACATGTGATAAGTGTGTTGATATGTGATATGTGTTATGACGTGATATGATTATTATATCGTTGGTGTGTTGTGATTGGAAATACTTGATGATTGCTAGTTCTTCTAGAGTTAGTATTTGCGTGTATTGTTGAATAGTGGTGTTGTAAATCATGTGGGCAGACATGACCTACCTCATTGAGTAATTCGTTGCTCACACCCCCCTCCCCTTTTCTCCTCTTTAGCGTGTGCATGTGTTGTTTGTGGTGCAAGTTAGAACGCAAGATCTAGGGCACAAAAGTGATGGGAACGGATCTTTCACAAATGTGTTAAGGTTTTGGCTCTGATACCATGTGAAAGTACGAGTGAAAGGATGCAAGATACGAAGAAGCTCTCGTCAAATGGTTTTCGACTCGTGGCTAATTTGTATTAAAATCCCCTTTTGTTTTGGCAATTTCTAAATTATGATGCACTAGATGTAAAACAGTTTTTTGATTGAATAAATTTAACATTCATTTAAAAAAAAAAAAAGTACGAGCGAAAAACTCTTCGTGTTTTTTAACATTAACGATGTACACATGAATATAACTACTTCCTTATGGGCCTATACATCAAACCTAGCCCATCTCAACAAAACATGATATTGGTAAGAAGTTTCTTGGCTTGAAAGAAAATTCTTGGTGGCTCTGAACGAGGAAAGAAACTTGAGCACCAAAAGGGTTTTTTGCCGTGTATGTCAGAGACAGGACCAGAAGAAAAAAGAGATACATTATTGCCTTTTGTATCTCGCTAAAGCCAAGGAAGAGTTCGGATTTAATTATTCGAGGACCAGAAGAAAAAGCAGAGATACATTATGCCTTTTCTCAGTGAAGATACTTTTTTCACTGTAGCTTCTCACAAAGTCATGAGGAATTGCTCTCTGTTTATTACAAATAATGAAAAGATATACGATACAAATAAATGGTTTACTGAAGAATGTTTATTCAATTACAGTGTAAAATCGGAGAACTTTTGATCTGCGGTTCTGTAGTAACAGATGGGATTTGGAGACAGCTTTTGCTTACAGGGATGAGAAGGTGGAAGAAGTTTTACCCTAATGATACGATTGCTTACAGGGCTATGTGGAGAAAAAAAATCTGACCTGATGGGGCTTAATATATCCCACGTACTCTTCTCACTTACAATGCTGTTAAATAGGTTTTGAACAATGAGGTTCTAAAATGTCATTAACTCTGGTGTAGTAATTTACTAATTAACCAATAAATGAATAAATTTATGATGATTGATTATCCTTAGAACCTCTAAATTTTTCCTACATAAAACTTTATTAGCATCAGAAATCCTGAAAACAAAATATATTATGGAATTTATATCTACCCAAAGAAGAAAATTCAAGAAAGAAGTATGTTAGAAGAATAATAATCAGATAAAACTCCCTCTGCACTTTTGCTAAGAATAGCAAAGTGTTTTCTCTATCTTATATTAGGACTTGTGGTCTAACTAAGAATCAGAAACATCAACAATCCTGTCCATAAACTTGTATTATTAGTTCTAGTGGAAGCAATCAATCCCATGCATCTATAAATATGTAACCAGGCAAATTAAGGGAATACCTTTCCCAAAAGAACCCAACGAACATAAAGAAAAGAAAGAACCAAAGATGAAAACATACCTGAGGAAGAAAGTTTTTGTGTCTTTTCTGATGTTTTTTGTAATGATTGGCTCCTTGAACGCAAAAGTGGCAGACATAAAAGCGATTTGCGGGAATGCAAAAAACCCGTCCTTCTGTTTTAGCTACATGAAATCTAACCCAAAGACCTCGGGTGCTGACGTTATAACGCTTGCAAGTATCACCTATGGTTCTGCACAAACAAGTGCGTCGGGAGCTTTAACGAAAATCCAATCTCTATCCAAGACAGAAACCAACCCTACTTTGAAGAAGCGATACACCCTTTGCGTGGGGGATTATCAGAAGGCAATCAGCTATCTCAATGATGCTAAGCATTGCCTAACTCGAGCCTGCGCCAGACCCCCATTATTGAACGCTAAGGTTTCTGTTTCAGATGCTATGCGCTTGTTTTCAATATGTCTAAGTGACCTGAAGAATGTCAAAGTTGATCCTTCACTTGTGAAGAACACTGATGATTTTCTGAATTTTTGTGAGATTGACCTTATCACCTCGAACATGTTGGCATGAAACTAAGCTAACCCCATCGGTTCGTTCTGAGAGAGTATCTAACTATTAAAGTAATAAAAAAAAAAAGAGGAGGATAGAGAATGAGAAACAGTTTTGGTTTGAATCTAAACAAAAAATCATGAGACAAGCTACTAATGAGAGACGCATCTCAAACCCTATTTCAAATTTGGTGTCAAATTGCATTTTGAAATAAAATATTTTCTAATCTTATATCTTAATTTCAATTGCAAAATGGCATAGTGCCATTTTTTTATTTCAAATATGGAACCATCTCATTTCATATTTTATTTTGCAATTGAACTTTTTTATTTATAAAATACTCTATCAAATTTTAGTTACCTTTACTTTTAAAGTTACAAATAATTATTTTTATGATTATTTTTTTAATGATGATTATAAATATTAAAATAATCCAATGTCTAAAATTAAAATACAAATACCATATATATTTAATAGAAAATAATGACATAATAATAAATTTAAAATATTTAAAAAATACTGAAATTAAAAATGATAATTTATGAAAGTTTGAAAAAATTAAATAAATGGACCAATTATAAATTTTGAAGAAAATATGTATAGTTAGCAATTAGTAATAAAATAGAAAAAGAAGAATATACTTAAACTATTCTTTTGAAATAGAAAAAGAAATAATACATTGGAGAGAAATCTAATAATAAATTATATTTTGCAATTATTACACTTTGGAATGACAAAAGGAATTATACATTGGAGATGCTCTAATGTTTGTCATTTTCTTGTTAATTCCAGTTTTTTTATAATTTATAATTTAATTATTTATTAAATAATAATAAAACTATTAATATTATATTTGTGAGATATTTTTAGCATATCTCAAACTATGAGGATGTTATAATATTACATGATGTGATTCCCGATAAGGAAGGATTAAAGAATTCGGGCAAGAACATGTGAAAATAAAAAAAGCATCATTGAAAATCGTGCTTACATAAAAAAGAAAAAAAAACTTTTGTTGCAGCGATTAAACAAATAAAATAAAAAGTAATATTATACTTTTTATTATTTTAATCCAAATTAATAAAATATTTTAGTTTTATTATAAAAAGTTGGATGCGTTAAAATTAATAATTATCATAATCGCAACACGTGTCAAGTTAATCATTTACATGTCACAATTAAAATATATTCTTAAGGAAATAATGCTCATTTATTAAATATATTCTACTATGAATTTGAGGCGTCCGGTGCCAAAATAGCATATGGAATCCAAAATCGATCTAACGTAGATGCAATTACCTTGGGCTAACTGTTAGGCAATCCTTAATGGGCCACACGGACTCACACGGTCCTCTTGTCCTAAGTCTTTATCCATTTTATTTATCGAGTCCATGAGGTGTGGGGAAAAGAGGAACATAATATGTACTTGTGGTCCAGTGTGGTCATGTGGTAAACGAATGTCTATGTGGGTTGTCACCTAAGTTCCCGCACCAGATCTTTAGTCGGATCCAATTATGGTCCGGATACATGACTCAGTAAAAAAAAAAATTGAAAATGAAGTGGGGAACAAAATTGCTGGGTTGATTTGGGAAAATGGAAACATGGAAGGAGAAAAGTGATAGATCCAGGGTTGGATCCATCGAATTATGATAGAAATGGAAGAATATCAGAGGAAGAGTGAATAAGAATAATTCAAAAAAATCTGTTTTCTCTCTCCCAATAAAGGGCGAAAAAAGCAGCCTTTCCTTCGAAACCGTCGTCGCCGATCCCGGCTGCGGCTACCCCCTTCTCCTCCGATAGGGAAGCACAAGAAACCTCCTCCTCGACCATCCCCTACCTCTAAGGGCAAACCTTCTGGAATTTCAGGCTCGAAATCTATTTCGTCCCGTTCGTCCCCCCCTAGCACTATTCCCAAGGAGCGTTCCGCCTCACCGGTGAGCCCTCATCCGATTGAATCGAAGGATCTAGCAGCAGGTGAATCCTCTTCAACTGGTCCTTCTGTCACCATTGTTGTCGATTCTGCTCCAGAGACTCCAGCTTTGGTATCTGGATCTCAAACGCAAATTCTCGATGCTACCTCTTCTGGCACAGCCGAAGCGGACTCCCAGTCTTCAAAACCAGCCTGGTCTGACCTATTCAAAAGTCCCAGAGCCACAATGAAGAAAAAAGAAACCCCATTTCTCTTTGACTCCGGAGAAATCTGTGTCAAGATACCTAATGAGGTTATAACGCGAAATCAGAACAAATGGGAAGCTTTCATCATCGGCCAATTTCACGGAAATTTACCCTCCCGTGGAGCTCTTCACGCCATTCTCAATGGAATTTGGAGCAATAAGGCGAGAGACATCATTGCTTCGAAGCTTGGTCCAAAAACGGTTCTTATCAGAATCCTGTGCCCTTCAACACGTCAAAGAGTTCTTAACCAAGAAATTTGGCATATTGAGGGACAAACTATGTTTGTTGCCAAATGGGAACCAGGCCTTAGCCCATCCATGCCCTAGCTCTCGCAAGTTCCAGTTTGGCTGGAATTCAGAGGAGTTCCCCCTCAATTCTTCAACAAGGAAGGTCTAGAACATGTTGCTGGAGCTTTAGGACATCCCGTTTATGAGCATCCCTCAACTGCTAATCTCACAAACATTGAGGTAGCTAAAGTCTTTACCATCATCGACCATTCGGTCCCTATCCCTGAAGTGGTTAATGTTCAGTTTGAATCTGGGGAAACTCATAGAGTGTAGGTCTTCTGCCCTTGGCTTCCTCCTACCTGCGCATTTTGCAATGAGGTCGGTCACAGTCTCCGACGTTGTCCCTATACTCCGGTTACATGTGTGTCTTGTAACTCCACCGCTCATCTTACGGAAAGCTGCCCCCGTGCAAAACAGAAGGAGACGATTATCCCTGAGACAGGGGAGATCGATATTGATATCTCTACTAAGATAAAGAAACGGCAGCGCAGGAAAAAAAATACAGCGAAGTCCTCAGACTCTCTAGGTTCCTCAAAGAAGTCACCAGGCTTGAGTGCGGATATTGAAAGAAAAAATAAAAAAGGTAAAGAAGTGGAGGAGAGCACTCGGGTAAAGATTGCAGGCTCGTCTCGCAAAGGAAAGACTTCCACCAGAACGATTCCTATTGCCCTGGTCTCATCCTTTGTCCCTGAATCAGAAGCTTCAGATAGCGAATCAGAACAAAGAGAGAATAGCTCTTCTTCATCTGATCCTCCCTCTGAGGAAGAAGACAACCCTGTTGATGATTCCCGGTTCTTTACAGTTCTTTCGAAGTAACAGAAACGCTATGAGAAGAAAAAAGCTGAGGGAAAGTCCCCAAAAACCCAGATAAATATCTATGTTAATGGACACATTTTGCTGGAATGTGAGAGGAATCAACGATAAGGTAAAGCGAAGTAATCTCAAGAAGTGGTTACGGCAGTCCAAGCCGTATTTTGGGAGTATTATAGAGACTAAAGTGAAAGCTCATAAGTCTCAGCGGTATATTAACTCTACGTTTCCGAGGTGGAACTTTTCAACAAACTATGAGTTTGCGGAGTTAGGCAGGATTTGGGTGGTTTGGGATCCCTCGGTTTGGGTAACCATCATTTCTAAATCCAGCCAGATGATCACCTGCCTGATTGAGCTTCCTCAATCCACCACGGAGGTAATAGTCTCTTTCATTTATGGTCTCAATTGTAAATATGGTAGACAAGATCTTTGGGAGGAATTGAGCAGTCTTGCTAGAGACCCTATGTTATTTGGGAAACCTTGGGCTGCTTTGGGTGACTTTAATCAGATTCTCAGTCCTGAAGAGAAAACTAACGGAGGTACTAGGATTTCGAGAGGGATGTCGGAATTCAGAGCCTATGTTGATAATGTGGGACTGTTTGATTTGCCTATAAGAGGAAATGAGTTCAACTGGTGGAATAAACAAGAGGCGTCCCCTCTCTCCAAGAAGCTCGACAGAGTTCTAATTAATGATCAGTGGCTGCTAAAATTTCCCTCCGCTTATGCATATTTTAGTGATCCAGAATTTTCTGACCATACTCCGAGTTGCATTGTGTTTGGAGATCGGGTTCAATCTAAGAAGCACATCATGGTCTCTCACTTTCTTCTCCAACACCCAGAGTTCCTTCCAAGAGTTGCTATTAAATGGCAGGAAATGATCTTTCATGGCTCTGCAATGTTTAATCTCTCCACGAAGCTCAAGCTTCTCAAGAATGAGATCAAGGACATTAATAGAGAACACTTCTCTAATCTGGAGAATCGAGTCAAAGAAGCTCATTCAAAACTTACCACTTCTCAACGCCAATTACTTGCTCACCCGAGTCCGTTGCTTGCTCTTAGGGAAAAAGATGCTCATCAATGATGGCTCACCTTGGCTCTTGCAGAGGAACGTTTCCTTCTTCAAAGATCGAGAGTAAAGTGGCTTGAAAGTGGAGATGCAAACACTGCTTTTTTCCACAGGATGGTGCTTTCAAGACGCTCTATAAACCAAATCCATTACCTCATTGACTCGCAGGGTATGAGATTGACAATCTGTCAAGTCTCAATGTGTGGGATACTTTGAAGAGTTGTTTGGGGCCCAACTCCTCCTCTCTCGCAGCAGTGTCTGGATCAAATCTCTGCTCTTACAAAATTCAGATGCAGCGATTCAACAAAGGCTTTGCTTCAGGCTCTGGTAACTGCGGAAGATGTGAAACGGGAAGGCTTCTCTCTCCCTCTGAACAAAACTCCAGGTCCTGATGGGTATACATGGGAATTTTTTAGGAAAACTTGGGGCATCATTGGGGATGACTTTACTGCTGCTGTTTTGGAGTTCTTCAGCTCGGGTAAACTGTTAAAACAATGGAACTGCACGACAATTTCTCTCATCCCGAAGAAAGTTGGAGCAGATAGTTTGGTGGACTTCAGACCTATCTCTCTATGCAATGTGGTTTACAAGATTGTTTCCAAAATTTTGGCTCGTCGCTTGCAAGTAGTTACCCCTGATATGGTTTCCAACACTCAATCTGCTTTTGTGAAAGGAAGACTTCTGGTGGAAAATGTGCTGCTAGCTACGGAGATGGTACAAGGGTTTAATAGATCCAGTATTTCTAAACGAGCTCTGCTAAAGGTTG
Organism: Alliaria petiolata; assembly: GCA_020283515.1. Lineage (NCBI taxonomy): Eukaryota > Viridiplantae > Streptophyta > Magnoliopsida > Brassicales > Brassicaceae > Alliaria > Alliaria petiolata. The sequence goes on along the minus strand of JAHZTW010000004.1, from coordinate 34,478,153 downwards.
ATCTGAGGAAAGCTTTTGATTCTGTCAGTTGGGAGTTCATCACTCGGATCCTTGAAACCGCAGATTTTCCGCCCATGTTTACTAATTGGATTAAACAATGTCTCACGACAACCTCCTTCTCCATTAACGTGAACGGGGAACTTTGTGGGTTCTTTAAAGGCACAAGGGGTTTAAGGCAAGGGGACCCTCTATCCCCTTCGTTGTTTGTCATGGCCATGGAAGTTTATTCCAACCTTCTTAGTGCAAGTTTTAACTCTGGAGCGATTGGTTTCCACCCTCTCGGGAGAAATCCGGAGGTTACTCATTTGGCCTTTGCTGACGATATCATAATCCTTTTCGACGGGAAAGCTGAATCTCTACAAGGTATTGCTCCTACCCTCGAAAACTTCAAGGCCATTTCTGGTCTGAGTATGAACAGGGACAAAACAGATCTTTTTGTGGCGGGATTGAACCTAGAGGAAACTGAAGCTCTAAACATATTCGGTTTCCGAATAGGTTCTCTCCCTATTAGATATCTTGGGTTGCCTCTGATGCATAGGAAACTGAGAAAGGCAGACTACTCCCCTCTCACAGATAAGACAAAAGCCAAATTCAACAGTTGGACAGTCAAGTGCCTCTCCTTTGCTGGCAGGCTACAATTGATATCCTCTGTCATATACAGCTTGGTTAACTTCTGGTTTACAGCATTCTCTCTGCCTAAGGGATGTTTGAAAGACATTGAAAAACTTTGTAATCGGTTCTTGTGGACTGGAGATCTTTCTAAGCGGACTTCTGCAAAGGTCTCTTGGAAGAGAATTTGCCTTCCAAAAGCAGAAGGGGGGCTAGGGCTTCGAAACCTGGTTGTGTGGAATAAAGCTCTTAATCTCAAACTTGTCTGGCTACTCTTCTCCTCCTGTGGCTCTTTGTGGGTCGCGTGGATGCGAGAACATCGGCTAAAACGACATAATTATTGGATCGTTGAGATTAAAGACTCTGATTCCTGGATTTGGAAGTGTTTAATTTCTCTCAGACCTCTAGTGAGTTCTCTACTTGCTTGTGAAATTGGGAATGGAAGGAGTACAAGCTTCTGGTTTGACAACTGGTGTATTCATGGTCCGCTAATTGATTTCGTGGGAGTGAATGGGCCACGTCAAATGGGAATTCCAGCAACGTCAACGGTCGATGATGCCTTACTTTCGCGAGACTGGCAAGTTCCTTCACGATCGAGGAATGTAAGCATCTCTTTTCTTACAAGTACCTCCAGACTCTGAGTCCTTCAAGAGACACATATACGTTTCTTTGGGGACCGGAAAATCATCGAAATCATGTATTTTCAACAAAAACAACATGGTATAACTTATGGGTTACAAATTTGGATAGGCTTCCGGTTAAGGTGAGGCTTGCTCAGTGGGGGTTAACTGTGAATCCAGCTTGCACTCTTTGCTCTAGGCATGATGAAATCAGGGATCATCTGTTCGTTCAGTGTGACTTCTCGGAGGAAATTTGGACTCTTGTTCTAAGGCGACTCGGATATCAAACACACCACTTTCAGTCATGGTAAAGTCTGATACAGTGGCTGATTTCTCGTGACAGAAGTCAAAGGTAAGCTACCTCAAAAACCTGGTTTGCCAAGCAACGATATATTTTATTTGGAAGGAAAGGAACAATAGACTGCACAATGACATATCGATGCCCCCTGCAACTCTGTTCAATCAAATCGACAGGATGGCCCGAGATACTCTTCTCTCTCGAAGGCATCGCAAGGGATGTTCTAATCTCCTTTCTACTTGGTTCTCTTTTAGCTAAGCGCTAACTAGATCTTTTAATTGTAGCTTGTCACTGGTTTTTCTTTTTTGGCCATAGAAGCTATCGGCTACTGCAGCTATTGTAATTAAACCTTGCTTTTGGTAATAATATTTACATTTTATCAAAAAAAAAAAAAAAATCAGAGGAAGAGCAAAGATAGAAGAGAAAGAGAGAGGAAGCAATCGGGATAACACCCTTTTGATTAAGATGATCGTAAATCTATAGTCGTTTTCTACAATGCAGAGCTAGGCTAAAGGGCTTCAAACAACATAACAATAACAGCCCATTCATTAATTAAGCGAGGCCCATATTGACCCACTTTTGAATATCAAGGACTTGTCAAAAAGTTTTGCAAGTCTTGTAACAAGCTTCAGACCCAGAATCATGGCAGACACGATCAGGAACAAGCTCCATGAGAAGTATTCATGTGAGCAGGTATATGAGAGAATGGAAAATTTGTTTTGTGAAGAGCTTGTTGATACCCCCCTGGTAATTTCAAGCACAAGAGGTTGCGCATTTTCATGCTCGAGTATGATGATGGTGGATTTCCTCTCGCTGGCCGTGAATTGGGGATCTGAAACACAAGAAGAAGCATATTTTAGATGGGAAACAGTCAGATACTCAAAACGATCTGTTGGCTTGACTGCACAATCTCTGATCTGCTTTCTACGATTAAGGCAAAAGAGTTGAATGTTGCAAAAGATATGAAAGCGATAGGCATGACTCAAGACGAAGAATCAAGCCCTGAGAATGAACCAAAGTCACACCGAGTTGATACCTTTATTGTTCCTAAAGTGCTTGTTTCTGTCAATGAAATGGTTGCGCTGCCTCAAAATTGACAAGTGCCAATATTTATCATATTTCACATCAACCTATGCACCTGAGAGTCCAGAGTAAGAGATTACAACTAACTGTTCATCTAATTCATGGAAACTTGAGCCCAAAGGCAAATCTGAGAAATTCAGGCACAAACTAAAGTTTCTGTTGAGAATTTCGTTGCAGGCTGAATAACATACACTAATGGGGAAAAAGATTATTAAGTGTAAAATCCCGATGATACATGAGTCAAGGAGCCTGAGACTGCTTCTTCTTTCTGACATGAAGTCTCACAGGAAGCACAAATGGAGCTTGTGTATTTATACTAGGAGTATGGAGGCAGAGTTACAAATCTGTTTGTTGGCACATCAAAGTTTAGAAAACAGAAATATTCTCTCATCTCTTCTCTCTCTTATTCTCTGTCATCATCTTCTTCATCAGACGAGTTAACGGATACAAATCTGTTTCTGACCACTCATGATACCAGAGGCCAAAGACGGAGATAACGGATCAAAGAAGAAGGCATCTTGCTCTGCTCTTCTTAATGGGAATTGAACCTTGATTGGTTAATAGAAAAAGCTTGGATCATATTCTCTTCCAAAGATAAAACATTGCTTGTTTCTCTAGTTCACACACGGCCAAAAACATTTTTTCACCTAGGGTTATTAATACAAATCCACCAGATTATGTACTCTAATTTATTCCTACATAAAACTTTATTAGCATCAGAGATCATGAAAATAAAATATATTATGGAATCCGTATCTACCCAAAGAAGAAAATTTAAGAAAGAAGTATGTTAGAAGAATATTACCATCACAGAAAACTCCCTCTGCACTTTTGCTAAGAATAGCAAAGTGTTTCCTCTATCTTATATTAGGACTTGTGGTCTAGCTAAGAATCAGAAACATCAACAATCCTTTCCAAGAACTTCTATTATTAGTTCTAGTGGAAGCAATCAATCCCAAGCATCCATAAATATGTAACCTCATGATATAATAAGGGAATAACTTTCCCAAAAGAAACCAAGGAACGTTAAAAAAAAAAAAAAAAATAGAACCAAAGATGGCAAGTAAGAATATTTTGGTGTCTTCTCTGGTGTTTTTTGTAATGATTGGCTCCTTGAACGCAAAAGTGGCGAACATACAGGCAATTTGCGGGAATACAAAAAATCCGGCCTTCTGTTATAACTACATGAAATCTAACCCAAACACCTCGGGTGCTGACATTATAACGCTTGCAAAGATCACCTATGCTTCTGCACAAACAAGTGCATCGGGAGGTTTAACAAAAATCGAATCTCTGGTCAAAACCAACCCTGGGAAGCAATTATACACCATTTGCGTGACAGATTATCAGAAGTCAATCAGGTATCTCAATGAAGCTCAGCATTGCCAACTAATGTTTCAAGTGCTATGCGCTTGCTTTCAATATGTCTAACTAACCTGAAGAATCTCAAAGGTGATCCTTCAGTTGTGAAGAGCACTGATGATCTTGTGAATATTTGTGAGATTGCTCTTTTCACCTCAAACATGTTGGCACGGAGCTAATATTATATATATGGGGACATGGCATGGGGGATTACAGGATTAGTCCAAAAAACTCTGACAATCCAAAAAAGGCTCCATTCAGAGCCGTGCTTCAGTTATTAAAAAATAAAAAAGCTCTAGCTGTAAAATATAAAGTAATATGAGTCTATGACATCTTTTATTACTTCAATCCCAAGTTATAAAATATATTTATATATATGGGTTTACGTTTTTTTATTAATAGATTTGATGATCTTATTCATCGAAGCCAAATAGTTTTAAGAAGTTGAATTTGAAAGCTTGTTAATGATTTTGTAGAAAAATAAATAAAAAGTATGGTTAAAAATAACTACTGCAATATTCAGTTTGCTGCTGTTTTTTTTATAAATAAACTAGGAAAGAACTTATTTTTTAATTTAAGTTTATGTTATTATATTTATAAGAAATTTAGGTTATTTTTTTTTGGATGATCTGTGCAATCTCTTTCATATGTTATGAATCTTTATTTTTTTTTCAATTTTCATACTATTTTCATTTGTCGAAATTTTAATATTATAATAATTTTGATTTTTAGTTTATCATTTTCAGGATTTCTGTTACATATCTTGCATTGAACATGTCTATTGAGTGTTTTAAAAATTTTGTATATTTTTGTATCCATTTTTATTTGTTTTTTTTTTCTTCTTCTCTATATTTTTTATATAATTTCTTATCTTTACGATTTTTATTGAATGTTTTGTTATGTCTTAAGATTTTATAGGTTGGAGTTATGTTCTTAATTTATTGAATATCATAAATTTTTTTTCACTTGTACCAAATTTTTATTATCATAATTTTGAAAATAGGGATTAAATTACTCAAAAAAGAAAATATAATGATATATTTAAAATTATGTATTATAATAATATTTATATATTTATTATTTTTAAAATAAATTTTAATTTCAACTATTCATAATATTTTTTAAATAGTTGAATTCAAATTTAATTTATGTATAGCTAATTGTACATATGTTAATATTTATTTATGTTACTTGATGTTTTAAAATAAAAATTAATTAATTGTTTTTTTCAATCTATCATTTTTAGAATTTCTTTATTTATGTGTTTGGGGCATCTTGTGAAGTTTGTAATTGAAATACATAATTTGTTTTTTTAAAATGCTTCTAATTTAATGTGTAAAACATATAAGTAATATTTAAAAAATTTAGAGAGTGTTGTGAAAGAGTACTCATGAAATAATGAAAAACACTGTTGTCTTTTAATGAGGGAATTATGCGTTCGAATCTCCATGAATGCAAATAGAAGGATAAATATATTTTGTTTGTTTCAGATTTTTGAAAATTAAATGATAAAGGACAGTTAGGATAAATATATTTTGTTTGTTTCAGATTTTTGAAAATTAAATGATAAAGGACAGTTATCCTCCTCTAAAGTGCTGACGTGGCAGAAGCAGGAGAGAGCCCTTCTGCTTTCATATAGTAGACTAGGTTATTAATCCGCGCTACGCGCGGATCTGTATTTATAATTTGTTTTAACTTTTTTTGCTAATATATTTTAAATTATTAAAACCATAAAAGATTTTTAGAAAATTTTATTATATAAAATAATTTAAAATATAATGTGTAAGTTTTCCTATTTTTGTTTATAAATTTAAAAAACTTATTAAGTAAAATAATAGTAATGATCACCTATCAAATTATCCAAATTCGACATGCACACACATTTGATTTAGAGAAGAGTTTCCTTGATAAGATCTTGGTGTTTTGTTTTGTTTTTCTTTTGGATTTTTATAGTTCTTTCTCTCAGTTTTATGTGTTTACATATTTAGTTTTTTGATTGAATGTCTCATTGTACCTATGCATATATAATTTGTGATTTCTGTTGATAACAATTTTTGCATTTTTAAAAAAATTAGATATGTTGTTTTATCAATTTTTTTAATTTGAATGCAAAGTATAATGCAAATTTGTTGAAATATACAGAGGAACTGGTCGCTCGGTTGCTAATATGCATACTGAGTTTTGCACAAATGTGTTTGAAACATCAAGATCGAGTTGTCACGAACAACGAAAGGCTGAATGTAGTTTTGTTGGGAAGCTGCAATGATCATGCAAAGCCGTTTCTTGCTTCTGCACCAGGCCTTCCATGAGTTTTAACTTATATCTCTATTCAGTTTATCATTGAGATCTGTTTTATTTACAGTCTACTATTCGATAATTTTGGTTTTTAAACTTGTAAGATGATGTGGAGTCTTCACATCATTTTTACTGTTTTATTTGTTTATTTTTTCCATGTTTTAATTTTAATAGTCTATCTTAATATACCAATCTAAGTTTGATTCATAAATCCGTCATACTTTATTATTTAAATGGAATGTTAGAAGGTGTTACTCATGTGTAGTTAATGTTGGCTCATATATAAGTAGTGGCTATGTATAAAAAAATACTTTACTACTTATTATATTTCGAGTATAAAAGTTATTTGTGTAGTGTTTTTTTATAGTTTTTAAATCAGAAGTAGGTAGTGTATTAGTCTTTGTATATTTAAAGAGTATGTTTGAGTTATGTCTGTTTGTTTTGATTTAGTTAAATTCAACTTCTTATATTTAAATAGAAATGCTTATTTAAATATAATGCATAATGCATTATATTCAACTTCTGTTAGTTTATAGAAATGCTTGATCTCAATGACATAATGCATGATGACTTTTTTCTTTGTTAGTTTAACTCTTTTTATTTTGACATAAAATTGTTTTGGAAGTACATACATTTTTTAAGACATACTTTTCTTTTTTCTTTCTATTTTTAAACTTTCTTATATTGATTATTTAAATAATTAGCCTAGATATCATTTTAATTTAATTTTTGATGTCTAATTTGTTTTGTTATTGATTTCTATTTTAACTGTATTGACATTTTGTAAAACATAATTTCAGTATTTTTATCTTAAATAATTTGTTTAAATATCAAGTTAATTTAGTTTTAGATGATCTTATATTTGTTTTTAATTTTGCCTTTTTGGTATTAATTTTAATTTTAATTCAAATTTTGATTTTCGTTATCTTTTTGTTTGTTTTGATTTAATTAAATTAAATTTTGATGTTTAATAAAATTATTGATTTGGACGAATATAATTGATTTTCTAATCCTATGTATGGCTTAATGCATCAACTTTAACTTTTTATTAGTTAAAAGTTCTCAATTGTTTTATTAGTTAAACATTTTTTATATTAATTTTTTAAAGAGTTAGCATATAATAATTTTTTTAGATGATTTGTTTTGTTAATTTAACTCTTTGGTTATTGATTTTCATATTTGTTTTTGTTAGTTTATCTTTTATGACATTAAATTTCAAATTTATTTTTACAAACGCTATATATTTAGATTTTTTGACATAACTTCATTTTATCTGTTTTATAAGTTAAACTTTCTGATCTTAATTTTCCATTATACTATGATTTTGTTTTTTGTGTTTTTTAATTAATTTAAATTGTTAATCATATTTAAAAAATTTTGTTTAATGAAAATGTTGATTTATACCGATGAGATTGAGTTTTTTCATTTTATGTGGACGCCTTCAATAGCATAATGCATGATAACCTTTTCATTTGTTAATTTAACTATTTTTATTTTGACATAATTTTTTTTTGGAAGTATTGACATTTTTTAAGCATAAATTTCTTTTTCTCTTTCTATTTGTTAAACTCTCATATATTTATTACTTAAATAGCTAGTCTAGATATCAAGTTAATTTATTTTTTTGATGATTTTTTATGTGTTGATTTTTTTTGTTATTGATTTCTATTTTAATTGCATTAACATGTTGAAAAACATAATTTATGTTTTTTATCATAAATAATTAGTTTAAATATTAAGTTAGTGTACTTTTAGATGATCTTATATTTTGTTGATTTCCGTTACCTTTTTTGTTCCTTTTGATTTAATTAAATTTATTTTTTTAATATTTAATCAAAATATTGACTTACACCAATGAAATTAATATCTTTAAACTTATGTATGCTTAATGCATCAATTTTAACTTTTTATTAGTTAAAAGCTCTCAATTGTTTTATTAGTTAAACAGTTTTATATTGATTTTTTTAAAGAGATAACAAATAATAAATTAGTTATTTTAAAATGATTCTTTTTAATTACTTAACTTTTTGGTTATTGATTTCCAAATTTGTTTTTTGTTAGTTTAGCTTTTGTGACATTGAATTTCTATTTTATTTTAACAAACAATATAAATTTGGATTATTAACATAATTTCCTTTCATCTGTTTTGTTAGTTAAATTATTTTTATCTTAATTTTTCATTATACTATTTTAATTTTTGTTTTTTGTGTTTTTAATTTTAAGTTGATTGTTTTTTTTGTTAACTTAACTTTTTGGTTATTGACTTCCAAATTTGTTTTTTTTTGTTAGTTTAACTTCTGTGACATTGAATTTTTATTTTATTTTGACACACGCTATAGATTTGAATTTTTGATATATTTTCTTTTTATCTGTTTTGTTAGTTAAATTTTTTTATCTTAATTTTCCATTATATACGATAATTTTCGTTTTTTGTCTTTTTAATTTAATTAAAATGTTAATCAATATTTAACATTTTTGTGTTTAATGAAAACACTGATTTGGACCAATGATATCGAGTTTCTTCGTCCTATGTGTTTAACATTTTCGTTATTAACTTTTATATTTGTTTTTTGTTAGTTTAGCTTTTGTGACATTTAATTTCGATTTTATTTTGACAAAAACTGTAGATTTGGATTTTTAACATAACTTCCTTTTATCTGTTTTGTTAGTTAAACATTTTTTATCTTAATTTTACATTATACTATGATATTTTCCGTTTTTGTGTGTTTTTACCTTATTTAAATTGTTAAATCATATTTAACATTTTTTTGTTTAATGAAAACGCTGATTTGGACCAATGATATCGAGTTTCTTCGTCCTATGTGGACGTCCTCAATGGCATAATGCTTCAACTTTTATATAGTATAGATTTGTTAACTTAACTTTTTGGTTATTGACTTCCAAATTTGTTTTTTTGTTAGTTTAGCTTTTGTGACATTGAATTTTTATTTTATTTTGACAAACGCTATAAATTTGAATTTTTTACATATTTTCTTTTTATCTGTTTTGTTAGTAAAAGTTTTTTTATCTTAATTTTCCATTATATACGATAATTTTCGTTTTTTGTCTTTTTAATTTATTTAAATTATTAAATCATATTAAACATTTTTTGTTTAATGAAAATGCTGATTTGGACCAATGATATCGAGTTTCTTCGTCCTATGTGGACGCCCTCAATGGCATAATGCATCAACTTTTATATAGTATAGACTAGGTCTTTTATCCGCGCTACGCGCGGATCTGTGTTAATAATTTGGTTTAATATTGTATTAGTTAATAAATTTAAAATTATCAAATGCATAATGAATTTAAAGAAATTTTCTTAATAAAAATTTATTTAAAAGATGATGTGTTGTTTTCTCCAACTTATATTTGTTTATAACATGATAAATTTTGCTAAGTAAAGTAATAATATATTCAATTTATTTTTACCTAATTAAATAACTAATTTATCTAAAATACTAATATGTTTTTTCAACATGTTTCTATTATATGTAATGTGTGTATAAATAAGATTAGAAGAAGAATTGTTTGACATTTTAGAAAACTCGAAAAAAAATTAATGTTTATATCGTATCTTTCCACATCTTTTTCATAAATTTAATATTTTTTGTTAAAACCCGGATAACTCCGACAACATACAGATGAATGACCCTTCTGTTGCTAATATGCACACTGAGCTTCGTACAAATGAATTTGAGATAATCGAAGAAGGGGAGTGAGATATCGTGAATAACTAAAGACTGCCTGCAACGACCGTGTAAGACAGCTTCTTGCTTCTCCACCAGGTCTTCCACGAGTTTTATCTTATATTTTTCTTTATTTTTATTATTCATGTGAGTTTTATTTGCAACATGCTATTAGATGTTTTTTTAAAAAACCTTTAGGAAGGTGTGTAGTCTTTGAATGATTTATCATTGATTAACTTCTATATGTCTTCTTCATGTTTTGATTTTGAGTAGCTTATATAGGTTTGTCAATTTGCGTTTGATTCATAACATTGCTATACTTTATTATTTAAGTGGAATTTTAGAAGGTGTTACTCATGTGTTGTTTGCGTGGGTTCAAATATCGTTAGTATCTATTGATATAAAATTAGACTTTTATACTTGTTGTGTTTTAAGTGGAAAATTAATTGTGTAGTGTTTTCAAATACTATTTACTTTTTTTGCTGCATATAAACTGTGAATACACTATTTTTGATGTGTTTATTATACATTTTAGCTATATCTTTACTTGAATGACATGAAAGATTAATTTATTAACATAGTGTTCAATTTTGCTTTGTATTAAGATAGCTTTATATCTGGATTTTGAATTTGGTATTTCACAGTAAATATTTGATGAGGTTAAACTAATATTTAGTATTTAAAAAAAAAAATTACATAAAAAGAGTTCTAAACATTTGATGAAGTTTAAAAATTACATAAAACCGCGCATAGCCAAATCAATTGCTAAATTGTTACAATTGGCCCGCTGATTAAAAATAGCCATAAAGGATTGTTACTGAATGAAGTTTGTATTTGAAATTATAAGTTGTGTGAGTTTAGAGAAAAATGTATTTACTATGATAGCCTGTATGTGAACTTCTGTTTTGTTTTTAGCCACACCATTGAAGTTTTTCTCATTGTCGATGAGGACCACTTTTCCAATGGCATCTAAACAGAGTAATTATAGTGTTAGAACACGATATTATAATAGATATGTGTACATGGAGAGAAGAAATAATTTTACCGTATAGTTCGTCATTCTTGTCAACTGCTTTTTTAAACTCGTCATAAGAATGGGCATGCTGATCAGACTTAACGAACTTTGTTTGCTGAGTGAATTAGATTAGAAACATGTGAGTAGACATCTTGTAGCTGGTTTTATTATCAATGACCATAAATGTTTTAATCTTGTAGACAACATCGGCCTTGAGGTTTGGCTCATAGGAACCTATTCGGTTAGCTGACGGTTCAATTATAATGTTTTGGAATTTTTTTTTTCTATTATAGAGTTTCATTAATTGATTGGCGAAAGAATAAGCGTCTGAAACAGCCATTGTTTTAATAATTTTTCTCTATCTCTTAAATTTTTTTTTTGATTTAGCAAGTTGTATGACCTATTAAATTTCACCGATGTGTTTATTTATAAGCAATTCCAATACGTTAAATGGGAAATTTTCATTTTATGTTGATAGCAAATTAAAAATGCACTTTTTATTAGTTTAGTTTTTTCACATTTTTTTTTTTCATTTTAGTGTTACATATATAAAAACAATAAGTAATTTCTCTAATTGTATTGAATTTTCCTGTTTTTTTTTTCCTTTTTCCATTTTAGTGTTACATTAACAAAAACAGTAAGTAATGCTGCTCTAATGGTATTGACATTAATAGTGAATGAAGTTTGTATTTGAAATTATAAGTTGTGTGAGTCTAGAAAAAAAACATGTTTACTCTTTAAGTTCTAGCATGTAGGTGAATTTCTGTTTTGTTTAGAGCCACACCATTGAAGTTTTTCTCATTGTCGATGAGGACCACTTTTCCAATGGCATCTAAACAGAGTAATTATAGTGTTAGAACATGATATTATAATAGATATTTGTACATGGAGAGAAGAAATAATTTTACCGTATAGGTCTTCGTTCTTGTCAACTGCTTTTTTTAAACTCGTCATAAGAATGGATCCTAAACGTTTGCCTCTCCATAGTATGGTCATGCTGATTGGACTTAACCAACTCTGTTTGCCGAGTGAATTGGATTAGAAACTTGTGAGTAGACACCCTATAGCTGGTTTTGTTATCAATGACCAGAAATTTTTTAATCTTGTAGACAACATCGGCATCGAGGTTTGCCTCATAGGAATATATTCGGTTAGCTGACGGTTCAATTATATTGTTTTGGATTTCAATTTTTTTTTTCTATTATAGAGTTTCATTAATTGATTGGCAGAAGAAGAAGCGTCTGAAACAACTATTGTTTCAATAATATCTTTTCTCTATCTCGTTAAAAATTCTTTTGATTTAGCAAATTCTATGATCTATTAAATTTCACCGATGTGCTTATTTATAAGCAATATCAATACCTTAAATGGGAAAATTTCGTTTTATGTTGATAGGAAATTAAATACGCACCTTTTTTTTAGTTTAGCTTTTTCATATTATTGTTTTTCCATTTTAGTGTTACATATGTAAAAACAATAAGTAATTGCTCTAATTGTATTGAATTTTCCTGTTTTTTTTTTCCATTTTAGTATTACATTCAAATAAAACTAAAATGTTGCTCTAAAACTAAAATAAAACAAAAATGTTACATTTCTAGTAGTCTTACTATTATGAAAAACAGTAAGACTTTCTTTGAATTTTCCTTTTTACTTTAAAAGTGACTTTCTTTGTTATAGAAGAAAAATTATACATCTATTACTAATAAAAGTTGATGCTATAGGCCTCTAAGGATGTCCACATAGGATTTAAAAGACTCAATTCTATTGGTACACGTCATCGTATATAATTAATTACATCATCTATAATTAATTAATTAATAAAAATTATGTATAATTTGGCTTCTACACTTTTAAAGTAAAAGGAAAATTCAATACCATTAAAGCAATATTACTTATTGTTTTCATAAATGTAACACTAAAATGAAAAAAGGAAAAAAAAAACAGGAAAAACTCAATAATATTAGAACAATTGCTTACTGTTTTTATATATATAACACTAAAATGGAAACACAATAATATGAAAAAGTTAAACTAATAAAAAATACATATATAAAAACAATAAGTAATTGCTCTAATTGTATTGAATTTTCCTGTTTTTTTTTTCATTTTAGTGTTACATTCAAATAAAACTAAAATGTTGCTCTAAAACTAAAATAAAACAAAAATGTTACATTTCTAGTAGTCTTACTATTATGGAAAACAGTAAGACTTTCTTTGAATTTTCCTTTTTACTTTAAAAGTGACTTTCTTTGTTATAGAAGAAAAATTATACACAATTTGATTAATTAATTAACTATAGATTATGTAAATAATTATATATTTCGTTTTATGTTAATAGAAAATTAAAAAACGTATTTTTTATTAGTTTAACTTTTTCATATTATTGTTTTACCATTTTAGTGTTATATATATAAAAACAGTAAGCAATTGTTCTAATATTATTGAGTTTTTCCTGTTTTTTTTTCCTTTTTCCATTTTAGTGTTATATTTATGAAAACAATAAGTAATGTTGCTTTAATGGTATTAAATTTTCCTTTTACTGTACTTTAAAAGTGTAGAAGCCCAATTATACATAATTTTTATTTATTAATTAATTATAGATGATGTAATTAATTATATACGATGACGTGTACCAATAGAATTGAGTTTTTTAAATCCTATGTGGACACCCTTAGAGGCCTATAGCATCAACTTTTATTAGTAATAGATTGTTTATGTTTTTTTTTTTTTGGAAGAAGGTTAAGTAAATTGTTTGTTATGTAATAATAGTGTTTATTATTGCTGATGTCTTTTTATGAATGGGACATTTTAATTTTTAGTCGCTTCTGCAAACAATCAATCTTGGCACGGCTTGGATTGTCAAGCTAACCTGGCGAATGTCAAAGCTGATCCTTCAGTTGTGAAGAACAGTGATGATTTGTGGCCTTTTTCTTGTCATCATATTGAGATTAGTAGGGGTTAATGGGCCATGAAGCCTTAATCTCTAGAGAGTGTGTGTAATATTATCCCACATTGAAAGTTGGGAGGGACCTTAACTAATATATAAGTAACTTGGACCAATCCACTCATTGCCAATTGGTTTTGGGTTGGAAGTCCAGGAAACTTAACAATCAGCTCGAACATGATGTCAAAAAAGGGCTCCCTTGAATACTTGTTTATTAGACGATTACATCAAACAGTTATACATGCATATTACATATACAATCCCGTGAGAAACACTATCCAAAGATTTGAAATCCAATTCCAAGTGTTTGGCATTGATTACAATCCAATTCCAAAACCTGATTGCTCCCTTTTTCTCCCCAAAACTCTGTTTAATAAAAGTTTTTTTTCTCTCTAGTTATCAAATATATTCGTTTATATGCCAGGTGAAGTTGTCTTGATAATATATTAATATATTTTATAACAAGGTCCACGCTATTTTGGTTGTGAGTATGAGTTCTCGTTTACAGGTTTTGTACGACCTTTTTCACTCCGTTGGCTTTGCATTTGTTTGTCAAGGCGCGTTGTTGTTGTTTTATTTATTTACTTCCTATTAAGTTTATAATCACCAAATATGATGGATCTGTGTTTCAGATCCGAATTCTCCTATAATAGTTTAATTTTAGATATCAAGCTACATTTTCGAACAAAAATCTCGAATAAACAAGAAATAGAAAATAAAATAGAAACTGGACATCAGTAATCCAAGGTGAAAACACATCAATGTAATTTCAGTTGCAAATTTATCCATTTGTTGTATAAGATTCATCATATGCCCATATGCAACAGAAAAAATAACAAAAAATCAAAAAATTCATTGGGAGAGAATTTGATTGTCGATCAGAACCTGTAGAGATATCACAATAACATCACTCAATGTTGCCAGTGGATTCTGAGTTTGTTCTCAAGGTTTAATCGCACAGTGAAGGCATGCTGATATGTATAGGATGAAGATTAGGTTGAATTTACAACATTATTATGTGATCAACTGTAAGAACTCAAGTACACTTAAAAGAATAACAAATAGTTTTGTGGGAAAAATAAGTTTTATTAATATTAGTGGGAACTTGAGATGATACAAAGAGATATAGGTCGTTGGAAAAGAACGGGACATAAACGATGAGCAGAGAATTCGAGATCTAAAGCTTAGAAAGCAGGAAGGTAAATTTTCCCTAGGTCTTGAGAATGAATTTTTGGATCCCTTTAAAGCTCTGGATGCATTCCTATTTTTTTTCTCGCCGATCTCCTTATCCATAAAGGAAGTTCTAATTTTCTTTCGGAGATCTAAGCTTATCGTAGGATATTTTCTTTTTACAACACCGACCTAGTCGGCGGGCGAGCTAGTGGGCCTTTTTCTAACTCAAATGGCTCATCCTCAATTTATGAAGGGTTTTTTAAAAGGGGTGCTAAACCGTTCTCTAACAATTACCCCCTCCCCCCCCGTTCGGCCAGCGAGTGACATCGAGCTCGGTGAACTAAGAGAGAAGTGCCAGTTTGGTATGAATGGAGATCGGCATGTTTTGAAAGTTGCGGAGACCTAAAACACTTCCTCACTCATCATTTTGAGATCAGATCTTTATTTGGGGGAAAGATTGCAAAAAAATCAGGGTTATGATGATATTTTCCCGCCACGTGTGTTAGGGTTTTCACCTGCGAGAAGATGAAAAGCCCCCAATTAAATTTAATTCAGAGAAATATGAAGAGTCGCCAAAGTAATGGTGGTTCTCAATAACCGTTCTCATTTCTCTATAAGTAGGAGGGACCCCCTCATTCCTTTCACTTCTCCTCTCGCAAAAAGCACGTTAGCTCTCGCTTCCCTCTACTTTCTCTCTCTTAATTTATTTTCTTTTAAATGCCGGTAGTCCTCAGTCGTGCCTTTTTGAAATTTGTGGCAAAATTCTTCGATTTGCTCGAGATCGCCACCGTGTTCTTCACTTGTTCTTCATTTGTTCTTTGATTGTTCTTCGAGACCCGTGTTAACTATGGACACGTCGAGCCATGGGTTTGATCCACAAACACAAAGGCAAAGGAGTGAAACAATTGTTACCCCGTCAAAATCAGAAAATGAGCCGAGCTCTTTGGAGGATCAAACCCGACCTAGTTCGAATTTTTCTTCTGAGTTTGATCAAAATTTCACTGATGATAACACTCATATTTTATCCATTTTTACTATCATAAATGAGTGCTTTAATAAGCATTTCACTAAGATTTTGATGCATAAACACTTGATTTCGAGTATTTGGTTGTTCAACACTCTTTTCAAAAAATCTTAGCAAAAGACGCATATTTTGGAGCAAAATGGACAATTCTGGAAACAGAGCCCGATGACAGAAGTTCAACACCAAACGAATGCCTTCCCACCACGAGATCAAGCTCATATTTGGAGACAAGGAAGCCTTATCAGCTTTCTTTCACCACGAAGTGATTTGAGGACAATCCCACGGTTGGATCTCAAGTTATGAAGGAAGCAAGAAGGTCCGTCAGGCACCCGGAAGGAGAGGCTGGCCGCGCCACGGCCGACCCAGACGACCAGTGGCCGCGCCACGGCCGGTCGCTCGTGCGGCCAGGCCATTTGCATTTTCCGAGCCCATTTGAAGCCCAACTTAAACCCGAAGCCGTCTTATGCAAGCCAAGACCTAATCCACGACCTAGGGCACTTGAAGACCTATATATACTCGACCTTTAGGGTTTTTGGGAGGCATCACCACTTAGCATCACGAAATTCTCTTGTTACAAACTTCTCTTGGCGGCCGCGAATCTTTGATTCGTGGTTTCCACTTTGTTCTTTGAGGGAGATTGATTTGTTCTTGAACCCTCTTTTATTTTAATCGATTTATACAAGTTATGCATTCATCAATCACGTTTTCTACTTCTTCTTTTATGTCTGAGTAGTTTACTTTCGTTGGGTGTTCTTTAAGGGGATCTATGGGGAATTTCATTAACTGTTGTTGAACCGATTGTTTAGGCCGAAGATTAGGATTTTCTGTCTCACCTTATTCGTTCTTATTGCATGAGTCTAGCGTCATGAACTATATTCTGATCGCAGGGTCTTGAGAACGGCTAACGTCCTGAATCTCAGATCCAGACCAAAATAGGGTAGAGAGCATCCTTTAAAAGATGTCTGAATGCTTATCGTCCTGATCTTATTGCGTGTTCGTCTAGTACGTAGGATACGAAAGTATACCTATGGAATAGAAGTTTGCAGATCGACCTAGTTTGATAAAATAGGTTGTTAAAACCAGTGAATCAGTTTGGGGAAAATCGCCTAGTCTCGCTTGCTTAACTTTTGTGTGCTTTGATTTCTAGTTAGAACCCCATAGATTTCCCGAGAAGATTCCCAACGTGTTCGCCCACTTGCTTTTAAATCGAGATTTACGCACTTCCATACTTTACTTTTCCTGCACTGCTTGCCTGATTTCCTTTTTACAAATCCTTTAGTTTATTTTCCTTTTCCCGTTGGTTATAGAAAAGGCTGACAACCTTCTCTATATAAGGCGTGGTACTGCTTTATTTATTTTCTGCAAGATTCGTGACACTCATTCCTAAACCCCCAATTCTCTGCGTCTTTGGTTGCCCTGATTTTCTGTTTTGCAGTTGACCTCCTCCCTGTGGTTCGACACCCTAAGTACTACAATGCACGCTGTGCACTTGCAGTTTAGGGTCCTACAAATTCAAAAGCTCGAAGAGTCCCCAAAGAAATCCTCCAAACTCGGACGACTATTTAGACCCCATCAGCTGAGGAGATGGGGATTTCTTATGACGAGCTTAGGGGTCTGAACAAGCAAGATGTAGCGATCCACTTCGAGGAAGCACATTTGGATGCTGAGACGTCTTCAGCTCGGTGTATTTT
This sequence comes from Alliaria petiolata, assembly GCA_020283515.1. Taxonomy (NCBI): domain Eukaryota; kingdom Viridiplantae; phylum Streptophyta; class Magnoliopsida; order Brassicales; family Brassicaceae; genus Alliaria; species Alliaria petiolata. Next base: position 34,460,350 of record JAHZTW010000004.1, on the reverse strand, counting down.
CGATATTCCTCAGCTATGAGATAAATCGGATGAGATCGGGGGCGCCAATGAGTTGTGTGCGGAAGACAAAATCGACGAGAGGGTGAAAGACGGCAGGAATGGAACTGGTCCGGAACCGATTATAAAGTTCAGCGACTTTGGTGTCATAGATCTTCACCCCAGACTGAAGACGAAGAAAGGGAAGATGAAGAAAGGATAGATGAAGGCTGCAAAGGTTACCCCGACCTATGATAACAAATGGAGAGTACTTATGTCTAAGTCAACAGAACAATCTTTGGCCAAACTGAAAAGTTGCGGAATTGGTCTCGAGGTTGTTTTTATGGCTCCATCTCCATTTGAAAGTCCTTGGATCGAAAGAATGATGGTACACCAGGCAGGATGCACTGAAGCTGTCTATAGTCATATAGACAAAGTTCAAGCCGAGCTTCTCGCTAGAATTGAAACCGTATCCGAGGAAGTGAGGCTGCATAAGGAGCAAACGGCCAGCAACACGGCCCAACTGAAGAAGATCTCCAATGCGCTCAAGTATCGCGGATCTATACTCGAGCAGAGTATAAGGGACATACGCACCTTGAATGAGAAGCTTGAAAACACCAACGACTCTATCTATATCAATAGAGATCGAGCCGAAGCTGACATCCTTCAACTAATAGAAGACCAAAGGCAATCCGAGGAGAAAGCTGAGGAGACCGACAGCAAGCTCGAGAGCATCTTCAAACGCCTGAGAGAGAAGGCGGCGGCGATAGAGAGGCTAAGCAAGGAACAGCGGAGACTTGGAGAGATAGTCTCTGGTAAATTCTCAACCTACCTAGCAACCCGGAAGGATCCGCCGAGAGCACCAAACCTCCGACCTGAACCAGCCACTTTCGCGCCATGCCATGCAGTAAAACCTATCACCGAAGCGAGATTCTCAAGCCCTGAAACGAGCTTCACCGCCAGCTGCTCAAGTGATTCAAACTACGAATTCGGAGAGGCATATTCGCCTGAGTCATCGAGATGCTCGTCCCAACGATCTCTCGGGGAAGAAATCTCCAGCCATTCGACTGCGCTAAACAAGGTCAGCCATGCGAGACCTATCACGACGCACATTCAAAGGGAGAAGCTTGTAGAATTGAATACCAAAGTCAAAAGACTCCCCGCAGAGATTTCATTCGAAGACGCCTGGAAATACCAGGGTTTGGCCGATTTCTTTCAAGATAGCTTGGAAGATAAGGGAGATATTGAAGTCTCCTTTAATCAGGCAAGGCATTCAGCCAACAAGGACGCTATCAGGATGCCCCCTACGAAAAAGGACGATTGGCACCAGAACCGAATTGAGCCGTTGGCGCTTGAGGAATTCAACAAAGTAGTGCGAGAACTCCCTCCCGAGACAGATTTCGTGGAAGCATGGAGAGATCACCTTATAGGACATTTCTTCAACGAAAGCAGGGAGACAGTGTCAGACATTCAGGGCCTCTTCAACCTCGCCAGGACCGGAAGGCCCATTAGGAACCTCCACAAGATCCAAGGCCACGAACAATACCTCATAACCTGCAACATCCGAGGTGACATCCTCAAGAACGCCATATGCGATTCGGGGTCATGCATAAACATTATGCCGGCTGGCGTAGCACGGAAACTCGGCGTGAGGTGCATTTTCCCCACTGATATCAGGATTGGCCTTGCGGATCAATCCTTTGCTGCCCCGAAGGGAGTCATTTATGACCTCCCGGTCATCATTGGCAATTGTAGAATCCCGGTAGACTTCTACATAGTCAAGACACGCCAAGAAGAAGCTGCACCTCTCATCTTGGGATGGCCATTCTTAGCCACTGCAGGAGCCATCATGGATTGGCCAAACAGGCGAGTCTCATTTGCCAATATCGACGGAAAGAAGTTCTATCCCGCGGTACCTTACACCATGGAGAAACACCTTCTTGAGAAGGATGAAGATGCCATCATGGAGAGACTCGAGGAGCCTTTAGCAGAAGAGGCCGCGCAGAAGGCAAAAAGACCTTGCCTAAGGTCGAACTCCACCTCCAACTAAGCTCCCAAACTACCAAAGTCTAGCTAAAAGACTCTAAACAAGAGCGGCTCAATGGGAGACAACCCATTTTAGGTATTCTCTTTCTCATCTCTTTAACCATACTAATTTTTAGTTTTGGTTTCTTCTTAGTTTACAGCATTTTCATAAACCCCAAAAGCACAAAAAAATCAGAAAAACCAGAAAAGACCAAAAAAATGAAGAAGGAAACCCGAAGAACACTCACCGGGCGACGAACCGCCCGTCGGCCGGCCAGAAGGAGCCTGGCCGCGCCACGAGCCATGATGGCGCGGACGAAGGACGTTCGGCCGTGGCCGCGACAACCCGTCGCGCGGCCGGCCTTCGTCTGAAGACGTTTCCGTCCCGACCTCACCAAACCGGACCTCCTTCAACCTGTTTCAAGCCTTTCAAGTATCCTCCTTGATTCAATGGCCTGAACACGACCTAAAGACCGCAAAGATCACTTCCACAACTGCGGCACATCGCTGTTGCATCAAAGATGGCGAGACAAGACAAGACTCCATCCAAGTTGAGTTAAGTCAATGATCCATCTCTCTACTTACTTCGCCATGCACGTTCAACGGACCTGTATCCACGAAGACGAAGAAGAACACCACGGTTCCAGAGGATGAAAACAACAGTGCAAGCTCCATAAGGAAGAAGATGCAACTTCCTTCACCAAACCGCGAAGAGGAAAGTTCCCGAAGACTAGCTTCTCTCTTCCGCGACCGAGACCTTTACCGAAGCCAAGTAAGGATTTCATATGGCATTGAAGTTCATACTAGCAACACCTGTCTTCCGGGATCCCGAACAGATCACTGGATAGGCCAGCATCGACCCAAACTTCAAGTAAAGTTTCTGAGGTGACGCAATCTTCAAGACGCAAGGAAGGAAGATTTTCCATCTCTCATTCACGGTGTTATCAAAGGTCAAGGAACCAAGAAGAGTACTCAACAAACGGAGTACCTATTCTTCTCAACATAGGCGTGCCCCAATCATCACCATCACCAGCCGCCAACATCACCAACACACGCCCACCACCACCATCCGAAGCAAGGAAGCTCAACCGCGCAACACATTTCTTTTCGAGCTAAGTTTTGGATTTCTTTTGTTCAATCAAATCGATTCTAAGCAGGGACATAAGGATATTGATCAAGTCCTTAGCTCAATCATACCACACGCCCATACCAAACCCAACGCCACTTTCAAGTAAGTCTTCACAAGCTTGTACTTGAATTTACCTATCTTTTTCACCTCACTCGATTTAAACAAACTGGGGACAGTTTGATTTAAGTCTGGGGGGGTTTCTTATATTACTAATCATACTTTTATTTGATGAGTCTTATGCATACTTGCATCATTTATCGAGTCGTTTTATAGAGTCAAAACTTTTTTCTTTTAGTCGGAAACTATGAACTTTGCTAGGTACAAGTCGTTTCGAAACAAGGAACCTTAATGACCATTCTCACGGATTTAGAAGCAAGGTTTACTAAGTCGAACACGGCGAGTGGATCATTCCAGCGGAGAAAGTTCTAATCTCTAGAGTACTCGAAGGATCTTGCGTTGACTCCGCACCTAATGAATCAAACCTTCTCGTCAAGGGGCTTGAGGTACTTCAATCTGTACTCCTCTTTTAGACTCTAGAATGACTAAGTAGATGCAATGAAACCTCTCCTTGATCTTCCCTTGTTATAGAAAAGAAAAACAAAAAAGAGAAAGAAAGGTTTTAGTTTGAGAATGGCAACCTGAGTTCCTTAAAGGACAATGACGGTTCGCACCAATCATGTAAACTTCAAAGAAGTGATCATTCTCAAGCTAAGAAGAAAAGAAAAAAATGGAATAAGAAAGTCGATAGAAAAAATAAAATGATACCCTAGAAAAGTAGGGAGAAATCGACTAAGGGAAGAGAAAAAAGGAGAGTTGTGTATGAAATGTATATGTCTAGATGTTTGGAAGAGAAAGTAAAATGTCTCGTCGACCAATACTCCATCGACAGAGACCGCACGCCTAAATGAATAAAGGAGTCAACAAGAGAAAGCTCGAAATACTCAAAGAAACAATGAAGCGTATCCGGGAAGGGTGAAAAGCTCAAGGTAACTAGACCCAAACGCCTTGAAGTCTAAATTCCGAGTTATGTGGCTCAAACAGGTCGATTGCTAGACTTGACTGGTTCCCAAGTATTGGTGAGTTTCCACGTTTTTCAAACCTCTTTTCCTTACTTAGATTTCTGATTTGTTTGAGGAGAAACAAAGTTTAAGTCTGGGGGAGTTGATAACACTCATATTTTACCCATTTTTACTATCATAAGTGAGTGCTTTAATAATCATTTCACTAAGGTTTTGATGCATAAACACTAGATTTCGAGTATTTGGTTGTTCAAGACTCTTTTCAGGAAATCTTAGCAAAAGACGCATATTTTGGAGCAAAATGGACAATTCCGGAAACAGAGCCCGAGGACAGACGTTCAACACCAAACGAAGGCCTTCCCACCACGAGATCAAGCTCATATTTGGAGACAAGGAAGCCTTATCAGCTGTCTTTCACCACGAAGTGATTTGAGGACAATCCCACAGATGGATCTCAAGTTATGAAGGAAGCAAGAAGGTCCGTCAGGCACCCGGAAGGAGTGGCTGGCCGCGCCACGGCTGACCCAGACGACCAGTGGCCGCGCCACGGCCGACCCAGACGACCAGTGGCCGCGCCACAGCCGGTCGCTCGTGCTGCCAGGCCATTTACCTTTCCCGAGCCCATTTGAAGCCCAACTTAAACCCGAAGCCGTCTTATGCAAGCCAAGACCTAATCCACGACCTAGGGCACTTGAAGACCTATATATACTCGACCTTTAGGGTTTTTGGGAGGCATCACCACTTAGCATCACGAAATTCTCTTGTTACAAACTTCTCTTGGCGGCCGCGAATCTTTGATTCGTGGTTTCCACTTTGTTCTTTGAGGGAGATTGATTTGTTCTTGAACCCTCTTTTATTTTAATCGATTTATACAAGTTATGCATTCATCAATCACGTTTTCTACTTCTTCTTTTATGTCTGAGTAGTTTACTTTCGTTGGGTGTTCTTTAAGGGGATCTATGGGGAATTTCATTAACTGTTGTTGAACCGATTGTTTAGGCCGAAGATTAGGATTTTCTGTCTCACCTTATTCGTTCTTATTGCATGAGTCTAGCGTCATGAACTATATTCTGATCGCAGGGTCTTGAGAACGGCTAACGTCCTGAATCTCAGATCCAGACCAAAATAGGGTAGAGAGCATCCTTTAAAAGATGTCTGAATGCTTATCGTCCTGATCTTATTGCGTGTTCGTCTAGTACGTAGGATACGAAAGTATACCTATGGAATAGAAGTTTGCAGATCGACCTAGTTTGATAAAATAGGTTGTTAAAACCAGTGAATCAGTTTGGGGAAAATCGCCTAGTCTCGCTTGCTTAACTTTTGTGTGCTTTGATTTCTAGTTAGAACCCCATAGATTTCCCGAGAAGATTCCCAACGTGTTCGCCCACTTGCTTTTAAATCGAGATTTACGCACTTCCATACTTTACTTTTCCTGCACTGCTTGCCTGATTTCCTTTTTACAAATCCTTTAGTTTATTTTCCTTTTCCCGTTGGTTATAGAAAAGGCTGACAACCTTCTCTATATAAGGCGTGGTACTGCTTTATTTATTTTCTGCAAGATTCGTGACACTCATTCCTAAACCCCCAATTCTCTGCGTCTTTGGTTGCCCTGATTTTCTGTTTTGCAGTTGACCTCCTCCCTGTGGTTCGACACCCTAAGTACTACAATGCACGCTGTGCACTTGCAGTTTAGGGTCCTACAAATTCAAAAGCTCGAAGAGTCCCCAAAGAAATCCTCCAAACTCGGACGACTATTTAGACCCCATCAGCTGAGGAGATGGGGATTTCTTATGACGAGCTTAGGGGTCTGAACAAGCAAGATGTAGCGATCCACTTCGAGGAAGCACATTTGGATGCTGAGACGTCTTCAGCTCGGTGTATTTTCGATATTCCTCAGCTATGAGATAAATCGGATGAGATCGGGGGCGCCAATGAGTTGTGTGCGGAAGACAAAATCGACGAGAGGGTGAAAGACGGCAGGAATGGAACTGGTCCGGAACCGATTATAAAGTTCAGCGACTTTGGTGTCATAGATCTTCACCCCAGACTGAAGACGAAGAAAGGGAAGATGAAGAAAGGATAGATGAAGGCTGCAAAGGTTACCCCGACCTATGATAACAAATGGAGAGTACTTATGTCTAAGTCAACAGAACAATCTTTGGCCAAACTGAAAAGTTGCGGAATTGGTCTCGAGGTTGTTTTTATGGCTCCATCTCCATTTGAAAGTCCTTGGAATGCTCCATGAGGATGGATGTGTGTGTACGACTGTATCTTCTGGTACCACCATCTCAGGTTCCTCCTTCCTCGTCTTCTATTGGAATATTATGATCGCAGAGGAATGTCGATTTCTCAACTGACTCACACTACAATCTGCAATAAGGTGGGTCTTCTGGTTATGTCCACCAAGCATGAGATTCCTCTCACCTGTCCCATGATCAAAGAGATGATTGGGCTGACGCCATTGGTAGAATTTAGCTTGTATTTGTTGATGTTTTGTACTGCATTTAGTTCGACTAATGATTATTATTATTTTATATATATCGGCTACGTCTTTCCCGAAGGATTCAAGGATAGTGTCAAAAGATTTTCATAGATCAGTCACCAAACTTGGTTTGAGATAACCAAGTTTAGAGTTTCCCGAGCTTCATGTTGGTTTTGTTTCACCGGATTGACTCCAAGTCGCTTTTAGGTGGTGATTTTGACTCATACTTATTTTCAGATTCTCTCAATCGTTTCTCTTCGTCAAGGAAAGTTAAGATGTCGATCAAGAAATGAGAATTCATAGACTATTCCAAAGATTTGCAGAAGTCTTTGGATGCATCCGGCTCAATGGAGCCGAAGGTCGACCACTTGAAACCTGTCAAGGGGAGTTTTTCAAAGTTTATTACTAAAATGACCGTCCTAGTCGGGGAGAAAGATCGGGACCAGGAGATCAATGAGAAGGCCGCAAGGAAGGCCAAAGCGCTTAAAACTGCTGAGTTGGCAAATAAAAGAGCGGCCAAAAAGAAGGTCGAAGCTGCTAAAGAAGCCGAGCTGAAGGCAAAAAAGGCAAAATCTGCCAAGTCGGCCAAGGGAGCCAATGAGTCTTCCAAGAAAAAAACAACCACTGATCCCAAAATTGTTTCCAGCAAGGAAGCTTCGCGACATAAGATGTCCATTAAAGATCGAGAGGGTGAGAAGGCTCTAGAGCGGTCGCACAAAAGGCCGAGGGCTATAGTGAGCCCCAATCTATTTGGATTCAACTATGCTTATAGCGGGAAGGACCCTCTTAAGAGTGATAGCTTTTCTCGTGCCAACCTGATGTGGAAGCTTAGGCCGAAGCCTATGGCTGGTCCTGAGGTGATCGAGCTCACATACTCTGATATTTTCCAGCAATACTCCATTACGTTTGATATCTTTGAAGATTGTTTAATATTTTAACGCATGTCCTTACTTCGGTATTCTTTTGCAGGCTATTAGGACTATCAATCTTATTTCTGAGAAGTATGTTCATGATCTCAAGAAAACCAAATAGGCTCTAAAAGAGAAGAAACATTTGGAGTCAGCGCTCAGTGCCAAAAAGATAGAGTCTCTTGGTTTGGAGGCAAATGTTGCCGATCTCCATTCCCAGGTCGTGACATTAAAAGATGAGAACACTGCAAGCCTATCTGACTAAGCGAGAACCTCGCGAAAGCTTGAGGCCGAAGTAGCCAACTCAAAGATGTTCCGAGAAGACTGGGGCTACATAGTGGCGACACGAGTTTGAGGAGAGGTCGTCGCTCATTATGCCACGCTGGTGGACAAGATGAAGAGATATTTGGGTCAAAGAAAAAAGGTCAATGATGTCGTTACGGCCATGGCACAGCTGTGCAGGACTAGTATGGCCATAAAGGTTCTGGTTGATAGGGGATGGTCATTTCCTCCACAAGTGATTGAAGATGTTGATGCCAAGCTGAAATATTTGGAAGCTCAATCCGAGGCATTTGACAAAATCAGCTTCGTAGAAAGCGAGTTTGATGCCCCGACGTTATCGGTCTTATTTCCCCGAGACAATCCTGTTGTTCAGAATTAATTTAGATCGAATAAAGAGGTGGTCACACCAGAGGTGGCGAGTCGGTTGAAGCTCATAATCATTAGGGTGATAGCTTAGATGAAAGGGGGGGGGGGTAGAAGATCAACTCGCGAACCCGGAGGTTATCTTGGTTGATGAATCATCCGAGTGGCAGGTCAGGGATGCTGCGAAGGGTTCGACAGATGTCGCTGAAGAGGCCGCTGGCCTAAAAGATGGAACCGACGTCCAGGTCGAGGGTATGCATATTGTTCCGGTGAGTGATAGTACAATGGAGGAAGAGGCCATCAGCCTAAGAGATAAAAACGCTGAGAGCTCGAGTCAAGAGAAATCTTCTAAGGATGGACCGAGAGAAAAGGAGACCAACCTCGGTGGTCTTGCAAAATGAAGTAGAGGATTTGGTTGATTCTAATCCTATGTACTAGTTTAATCTTTCTTTGGTTTTTGTTATTTTTTTATCTTTGTAAAAACTTTTGTGGGCCCGATTTGGGTGTAGCTTTGTTCCCGAAAAGAGTTTCAATGAATTTCGCTTTTGCAAATATTTTGGCTGACTGCGATCAAGAGATCCATTGCTTTTTTATGTAAGTAAGAATCAAATGCGAGAATAAAATCCCGATCTTGATTTGTCATGATTAAGTACGCGAAATAAGTTTACCTTAGATTTAGAAGTTTCAATACGAATGTGCGATGTGATATCGGCTTTAAGTTGTTCGTATGACAAAGATTTCTAAATCTGAATGTAAAACTTGCAAGATGAGCTCGGCGTTATTTATTTACATGAATTAAAAATTTCCTAAGTGCGAATGTAAATGTGAGAGATTAGCTCGGCTTACATGAATTGTTTACACAAATCAGGAGTTAGTGCGAGACTGGTCTCGGCTTTATCAAGGTAAATACGGATACGTTTGACAGCTTATTGTATAAAAATAGTGGTGGATCAAAATATATTATTTTTATATGATTTTTAAATTATACCAACTTAAATAAATAATAAAATTATTACCCCGCGCCCTGCAGGTTATCACCTAATAATCAAATATAGTAAAGAACTTGAGACCAAAAACTTTGGTTTTATAAAACTAAGAGATGCAAATAATCGATTAAATTTAACAGATGCTCGGCCGGTAGTCATACCTCAGAAATTGAGACTGATCTGACAATAGGTTCTAAAATCAAAAACAATGAGTGAGAGAATTGCTTGACAAGTTTATGATCTTTAACTATCACTCTGGTTTCTAGTACCGATCTGACAGTAGGTGCTAAAATCAATAATACGTTATTTGAATTAGAATTTATAAATCATACAACCAATAACAAATTATTTGAAAATAAATTTTAAAATCACATAGCCAATAACACAAGATTTTGTTTGGATTTTCCAATTCATTAAAAAAACCCAAACCAACAATTCCCACTACTTATTTTTGAAATTTCAAGAAGTGCTAAAATCAAAAGACATTAAACTACTCTAGACAAAAGTTGTGAATTCCAAAAGGTCTAAAAATTTATCTGTGTTAATTAATTAATCTAACTAGAAAAATAACACGCGTTGTGTGAATAACTATTCATTAGGCATTGAGAGCAAGTCCAATCGAGACACCATTAATATGGTTCTTATTGATTAGTTATTAATATTTTGTGTACTTTATGTATATTAGACATTTTGTAGTATTTTGTTGTTTTTAGAGCATACAATGGAGACACTTTTGATGGGTGTCTTAAAAACAAAAACAATTTTTTTTATAATAAATTTAAGTAAAAACTTTTGTTAACAACTTTTAAAGCATATTACATTTTCAAAAATGTATTACATGGAAACATATAAATTATAGAAGTGCAATTCAGAAACTCGAGAAACTGCTCAATTGTAATCTTCACTTCCGCCAAATTTTTGCCATATATGGTCAACCAAATCAACTTTCAACTGTTGATGTCTTGTTCTATCACAAAATTGATTGCGAACGCCCATCATATTGCCGAGATTTGTAGGCATATAGGTAGAGTACGTCATATTTACTTCTGAAGTTCCTTTTCCGTGTTCAAAATCTGATACATCAATTAGACTGTATCCATATCGCTCGTCTTCTACTATCATATTATGCAGTATGATACATGCTCTCATAATTTTTCCTATGACCGAAAGATCCCAAAAAGGGTTGGGTTTTTAACAATTTTAAACCGAGCTTGCAAGACTCCAAAAGCACGCTCGACATCTTTTCTGACATATTCTTGATGTGTAGCAAATAACGAGTCTTTCAAACTTTGTGGAATTGAAATAGATTGGATAAAAGTTGTCCATTTTGGATAAATACCACCTGTGAGATAGTAAGTCAAATTATACTTGTGTCCGTTGACAAAGTAATTCACTTTTGGAGCTTTACCTTGTAATACATCTTCGAAAACTGGTGAGCGGTCAAGAACATTGTTATCGTTTAAGGTACCTGGAGGTCCAAAAAACGTGTGCCATATCCAGAGATCATGTGAAGCTACAGCCTCTAAAACAACTGTTGGTTTTCCAGATCCACGTGCATATTGCCTTTTCAAGCAGGGGGGGGGGAGTTATTCCGCTTCCAGTGCATACAATCGATGCTTCCTATCATTCCGAGAAATTCGCGTATCGCTCCGATATACAATATTCGTTGAAGATCCTCCGTTGTGGGTCTTCTTAGGTACTCATTCCCGAACACATATATTATTCATTCGACGAAATTCTTCAAGCATGAAATCGTAGTACTTTCTCAGAACCCGAAGTATTCCTCAACCGAATTAGCCAGACACCCATATGCCAGCATAAGAATTGTTGTTGTACACTTCTGTAGTGCTGAGAAACCAAACCTTCCGGTAGCATCCCTTCTTTGCTGAAAGAATGGAAGAGCATTCGAGGGTCCATCAACACTACGCATGAACAAGGGCTAGTTCATTCTAAAACGGCGTCGAAATAATGACCCGGGTATTTCACATCTTCACTAAAATAATCGTTCCATAACTTGATGTGGCCTTCTCCGTGATTTCTTTCAATATATGCTCGTTTTTTTCTTTGATTTGGTTGGCTTTTAACGATCAACAAAGAGATTCCGAATGATTCATCGAAAGCTTGATCAAAATTTTCATCGAACGTTTGGTCAAAATTTTCATCGTACGGATAACTGGAAGAAGAGGCCATTTGAAAATATAGAAAAAAGGAAAAAATGAATAATTTCTAATAAAAAAGAAAGATGAATGTGTTTAGAGATGGAAAAAGGAGATGGAAAAATAGATGTTGAATATGTGTTGGTTTTACGATTCATTTATATAGACAAACTCTTTGATGTTGTTATGTTTGTGGTGGTATGCATAAGGCAAAAACTTGTGGTACAGAATACTAGTGGTAAAAGAATCCAAAACAAATGCTTGAAAGGCCAAACTATGGGGTACAAAAATTCAAAACAAATTGCCGAAAAGCCAAAATACTTGTGGCACAAATGCCAAATAATTGTGAAAGAAAAGCAAAAGACATGTGATTATAAAACTTATTACATAAACTACAAATGGAAAAAGAAATACAAATGTCTTTTATTACACAACCACAAACAAGTCTCTCAATTCATATTGCCTCTTCCTTCTACTAATTAGACAGCCACAATCTTCTTGTCTTTTCCACACCTACAAAGAACCAGAAATTGAAAGTGAATAAAAATATAAGTAGTTCAAACTAAAATTGAAAGACAATGGCATGAACCATTGCAAGGACAGTACCTGAGCAACGTGAAGGTCATATTATTTCTTTGGACTCAGTTCATAAACTTAAATTTCATTTCATAAACTTAAATATCATAAAAGAGTTTCAGGAATTCAAGACTTTGACAACATATCCTGAATTAGCTTGTTCTTTAAAGCCATTTCTATATCAGAATGTGGCTCTGTTTTGCTGAGGAGACTTTCAAGCAACTTTTAATCTGAAAGCTTATCCTTCATGGCTAAGTCCTTCTGTTTTATCTCCCACATGTTCTGAAACTCTGACAGACACTTGCTTTGTTCTTCCACAGAGGCTGTCTTGGTCACTGCCCTCTTAACTTTTGCTTTTGCTGCTTTAACAACAAGGGTCGAACCAGGAGGTCATCATCTTCAATGTTAACCGACTGCGAGCTACCAGATTGTGCTGAACCATCCTCACATTTTCTTCTTTTTGAACTACCTTCACCTACACCTTTACTACACGAGTTGGCACACCATTTCTGGTCATAACGAAGCTCTTTCCATGCGTACTCAAGGGTGAATTTTTTCTTGTTGTCGTAGTAGAAGATCTGATGAGCCTGCTTGAGAACATTATCATAATTCTGCCCACTTGTCTTATGTTTTTTTGCATCCTCAAATGCTACACAGAACTTGGAGACAAGCTCATTGATCTTCTTCCACCTCTGCTTACACTTATTGTGATCTCTCTTCTCAGCAAATGCAACCTCAGGACTAGCATTATATAATGCTGCTATGCATGTCCAAAATGCACCACTTTTCTGCTCATTTGACACTATATCATCCTTTATGGTGTTAAGCTAAGCTCTAGTGAGCACTAAATCATCTGTGGGAGTCCATCTCTTCCTCTCTTTACGCTCCTCAGCTGTCCTTAAGCCCTTTAATGTTGGTTCATCAGAACACTGACTACTAAACAGGAGAACTTCTGATCATCCAAGAGGTCTAGTTTGGGAAGAAATATCATAAGAAAAGGGGTGAGGGTTGTGGCTATCCTGTTGACTATTTAGAAGGTCCATAAAATTTTGGGATTGGCTATATGGATTCCTAGAATCCATAACCTAACTTTCTGATTGAAAAATAAGAATGAAAGAGATGAAGAATGGTTTCAAACACAAATGAAAGAGAAGAAGAATGGTTTTCAAACACAAATGAAAGAGAAGAAGTTGTTGAAAGAGAAGAAGTAGTTACGGCTATATACATTAATATATAGAAGTAATGGTTTTGTGTTTAAGCAGAGCACAAGTAGTTGTGCTCTTTGTATTAAGCATTCAATCGATGCATTTATTTACATGTACAAGTCTAGTCACAGTTAAACTCGACAACCAAACCCTAAAGTCTAACAAACTCAATCACAGTTGCAAGCATTTATTTCAGTTTCTAACCATATATTTACAATTGAATAAGGGTTGATCATTATCACACAGACGTTTAGTATGTGCAAGCATTTAGTATGATCATTATCACACAGACGTTTAGTATATGCAAGTAACCCTAATTTCATGCTACTGAAAGAACCCCCAAATCAATTTGGTGAAATCCCAAATTCGAAAAATCCTAATTTCAAAAACAAGAACCCTAATTTCAATTTATCTCAAATCTGATTTCACACAACCCTAATTTCACTATAATCAACCAATTGAAGATAACATACTAAAAAATGAGAGGATTTGTACCATGCGAAGACATTGAATACTGGTGAGGTGATTTTCGATTGATTTCTTAGCCAAATTAGCCGACTCTTCCCAGGATTCTTTCATCGCTGAGGATCGACAACTTTATCGATGAGGATCGACCATCTTTATCGACTCGAATCGGAATTTGCGAGGCATCGCATCTGTTTTCGCCGTCGAGAGAGAGAGAGAGGAAAAGAGAGAGACGAAAAAAAACAAAAGGAAGACTTTTTTTTTGGTTCCCCCATGTTAATTTTCCATCGTCCACTCCCCGGCTTGCCACGTGTGCGTTCTTACCCCAAAAAATGTCTTAATTTAGACACTGGTCTAAAACATAAGACACCATTAACCATTTTTTATTCAGTTTTATTATTAAAAACACTTAATTAGGCACCTAAAGATCACCATTGGGGTTTGTCTGATGGAGAAGTAGTAAAATCTCGAGTTCTTGATGAAAACATTATCGAGTAACAGCCTAAAAAATTGTTGATGCTCTGTCATTTTTGGAAAACCCTCCTAAGGAAAAAATTGTCGTACAAAATCGAAAAGAACAAAAAAATCATCATGTAAAATCGATGAAAAAAATCGTCGTACTTCAGAAACTACACTACTGATTATTAGCTATTGCTAATAATAAAAATAGGATTAGGTAGATGTAAATTTAGAGGTAAACCTGATTTAATGAATTTTGTAATTAGTAAATCATTAATAAATCCTAATTAGCTAATTGTTTTATTACCTATAATACAAAATGTACCATTATGATAAATTAATTTTCTGATTAAAAGAAAGTCTTCCTTCCATATTACTTTCTTCTTTATTAAAATCACATTAAATTAAAAATATTGGACTAAAGTATATAATAGAATTTGAAGGACAGTGTATGAAATATGTTAGTAAAAGTGGTTGTGTGGGATGATAATGCATTTGATGTCTTGAATTCAACACCCCCCCCCCTCCCTAATTAGAGAACTAATTTTTTAATTTGTTAATTACATGCAGTTATCTTATTTACAAAAATTACATATTATCATATCACTACAAGACTGGGGCAGCATAGCTACGTTTTTTGTGACGAAAGAAATTTTTAAGTAATTTTTGTTACAAATAATCACAATTTTGTGACAACTATACGTAACTGATTATGCGAAGCGAATGAGTAAGTATTTGTGAATACTAAGAGACGATTGGTGAAAAAATTGAATTTAAAACAAAATAGTGACAAAAAGCCACAAAATAAATGTATCAATATTTGCGACAAATTACTTTGTAACAAATTTTGAGAAAAGCTAAGAATTGATACAAAAAGATTTGTAGGAAAAATTGATCTGACAGATAAAGAAGATAAAGAAACGCATGATGCGACCAACAACACAAGCTACGTGTTTTGTTTGTAATATTCGTTAAGTTTGTTAACAAACTTTTGCTACGTAAGAGTTTTATGTCTTGTTGTTGCAAATTAGTATGAAAAGATTCGAAACAGTTGTAGCGAATTTCAGTAAATGATGTAGTATTATTACGCATGTGAGGAATAATAATGGGTAAGAAACAAAATGTTGTGAAGTCCTTCTCGGAAAAGCGTGGCTGCCGTCTCAGCCAAATGGTGGACAATTTTTAGCCACAAAACAACCGTAACAAATTGTGGGGAAGATACTATAAATAAAGACAGTCTCCAAGTAGGTGGTCATCACAAAACGCAATCAAAAATTCTCAGCAAAAATTTTGTTCTTAAATTTCTGGTATGAATCTCCAAAACAGCTTTTCTATTAAGTTCTTAGAAGAGTTTCTTTAACACGTTATATAACGGGATTTTATCTCAAGAGGAGAAAATTATGTCTTTAAGCAATCATAATGATTTCTCAAGAGAATGGATGTACAATCATATCGATCCAGAAACAAGATGTCCAATAGAAGAACTTGACAAGGGATTAGAAGATTTTATACAATTTGCAAGGCAGCATCCATTCGAGAATGACAAAATATATTGTCCTTGCGCTCAATGTCAAAATAGAATTTTTAAGGAGGTGAATAGGATGTGCAAACATTTATATAACCACAGGTTCACACCCAATTATTTGTGTGGAGTGCTCACAGGGAGCAGTTAGAGCATCCACCAATATATCAAGATGAAAAGAATAATTATGGAGAGCACAACTCAGTTCAGGAAAACGAAGGGCAATAGAATTATTATGGTGGTATGGACGAAGATGCGTATCCTATGATGATACAAAATATAGAAGAGGTTGAAGCTTTTGAGGCAATTATTGATGAACCGATAGAAGATGCCCCCAACAGCGAAGCTGCCAAATTTTTCAATGCTTTGGATTAAGAAAAAAAAATCTCTATATGCTGAATGTGTGGATGTATTGACAAAATTCTCATTTGCATCTGATATGATGTACGTGAAGACGAAAAACAACATCTCCGAAGAAACATTCTATGATTTTGCTTGTGTTTATAAGCATAATATACCTAGAGGGAACGTCGCTCCTAAGACATTTTATGAAACGGAGAAAATGATGCGAACATTGAGTATACCTTATATGAAGATAGATGTGTGCCCGAATAATTATATGATTTAATGGAGCGAAGGCGACAAAAATTGTTGCAATACAAATTCTATGAGACACCAAGGTACAAACCAGAGAAGACGAAATCAAGAAGAGGTGGTTCGACTGGAAAGTGTGTTCCATATAAGAAGATGTGGTATCTTCCAGTGGCTGATCGGTTGAAAAGATTATACATATCACAAAAAACTGCCGAAAATATGAGGTGGCATGCAGATCATAGAAGCATTAATGGAAAGATGCAACATCCATTCGATGCGAAGGCGTGGAAGCATTTTAATTAGGTATATCCTGATTTTGCAAGTAATCAGAGAAACGTGTATCTTGGATTGTGTACTGAATTATTTAATCCATTTGGAATGTAGGGTTGTAATTATTCTTTATGGACAATAATTCTTACTTCGTATAATCTACCACCGGAAATGTGCATGAAAAGAGAATATTTGTTCTTAACCATACTAGTCCCAGGTCCTAACCATCCGAAAAGAAGTTTGGGTATATTCATGCAACCGTTGATTAAAGAGTTGAAAGGGCTATGGAGAGATGGAGTTGAGGCATTTGATGTTTCAAGTAACCAGGTTTTCAACCTACGAGCGGTTCTATTGTGAACAATCAGCGACTTTCCAACATATGGAATGTTGTCGGGCTGGGGGACTCATGATCGATTAGCATGTCCTTATTGCATGGATGATACAGATTCTTTTCGGTTGTGGCATTGCTGGAAAACTAGTTGATTTGACTGCCACAAAATATATTTGCCAGAAGGGCATAATTTATGCACAAACAAGAGGTGGTTTCGAAAGGGTAATATTGTTACCAAAAAACCACCCGATTATATATATGGAGAATACATCATGGAGCCGCAGAGGAAGACCATATATGGATTGACGAAAACAACCGACTGTGGAGGGAATGGGCATATTAACAACGACATCGAGGGCTATTCGGATTTTCACAATTGGCATAAGCAAAGCATATTCTGAGAGTTGCCATACTAGCGAACACATATTCTGGCATAATCTTTGACGTGATGCACATTGAGAAAAATTTCTTTGATAACATATTTAATATTGCCTTCAATGTGATAGGAAAAAGTAAAGACACAATTAACTGAAGGAAGGTCCTGGCGTTATATTGTGATCGAAAACCTTTACATCTTACTGTACAAGGTAGGGCTCCGATTCCCATTTTCATGATGTTTTCACAGGGAAAAGATACATTTTTATTGGTTAAAGCATGAGGTAAAGTTTGCAGATGGGTACATCTCTAACATTCGACGTTGCAACAATGAGGAAGCATTTTGAATGTATGGCCTTAAAAGTAATGATTGTCATGTAATGAAGTGCAACGTATATATCCATTTGCATTTGCTGGACTTCTTCCCACAGCTGTACATGATGTGATATCAGGTATAATTTAATAGTACTTTAAATTTTGCAAAATATTTTATATCCACGGCTAATACTTGCTCACCGTATTAAAACAGCTGTTGGGTTGTTCTTTCGCGATATGTCGGCGCAGAGCTTGACATTAGTAGATGTCATTGGCCGCAAACAAAATATTTGTCAAACAATGTGTAACCTGCAGAAGATATTCCCCCCCCCCCCCATGATTATTTGATGTTATGGAACATTTGACAGTTCAGTTACCAACCGAAGCAGAATTAGACGACCCGGTGCAGTTCAGATGGATGTATCCATTTGAGAGATTTATGTTCCACCTAAAGAAGAAGGCAAAAAATAAAGCAAATGTTGAAGGCTCGATTGTGGAGGCATTCGTTAATGAAGAAATATCAACATTCACTTAACGGCGGTGACGTTCCACCTGTTAACGTAGGTGATGCTGGCCGTGGTGGTGTTCCACCTATTAACGTAGGTGGTGGTGGCAGCGGTGGATGAGGCAATGAGGGGGAGAGGAAACGCCAGAGGTGGAGCTAGAGGTAGAGGGCGTGGGCGTGGACATGGTATAGGTGTGGTTGGTGGCCATATGTCCATAGACGACGCACTTCTCGCCAACGAAGCACACAGAATGATGCCGGTTCTGCATCCTCCGAGAGAAAATGGAGCATAGGGTAAGAAATTTCCATTACCAATTAATTTTATTTTGGTGTCTCCTCTTGTAGGTTACTTACTTGTTTCTCTTGGCATTGCAGGTTTGGTAATGATAATACCTCAAGGCGAGTCATTGTGTCAGCCATCAGAAGACATTTTTGATGGCCCTTGGTTCAACATGTCTTTAGTGCCTAATGAAAAAATAATTCAGTGGTGGGGTGAATTCATTGTAAGTACCTCTGATTTATTACTCATATTATTAATTCGCTTTCAACTATGATTAAGCACATTAACTGCAAAAGTAACGTCATAATCAAAGTATCTACATGATATTTGTATTTGTAAGAAAAAGTCATTGATTTATGATTTTTTCAGCAAGCTTTCTATTGGGATCAAATACATGGAGCTATGGTTTACTCCTTTTGGCACAACATCACTGTAGCAAGGCTTAGAGACATGGTCTCAAAGGCTATGATGAGACCTGAGAGGCCTGAGTGGATAATTCAGAACATATGGGAAACTATGTGGATATACCCGAATAGTGAAGAAGGCAAGAGGAAGAGTGCTATAGCTGCTGCAAACAGGTTGTCAAACCAGTTTGGATTTGGCCCTCACAGACACACTGCAGAGGCAAGGAGTTTTAACCAAGTGAGAGAGCTTATAGTAAGTTCAACTACATTTTTCTCTCCTCGTCCACTTACATAATTCTTTTAAACTAAGTTGTTTCATGGATTCTGCTATCTTATGCAGAGACAAAGGGAAGGTGTAGAGCTCTCAATGCTACGTGTTCTCAGAGAGACACATAGGAAACCTGATGGCACATATGTTGATGCAAGGGCTGAGTTCATTGATGAAAAAATACAAAAACAGATCCGAGAGAATGACATCCTAGGGTCCGAAACTCAGTCATTTGATGAACAGGTGTTACTGGTTTGACGCATCTAGAAGAAGACAATCTCTACTTGAAGGTTAGCCTATTGCTCCTTTTAACACTACATATAAGAAGAAAAATCATGTACTAATAACGTGGTTACACTGCATGGTTACTGTTAAATTTTGAGTTACTTTTCAATCATAAAACGTATTATGGAATCTTTATGTTTTGTTTGTCAAGTGTTTTCTATACGTTCTATTACTCTCTTATCTCTCTTATCTTTATGTTTGTCAAGTGTTTTCTATGAGTTCTAGTAAGTGTTACAGATCAAGTTACTTTTCAATCATAAATCGTATTGTGGAATCTTTATATTTTCTTTGTCAAGTTTTTTTCTATTAGTTCTATTACTCTCTTATCGTCAATCATAACACGTATTGTGGAATATTTATGTTTCTTTGTCAAGTGTTTTCTATTAGTTCTATTACTCTCGTATCTTTTGGTTTTTGTAATCAAAACCGGGTTGTGTAAATAATTATTGCAATTGTCTTCCTTCCTTGTAGATTGTAACGCCAACCCAAGCAGAACGTGTATTTGGCATCGATGGTCAGACGCCAATTCAAGAGTGTGGAGAAAGCTCAACCATGGCTGCCACACGGATAACACTTGAGCGCCAAGTAACTGCTTTACAACAGCAGTTGTCAACAGTTGTGGAGTTCATGAAGCACTACGTGCCTTCAGTTGGGGAAGAAAATGTTGATGGGCACAGGTCCTCCACTCTGTGGACGATGGCTTGAGCTACTGGTTCGGCGCGGGTTCTTTGCTCTGACTTGGAGGCCAGTGTAGAAGCAGCCTTCAATAATCTTCATGTCCCAACGGTTCAGCTTCCAAGCCCTGATGCAGAAGAAGATTTTCCAGAAAATGAAGAAGAGGCAGGCTCAGACCATGGGGGATACCCAGCTTCTTGAACTTGGTCATAGATGACACAAGGTAGTGTTAACAACTCTTTTTTTGGTATATAATTTTAATGTGTGGCCACTAATTTTACATATCAAATATGTACAAATATGTATTTAACCTATGCTTTATGGTCCTTGCTTGAACTGATTCGACTTTTAATTTGTAAGCTTCTTTCTGTCTACGGTTGTAACATAATCAAATGTTTCTTCTTAATAAATTGTCATGTATTTTACTTCTGGTTTCTTTGTAAATGCATTTTCTCGTTCCAATATGTTTGGTAAATAATGCATTGAAATGTGTCAATTACGTATTTTAACTAAATTTTTACATCTAATTTGTTACACTACATTTGTCCCTTTTCAAAGAACATAATTACAACCTTTCTGTAGCCTTTTCATATTACTAGCAACTTATTTTTTTATCTTTAATTGTAACTTTTTGCAACAAACACATTCTGCCTATTTGTAACAAAATTGCAACAAATATTTGAATATAATTGCCGATAATAGTCGCGATTGCTTTGTAGATTGTTGTGGATTTTTCCTACAGTTCTATTGTAGGTTCTTGTGTAAAATTGTCACAAATTATCAGTAATAAATTTGTAACTTATTTGCTACAAAAAATTGCAACTATTTTTTACCAATTGTGATAAATCATTTGTAATAATTTGTTCGTTTTTTCCACACCAATATTGTAGTAATTTGTGTTAAGTGCCCACAAATGATTTGTAACAAATTTGCTACTAACATTTTTGTATCTTTTAATTAAAATTGCAACAAAATTGAGATGTGAGTAATTTGTGGTAATTTTGCTACAAATTGTTATGCTACAAATTGTTACAAAAATCTAAATAGGTACCCCTCCATACTCGCAGAGAAAATTTGTAGCAACATCGTAGTAAATTTTTTTTGTTACAAATTTGTTATCATACCTACGAAAAAAACGTAGCTATGCTGATCAATTCTTGTATATCTACTTTTTTATGGCTTGATTATAAACATATTTCTGGTATTTTAAAAACAACCATTTTTTAATAATATATTTTCATGCATATCACAAATGGTTTATAAATATACTGAATTTATATTATTTTGTGTAATATTATTTCTTTTTGAATTCTGTTTGAAAATGAATAATAATAAATGTTTAGACAAAATGGCATATCATGTAATTAGTCTAGTAAAATAAGTTTCTTAAAAAAAAATGTTGGTGAGAATAAATGTGCTGGTGACATATGAGCAAAATGGAACCACTGTAAATATATATATATATATATATATTTTTTTTTTTCCATCAAAAGGTAGTGTCATATATAAAATAAGGAGCCAGTGTTTCAAAAAATAACAAGTCTGCAGCGGTAGAAACACCAAACAAGAAAAAACCTTAGAGCATGAATTTCCTAATTTGAAAGGAAAATAAATACTACCAAAGGAAAGGAACCGAAGTTGCATCTTCTTTCTCAAGAATTAGCTTCTCTCTGCAAGCGCTCATGAAGCCATGCTGGTCCTCCCAAAGCTAGGTATGACTGAAAGCGCCCATCTCTTGTAACGATCCTTGCTATTTCTCAGGCTAGTTTATTTGCAGATTGTGCTTCCAGCTCGAAGGCACATCTATCAAAGCTCGAGATCATTCGACGGCATTGAGCAATGATTGCGTGGTAACGAGGCCAACCTTTTGGCTTGGTTAGAGCATCGAAAGCTGCTGTGCAATCTGTGGCAATGGTGATGTTTCGACACCTCAAGTCCCGAAGACTTTGTACAGTCCATATGATGCAACGGATCTCTGCAATAATTCTGTTTGGAGAACTGGTGAAAGCTTCCCGTGAATGATACAAAACCGCACCAGAGGCATCTCTTGCAATCCAAGCTCCTCCGCTATGTAAGGAGGCATTCTTCCAATTGGCATTCACATTTCACTTAACCATTCCTTGCGACGGTGGTTGCCATCTTGTGTTTAGCGCCGTAGTTGTTCCCGCTGGACTTGTAGTATTGGTCATCGTGTTCACTGTGATCCATGCTCTAGCATCTGCTGTAAATTTTTGGACCACCACGCCTATAGCCTCTTGTTTTCCCTCATAAAGTATCGGATTCCTATTTTTCCAGATGCTCCAAAGAAGCCATGGGATTGTCTCATATTGCAATATTGTGCTTGATTGCGATTCGATCAGGTCTAACAAATAGGCTAAATTATCCTCCAGCGAAGTATTGAAACCTCCTGATGGAGCGATGATATGTGCTTCTGCATAGATGTCTTGGGCGAGAGTACAGTGAAACAAGACGTGTTTGATAGTCTCTGTGTCCTGTCTGCATAGTTTACAAGTTGGATCAACGATCATTCCTCTGATCTGAAGTCTAGTTGCAACAGCTAGAGCCCCTGATAATACACGCCACAGGAAGAAGCGGATCTTCGGCTCTGTTTTAAGTCGCCATACACGTTGCTTTAAACTGTTATGTATTTGCGCAAGGGGAGAAGGAACAGGTTCTGCAATCAGTGGGTGAGTCGATAAAAACCAAGACCCACTCTTGACCATGTAAGCTCCATGATGTGTGTAGGCCCATATGTACCGATCTTTCACTCTTCCTATCAGCATATCCAGAATCTTTTTTGCTTCAGCCATTGAAAAGAGTTCTTGTATTCTGTCATGTCTCCATGTTCCATTTGGTGATATCAATTTTGGTACTCTCAGGTCGATGTCATATAAGAGTTGCTTGTTAACTGGTCTTCTCGAATGGACATCCATCACCCATTTGTCAATTCAGACTGTTGTTGTTGTTGTACCATCACCAATTGATTTCATTAAACCTCTGGAGAGCAGTTCACGGCCAAACAAGATACTTCTTCATGCATAAGATGGACGATATCCTTCACCACACACCAGGAAGTCCTTAGAGCTAAAATATCGTCCCTTATACACTCTAGCCAGTAGCGACGCAGGCTCATTTAAGATCTTCCAGGCTTGTTTAGCCAGTAAGGCTTGATTAAAATCACTGATATCTCTGAACCCGAGTCCTCCTTTGGCTTTGGATTTACACATCTCTTTCCATGAAACCTAATGAATCTTACGTTTCTTGTCACATGCATTCCACCAGAAGCTTGTCATAGCGCTTGTGATCTTCTTACATTGATGTTTAGTCTGTCTAAAGCACGACATTGCATATACCGGTAAAGCCATTGCAACAGATTTTAAGAGTACCTCCTTTCCCCCCCCCCAGAGAAAGCGTTTTGGCATACCAGCCGGTCAATCTTTTGTTTAGCTTTTCCTCGATGAAGGTAAGTAGTTCCCGTTTTGATCCACTGAAGCATTCTGGGAGCCCCAAGTATTTGCCATCTCCACCTTCTTTCTCAATCCCCAGAAACTCCGCTAATAATGTTTTCATGTAAAATTCGATGTCTGCTCCAAACGTTATGGCGGATTTCTGAAAATTTATCTCCTGGCCTGATGCTGAACCATATAGGCGAAGGCATCAGAGAAACTTTGTACACTCAGACAATGTAGTTCGGCAGAGGAAGAGACAATCATCAGCAAACAAAAGGTGTTGGATCGATGGACAGTGTTTTGTCAGCTTCATCCCTGTGATTCTTGTAGCCTTTTCAGCTTTGTTTATTACATGTACAAGAGCTTCAGCGCATAGGATAAAAAGAAACGGGACAGCGGATCACCTTGTCGAATTCCACGCTTCGGTTTAATATAACCATGTGATTGTCCATTCAAAAGAATCGTGTATCTTACAGAGCAAACACATTCCATTATCCATCCAATCCATTGCTTGTTAAAACCCATCTTCTGAAACAGAGATTCCAGGAAGCTCCACTCTACACGGTTATATGCTTTTGACATATCCTTTTTGATTGCTATATAATCTTCTCGGCAGAGAGGGTTTGTACGCAAGTCATGTATCATTTCATGAGCAATGAGGAGATTGTCAGATATGAGTCTTCCCACCACAAAAGCCCCCTGCGTCTGAGATACCAGCTCCACTAGGAATTTTTTCAGTCTATTGCAGAGGACTTTGAAAATGATTTTATATGTGATAGAACACAGGCTGATGGGTCTAAGATACTTCATATCATTCGGAATTGGTATCTTTGGGATCAGGCACAACTGTGTGTAACCGTTTTACTTCTGTGACGATCGTTGATCTTGTTATGATACGATTCTGGTCAGCCTCGACAAGAATCCTTCCAAGACCTTTCACTCCAAGGGGTAACGTGATAATCCTAAGCTTCGGGTGGAACTTGTAGACCCAACAAAATGCATATTAAACCTGATGCCTGATACTATCTTGAACGATCAAAAGGAAGATAGGCAGTGGAACCTCCAAATGAAGATTTGTGTAGAACCAATAGCAAGTATATTAAACTCACCACCTGATCTATTTCAACACAAGCCAACACCTTTTAGTTGATAGAATGGTCACATAAGAGACTGTGGAATGACTCTTGCTATACCGGTTTGATAACTTAGATATTACACACTAAGAAATCGAAATGTTCACAAAGGAACAAAGAGAATCAATCTCAAAGAAAAAGAAGATAAAAGATAAAAAGTTGGTTGTTATTTTTCAAAGTATTACAAGAGTATTTATAGGAAATACTTTGTAGAAAACTAGACAAAATGTGTTAAAAACAATGTAGCATTAACTAAGGAAAGACCAAAGACCAAAGTAAATGAGTTGAATGACTCTTGGCTTCAAGATGACCCTTGAGATCATTTAGCTTCCCAATCTTAGTCTCCTGGTCGAATTGACTCTTCAGCTGCATTTCCTTCCTTTGGCAGAATCTTGACTATATAGTTGACGAATGTACCTCGACTATATAATTTGACTATATAGATTGAATCATAGTCGAAGATATGGCTTGACTATATAGCTCGACTATATAGTTTCAGAATGGGGTTAGAACATGTGAACCAATTTGCCTCATTAAAACCTTTCTTGGAAAACCCATTGGGATAAAACCAAGGATAAGGAAAAAGAGTACAAATGGTCACAGCCCATTTAAAAGCTTTGGCTTCACGTTCAGTAACTTGTTTTAGCTTGGCGTCATGTTTGAGCTCGGCATCATGTCCTTCTTTCTTGGTGCTTTCCGTGACGGCTTCAGGTACAAGCATTGAATCCCCTGGTTCAAGCTCAATTTCCTTAGGTTCAAGCTTAGCTCCCATTTGAACATCTTTGTTGCTTCTCATGATCGTATCATACCCCTCCTCTTGAAAAAGATTTGTCCTCAAATCTTGTTTATCTGCAACAAAGGAAACTAAGTCATAAACATAGAAACTTGAACTCAAACGAATAAACTTGTAAACGTTGAAGTGGAATTTTAGACTGAAACTTCCTTGGACTATTGAAGTTTTTTTCCTCAAGCACTTCCAGTTCCGAAGTTCAGACTGATAAGTCTTTTGGTGGTTCTCCTTGCTTGCTTTCATTTGAAACCAATCCTTGGGTCTTTCTTGCTTAGCAAAAACGTGATTCATCATTGCTTTTGTAGCAGGATCCTTAACCTGCTTATCCTGTACTTTCACAAAAACTAGAGAAACCAAATCATATATGCAAAAGACATATTCAAACAGCTTCTCTTTTCTTGGGTAGTTTAAAACAGGATTCAATTTCCTACGGTAATCATCAAGGACTCTGTTAAAGAAAAAGATAGAATAAGGACACCAAATGTCATAGAAATCCTTAACTGATCTCAAAACAAGCAAATTTATATGAGAACATGTAATGATCGTTGTAAACTCAGAAAAGCTTTCATTAAACACATGATCTTTCAAATTCGGTTTGCAAGGTTTATTGAACTGATTTGAAACACACAAATAGTTTTCAAAACGTTGTTTACATTTAGAAAAACTTCTAACAAATGAAAACTCCGTTTCAGCTTTAAACAGCTCAAATGTTTTCAAAGAATCAGATTCAAATGTTTTCACAGAATGAGAATCAAATGTTTTCAAAGAATGAGAATCAAACGTTTTCTTACTCAAAGAAACTCTTAAAGAAGAGTCAAGGTCACGAACTTCATCAAACATAAAACAGTTTGGCATAAAAAGCTTTTCAAATTTAAACTTTTCACAAGATTGAATTATGCTATCAAAAATAGGTTTTGTAACACAAATCTCTTTCATATTTTTCAAACCAAATCGTTTTTCCTCTTGAGAAGAAACAAGAACAAACAAACTAGGCTCTGCCCTAACCAAATCAATTTCCTTACAGTGCTTTGGATAGTCATAAGAGAATGACTTTGAAACTGGTTCTGGCACAAAGATGGTATGCTGCTCCACGTCACTAATCAATGGCACACTTCATTTTGCTTCTTTTGGTGAGTTCTCTTTTTGGACCTGTGAAACAGAAACATTGCTACTCGGCTTCACTGGTTCTAAACAAGTAGGTTCTTCACAAGTCTTTTTATTTTCAAGCACAAAATCAGATTGAGAAAGGGAAAGAGAACACCTTGATGTCACAGATCTTTTGAGAAAGGCGTTATACTTCTTCATAGTTGTGCTCTCATTATGACATTCTTCTTGCTCAAGTGTTGCTGATCACGAACAGCTTCCAATGGAGGCAAAGGAACTAGGGTGATCTTCTTACCCTTGAACTTAAATGAGTACCGGTTGGTGAGTCCTTTATAAGTAACTTGGTGATCATATTGCCATGGTCTTCCTAGGAGGAAGTGACTTGCTTCCATGGGCAAAACATCACAAAGTATTTCATCCACATTACTCACAATGGACAAGGACACCGTCACCTGTCTGGTCACTTTCCTTTCTCCATTGCTTGTTAACCATTGAAGCTTGTAAGGTTATGGGTGTTTCTTAGTCTCCAAACAAAGCTTTTTCGCCATCGTTGCACTTGCCACGTTTGTACAGCTGCCTCCATCAATGATAAGGCTGCACACTTTGTTTTGGATGAGACATCTTGTGCGAAACAAGTTCTCACGTTGCTCATTACCTCCTCCTTTTGTTTGAACATTCAAAGTTCCCCTAGACACCAACAAATCACTTCCGGCTGGTGTAGTTTGATCAGAAGATGGTAAAGAGTCTGAAACTTCTTCTTTTTCCTCAGTGTTGTTCTTGGCTTTATCCTTAAGCACCATGGGCTCTTCATTTGCAATTTGCTTTCTGCCATGACACATAAAGGATTCATTACCACAATAACATGAAGTAGAAGTTTTACCTTTGGTTCCTTGGATGATGGGTAATGGTTCGGCAGCTTTTGGCTTTGGAATAGCCTGCTCCTCCTTAGAACAAGTCTGCTTCATGACAAATGAACTTAATTCACAAGTCTGCTGTGTATTTTCAGAAGTCTGCTGCGTATTTTTAGAAGTCTGCTGCATATTTTCAGAAGTCTGCTGCGCATTTTCAGAAGTCTGCTGCATATTTTCAAAAGTTTGCTGCATATTTTCAGAAGTCTGCTCTTGACTTGTTGTATCATCTCCTAACGATGGGAGTGTGGTTGTGCTCTTTGCATGTTTATTCCGAACATCCATCATTGCCTTTTGACACCGCTCTTCCATATCATCGAGAAGTTTTTCTCTACTCAACCGCTCCTGATCCAATCTAGCTTGCCAAGAACTTCTTTGATCATCATGGTTGTAGTAGTCACGATCTGCTTCATCTCTGGCTGGTTTAGGTCATTCTCTACTTCTCTCTTTTGGCCTCTCCAGTGGTCTCCTTGTTTGCGTCTCTCTCTGCACATAACCACTCTTGTTAGAAATCGATTTCTTTTCATTTACTAAAGGTTGGCACCTCTTTCTCATCAAGGATGAAATAAAAACTCCCTGTTGTGGATTCTGCTCCTGGCTACTTCTCCTTTGTAGTCCAAACATCTTGTTCCTGCAATCACTTAACAAACAGGTTAAAAATAAAAGCTCTCACAAGGTGTTTCCCTCAAGGTGTTTATCTCCCAAGCAAATGATTCTCCAGTGAATTCTCCAAGTTCTAGTGGAACTAACAATCAATCTCAATGTGCTTTTCTCCAAAGAATCAGATGGCAAAATCAAGAGAAGAAGAAGATAGACATATTGCAAGATGTTCTTTTGGAAACTGATTGACCAAGCCCTCCTTTTTCAGATCTTTCTCTTCTTCTTTTTTTGAATCGATTTTCTTTTGATTTTCGATTTTTTTATTTTTTTAGATCTAGAATTTAGGCTGTCTCTGCTTCCTTTACAACAGATAGAAAGAAAAGAAGATGAAGAGTTGAGGAGATGAAGAGTTGAGAAGATGAAGAGAAGAGAAGATGAACAGATAGATTGAATTACCGAACTTGGAATGGTGCTCTGATACCACTTGATACGATTCTGGTCAGCCTCGACAAGAATCCTTCCAAGACCTTTCACTCCAAGGGGTAACGTGATAATCCTAAGCTTCGGGTGGCTCGTGTAGACCCAACAAAAGGTATATTAAACCTGATGCCTGATACTATCTTAAACGATCCAAAGGAAGATAGGCGGTGGAACCTCCAAATGAAGATTTGTGTAGAACCAATAGCAAGTATATTAAACTCACCACCTGATCTATTTCAACACAAGCCAACACCTTTTGGTTGATAGAATGGTCACACAAGAGACTGCGGAATGACTCTTGATATACCGGTTTGATATCTTAGATATTACACACTAAGAAATCGAAATGTTCACAAAGGAACAAAGAGAATCACTCTCAAAGAAAAAGAAGATAAAAAGTTGGTTGTTATTTCTCAAAGGAATTACAAGAGTATTTATAAGAAATACTTTGTAGAAAACTAGACAAATAAGTTGTCTTGAAAATAACTAAAGACTAAAACTTAATGAAAGGAATTAAAAATGTGTTGAATAACTCTTGGCCTCCAAAAGTGACTCTTGAATCTCCATTTTCGTCACTTTTCTTTGACCAGAAAATAAAGTGATTATTTTGGGCTTTCTTGGGCTTGAAATAGATTCAAAAGAGGCTGGACTTGGTAGCTATCTTCCCCAAACGAATTCTGCACATTCTTCTTGTCCAGAACTTCACAAATAAGCCCATTAAGTGCATCTCCAAATTGCTTGACTTGCAATAGCTTCAGAATGGGTTTAGAAAACCATGTGAACCAATTTGCCTCATTAAAACCTTTCCTGGAAAACCCATTGGGATAAAACCAAGGATAAGGAAAAAGAGTACAAATGGTCACAACCCATTTGTAAGCTTTGCCTTCACGTTCAGTAACTTGTTTTAGCTTGGCGTCATGTTTGAGCTCGGCATCATGTCCTTCTTTCTTGGTGCTTTCCGTGACGGCTTCAGGTACAAGCATTGAGTCCCTTAGTTAAAGCTCAATTTCCTTAGGTTCGAGCATAGCTTCCTCAGGTTCAAGCTTAACTCCCATTTGAACATCTTTGTTGCTTCTCGTGATCGTATCATGTTATCCCCCAGAAGTTTTGAAAGAACACTCCTGTCATTCCATCAGCACCAAGATCACTGTCTCCCTTAATCGATTTTACTGCTTTTCTGTTCTCTGTCTCTGTTACAGGCTTGGTGAGTTCATTGTTCATTCTCTGAGTCACACGGGGCTCAAATCCTTCTAACAACTCTTCACTACTCCCCGGATTAGAAGTACAAAAGAGTCTGGTAAAATAATCCACAATAATTTCACCTTTGACTTTTTTAGCAAATTGTTCTCTTCCCTCATTGTCCAGTAACACATGTATCGTATTTTTCATACGTTTTGTTTGTACAGAACCATGGAAGAAGCTTGTGTTTTGGTCACCGTCCTGTAGCCAATTGTCTTTGCATTTCTAGCTTTAGATTTTTAAGGCCTAGATATAGCACTAAAATGTGTAGATTTATATTTTCAAAACCCCAAGTTCAAATCTTGAACCTCTCTGAGTGAATCTGTTTTTAGCTTTTGAAAATTTAAAGTCTGAATCTTTGCTTTAGCTTGTCAAAAATCATCTAGTTAGCTTAATATATGCATTATGGTCTCTTAATTCGAAAAGTTGTGTTTTTGCTTGTCTTAGTATTTTAAAAATTGCTTAGAGTATGATTCATTAACCTAGTAATCATTTAGGAGTCGTTAGATTTTTATAAATAAATTTTAAAATTCAGCTTAGGTTGTTAGAAATTTCATGTTTTGTCTGTCTCAGGCATTTGGATTTTTAAAATTAGTAGCTCTGCCTTTTAAATTCTTAACAGTAGCCTAGCAGTAGTTTAACACATCATTTGAGATTTTAAAATTGTTTTAAAGGTCATTTAGTTGTCCCAAGTAGTTTTCAAGATTTTATTCCCCCAATTTACTCGGATTTCACTTAGATTTGCTTTAAACTCTTGCATTCTTAAAATCTTTCACAACCCAATTTGGATTGACACCTGAAGTATTACAACAGCAAAACAATATTTAGGGTTGATTAAAAAGCTAAAAAATCTTAGTTATCAAATGGCGCCGTTGCCAACTTGGGTTTAGTTGCAAGTATTAGGATTTGGAGCTTAGTAGAGACTAAGTTTTTGTTTTTATCTTTGTTACTAATCTCTCTATCTTTCTACTTGTGTTCTCAGGTACATGAACCTACGATCTAGAGGTGACAACAACTTGCTACAACCTCTAGATAATATTCACCTACTTGGAAGTGCAAGGTTGAGAAGGGAAAAAGAACAAGAACAAGAGTTTGAGGAAGTAGATCGAGTGGGTATGGCCGATCAAGACAACGTTCAGCCTCCACATGCACCAGCTGGTAGGGGTTGGAAACCCCAACCATCCCCCTAGGCTTCCAAGGATCATTGGAGCTGGCGACGCACCCAACACGCACACCAATAGGTTCGGCATTACACCACCACCGGTGCAGAACAATAACTTCAAAATCAAACCAGGATTTGTGTCCATGGTCCAAAACAACATATTCCATGGCTTAGCAATGGAAGACCCCATGGAGCACTTGGACAACTTCGAGCAAGTATGCGGCATGATAAAGATCAATGGGATCTCGGAGGATAGTTTCAAGCTTATGCTTTTCCTTTCTCACTTGGGGATAAAGCTCGGCATTGGGAGAAGACCTTGTCTCAAGGGACTATAGCTTCATGGGAAGAAAACTTTCCTATCCAAATTTTTCTCAAGCACAGGGACAGCTCGCCTAAGAAGTGAAATAAGCGGTTTTACTCAAAGGCAAAATGAGACTTTTAGTGAAGCAATGGAACGGTTCAAGGACTATACCATTCAGTGTCCTCATCATGGCTTCACTGAGGAGACACTCTTGAGCACCATCTATAGATGAGCATTGCCAAAAATCAGGATGCTCTTAGATACCGCAAGTAGAGGAAATTTCTTTGGACAAGAAGTTCAAGAGGGAATGGACTTGATTGAGAATTTGGCTTTGAGTGATGGCAATTATTCTTAGAAGTATGATAGAGCACCAAGAGGTAATGAGCTGGAAGCACACAAGAAGGAGCTGAAATCACTCCATGAGAAGATAGACAAGATGATGCTTGCCAACCAAAAAACAGTCTACTTTGTTGGTGAAGCTTCGGATTTGCTTCAAGAAGGAAATGAAGAAGAGTTTGAGGAAGCGAATTGGGTTGGTGGCCAAGGCTATACTAAGCCTCAAGGCTATGTTCGAAGGTATCAAGGCAACAACAATCTCTCTTATCGAAGTACCAATGTGGAAAACCCCAAGGACCAAGTATACCCTCCAAAGCAAGGCAATAAAGGAAAACCTTTTGTTCCTTACAACCAAGGTGGTTTTGTGCAAAACAGTGGCTACCAAGGTCAAAGACAAGGCAACTACCAAGGCCAACAGCAGCAAGGAAACAAAGGTTACCCCCCTGGTTTCGTGCCACATAAGCAACAAATTTAAGCTCCAACTTAAGATCCTATACAAGCTCTGTTCCAACAACTTCTTCAAGGCCAAGCATCTACAAATAAGAAATTTGTGGATACGAACAATAGGCTGGACTCTTCTCTTACTGAAGTCTCTACACAGATCACCAATATGAACAACAAGATTCGGCAGCTAGAGAAAGGCAAAACAAGTTCAAGCGCCCAATCTAGCCTACCCGGAAAGTGTGAGACAAATACAAAAGAGTATGCGAATGTGATTACTCTAAGGAGTGAAAAAGAGCTACCACCACGGTCTACACCTGAAGACAATGAGGACATTGTGGTTCAAGATGGGGAGAGTAACATTTCAAATGATCATGAGATCACATTCGATAATGTCTACATTGCAAGACCAAAGAAAGGCAAGGAAGTGGTTTTGGAGAAAAAGTGGAGGAACCTAGCAAAGAGAAAGAAGTTTTCGTGCCTCCACCATACAAACTAAACTCCCCTTCCCTGGACGTTTCAAGAAGCATAGGGCCTTGTTTGAGAAGCACTTGAGGAATGTTGAGCTGGAATTGCCTTTGCTTGATTGTTTGGCCATGGTACCGAAGTATGCAAAGTTTTTGAAGGATACACTTGCTAAGAGAGTAAAAGAGGGTGAAGAGGTCATGGTATTAACTCAAGAATACAGTGCCATCATTCACAAAGAGATAGCACCAAAGAAGCTAGGAGATCCGGGCTCATTCATCATACCTTGCGCTCTAGGTCCATTG
The DNA here is from genome assembly GCA_020283515.1 of Alliaria petiolata. NCBI lineage: Eukaryota > Viridiplantae > Streptophyta > Magnoliopsida > Brassicales > Brassicaceae > Alliaria > Alliaria petiolata. The sequence continues at coordinate 34,427,782 of JAHZTW010000004.1, read as the reverse complement.
AAGTTTGATAATTGTTTGTGTGATCTTGGAGCAAGTATAAACCTCATGCCTCACTCTATTGCCAAGAAGCTCGGCTTTATAAAGTTTAAGGAGTGTAGGATATCTCTCATCCTTGCTGATCGAAGTATAAGACTCCCGGTAGGCTTGCTTGAAGACCTACCCATGAGGATTAGCAACGTGAATGTGCCAACAGATTTTGTGGTTTTGGAAATGGATGAAGAGCCTAAGGATCCTCTAATCCTTGGTAGACCATTTTTGCCAACTGCTGGAGCCATCATAGACGTGAAGAAAGGCAAGATTTCACTGCACTTGGGCAAGGATATCAAGCTGAACTTTGACATCAATGAAGTTTTGAAGAAGCCAACAATTGGTGGACAAGTTTTCTACATTGAAGCTTTGGATGCATTGGCTGATGAGTTACTTGAAGAATTGGGACAAGAGGATCATCTGCAGTAGGCTTTAACAAAGGAGTGTGGGAAGTATGGGTACCTAAGTGAACAAACCCAAGACTATGTTCGTATCCTTGATTCTCGCAAGGTTGTGAACTAAGATGAAGGTCAGTGCCTAGAGATCGACAGCGAGATCGACCAGATGACTTGATCTAAGAAGGAGATCGAGATGACGATTGATGAAGATAACTCCATCTGTTCATAGAACGACCTTGTGACTCGATCGCTTGGTTGATCCATATGGAAACGACTAAGCGAATCGATGGAAAACACTTGATCCAGCCTAGATCGAGGGAGCGATCGACTGTCTAACTCGATCTTTGCGGTAGGAACGGTTGAAGAGGGTAGCCTAAAGGGACAAGACTCGCGTCCAAGACAGCGACCTCAACACAAGTCAATGGAAGGACTAGAGTGAGCTGCTTGCCCCAAAGGTGGACCTAAAGCAACTTCCAAATGGGCTAAGGTACGCTTTTTTAGGACCAAATGAGACTTACCTCGTAATTGTGAATGAAGATCTAAGTGATGATGAGTTAGACTTACTCCTTAAGCAGTTGAGAAAGTACATAAGGGCCATTGGTTATTCTCTGAATGACATCAAGGGCCTTTCACCAATGCTTTCCACTCATAGGATTCACTTAGATAATGAAAACACATCCTCCATTGAACACCAAAGGCGCTTAAACCCAAATTTAAAAGAGGTGGTCAAGAAAGAAATTTTAAAACTCTTGGAGGCAGGTCTGATATACCCCATCAGTGACAGCACATGGGTCTCTCCAGTCCATGTGGTACCAAAGAAAGGGGCAATCACAGTTGTAAAAAAAACGAAAAGGATGAGTTAATACCTTCTAGGACTACAACCGGTCATAGAATGTGTATTGACTATAGAAAACTCAACTTGGCCACTAGAAAATATCATTTTCCTCTTCCCTTCATTGACCAAATGTTACTGTTTTCTAGATGGCTATAGTGATTTCTTTCAAATCCCAATACACCGTATGATCAAGAAAAAACTACATTCACTTGTCCGTATGGAACTTTTGCATATAGGATAATGCCTTTTGGTCTTTGTAATTATCCTGCCACTTTTCGAAGATGCGTGATGTCCATATTTTCTGACTTGATTGAGGAGATCGTTGAGGTCTTTATGGACGATTTTTCCGTATATGGCTATTCCTTTGGTGTTTGCTTGTCTAATTTGTGCAGGGTATTGAAGAGGTGTGAGGAGACCAATCTCGTGCTCAATTGGGAGAAATGCCACTTCATGGTTAGAGAAGGGATCGTCCTTGGTCATAAGATTTCAGAAAAGGGTATTGAAGTGGATAGAGTAAAAGTTGAGGTTATGATGAGCTTAGAGCCTACGGTGAATGTGAAAGGGATTAGGAGTTTCTTGGGGCATAATGGTTTCTACATGAGCTTTATTATGTATTTCTCCAAGATAGGACGTCTTCTTACAAGGCTATTGTGCAAGGAAACTGATTTCAACTTTGATGGAGAATGCCTTCAAGCCTTTAAAACCATCAAGGAAGCACTTGTTACCACTCCTATAGTTCAAACTCCGGATTGGTAATTTTCCTTTGAGATTATGTGTGATGCTAGTGACTATGTTGTTGGTGCTGTCTTAGGTCAGAGGAAGGACAAAAAATTGCATTAATCTACTATGCAAGCCGCACTTTGGATGACACACAAGTGAAGTACGCAACTACCGAAAAAGAACTTCTAGTCGTGGTCTTTGCCTTTGAGAAGTTTAGGTCTTACTTGGTGGGTTCTAAGGTCATTGTGTACACTGATCATGCTGCCTTGAGGTACATATACTCCAAGAAAGATACTAAGCCAAGACTTTTAAGGTGGATCCTTCTCTTGCAAGAGTTTGATATGGAGATCAAAGACAAGAAAGGTATAAAGAATGGTGTTGCGGATCATCTTTCAAGGATGAGAGTGGATGATGTCTTGCCATTAGATGATTCACTCCCTGAAGAGCAGCTCATGATGGTCAACACCTTGGTTTAGGCTGGAAGAGAAGCTTGAAGAAGTTTTTAGTCTCAAGGAAGAAGATCTCTCTTGGTATGCGGATATTGTCAACTATTTGGCTTGTGGAAAAGAGCCTACTCATTTGGTTCATTACCATAGGAAGAAATTCATGAGAGATGTCTCTCACTACTACTGGGATGAGCCATACTTATACAAAAGGTGCGTGGACAGCCTTTACCGAAGGTGTGTTACAAAAGTAGAAGCAAGAGACATCCTTCTCCATTGCCACGGTATGACTTATGGTGGTCATTTTGCTTCATTCAAGACGGCTACTAAGGTTCTACAAGATGGTTTTTGGTGGCCTACACTCTTCAAAGATGCACATGAGTTCATTAAGTCATGTGAAGCTTCCCAAAGGGCTGGGAACATAACCAAGAGGAATGAGATGCCGCAAGTCCCTATCTTTGAAGTGGAGGTTTTTGAAGTTTGGGGAATTGATTTCATGGGGACATTTCCATCATCATATGGGAACAAGTACATTCTTGTAGCAGTGGATTATGTGTCTAAGTGGGTGGAAGTCATAGCCTCACCAACAAATAATTCAAGAGTTGTAGTCAAGCTTTTCAAGACCATCATTTTTCCAAGGTTTGGGGTTCCTAAAGTGGTTATTAGTGATGGGGGCAGCCACTTCATCAACAAGATTTTTGAGAGCCTTTTGAAGAAACATGGAGTTATACACAAAGTGGCCATGCCTTATCACCCTCAAACAAGTGGCCAAGTGGAGGTTTCAAATCGGCAAATCAAGACTATACTAGAGAGGACCGTGGGAGTGACTAGAAAGGATTGGTCTAGCAAGCTTGATGATGCTCTTTGGACGTATAGGACAGCTTTCAAGACTCCCATTGGAACCACACCTTTTAACCTACTCTATGGCAAGTCTTGTCACCTTCCTGTGGAGTTAGAGCACAAAACTCTTTGGGCTGTGAAGCAACTTAACTACAATCTCAAGACAGCCCAAGAGAGAAGGCTTGTGCAACTTCAAGAGCTTGATGAAATAAGGATGGATGCTTTTAAGAGCGCCAAGATTTACAAAGAGAGGACCAAAGCCTTTCATGACAAGAAGCTGGTGCGTAAGGAGCTCAAAGAGGGAAGCTTAGTTCTGCTTTACAACTCACGTTTGAAGTTGTTTCCCGGGAAACTCAAGTCTAGATGGTGCGGTCCATTAAGATAAAGGAAGTACTACCATATGGGTCAGTGACATTGATTGGGACGGGAGGAGAGAGCTTCACAGTGAATGGGCATAGAGTCAAGCCCTACATGGTAAGTGATTGCAGCAAGGAGAGCACCACGTTGCTTCTCTAAGATCCACAACTAGCCTAATCTGGTAAACTCAAGCTAAGAGACTTAAAACAAGCGCACTTGGGAGGCATTCCCATGACTATTATTGTAACTATTTTTGTTTTAATTTTATGTTTTTTAGTTTAAGTGTGTAGGTACAAGGAGATGGGAACCAGAGATCATGATCTTGGATTTAACAAGGCTAAGAAAGGAGAAGCAGAGGCAAAAGACCAAGTGATAGATCGACTAGTCCTGGCTCGATCTTTACTAGATCGAGCTAGTGAATCGAATGATGTCACTCGATCTTTACTAGATCGAGCTATTGAATCGAATGATGTCACTCAATCTTTACTAGATCGAACTGACAATCGCGTGAACCAGTTCATTTCGAGAGGATGACCCACCCATGTGTTTAAATCAAAATGCAAATGGGGTGTGGATCGACTGTACTCACTCGATCTTCGAACTAAGATCGACCTATGGATCGATCAGCTCACTCGATCTTCTCCAAAATGACCTCACGATCGACCTGGGAGCTCGTTCCAAGATGTGTAACCCCAACCTCGATGGACCCTGAATCGAGGAGGACAATCGATCTAAAGCTCGATCTAAATCAGATCAAGCCAATAATCATGCACGCCACACGATCTCGGACAGAATGGGCATGAGATCGAGCTCAAGATCGACCAATTTGACTCGATCTCATGCCGAGGTTAGTTCAAATTTTCCCCCTTCTTTCTCCTTCCTTCTCATTTTAAATTTGAATTTTGGTCAAGGTTAGCATCTTTGACCATGAGAAAACGTGCATTCACCACAATTTTCAAAAAACACTTGCTTGCATAAGTCCAAAATTTTTCATCTTTATAAATCCTATCTCCACACTCTCCATTCACTTGCACACAAACTTATTTTTAAAAATAGAGAGAGAGTGTGTGAGTTACGGTTTTGCAAAGCAGAAAACATCTAGTAGCCAACCAATTTCAAAAGGTATTTCGAAATTTTGATTCGCATATTCAGTTTTTCAAAATTTCCTTTCTCTTTGATTGTTTGGATATTGTTTGTTAGGGATTGGGATTAATTTTTAGAAATATCTAAGTATTAGGGAAATTTTCTTGATTTAATATTATCTCAAGAGATTTTCCCCTTCTATTTACTGATATATTTTAGAATATCCCCAAAAATCTAGGACTTATATTTAAAGTTTTTCTCTCTTTGCCATATCTTTCTCTCTTAATCGTCACCTATCCTCACCTTCTCTTTGAGAACTTGCGTTTCAGGTACAATGGCACCCAAGAAGAGAACCAGAGATCTGGCAGCACAAGAGGAGACACATCAAGTGGTGGAAGAATCAGTCAAGTGGACTAAAGAAGACAGGAAAACAAAGAAGAGGCTAGAGAGGTTGCGGTTTGAGCCTACAAAGTTTGCAAGTAGGAAATTCTTGGAAAGGCTAGGATTGTTGGAAGGGTTTGATGAGTTGCTCATAGACATGGGTCTTGCTTGCCAATCACGAATTGACTGCCCAACTTACCCCGAAGCCACGCTTCATTTCCTCTCCACCTTGGACTTCTCATATGAATATCCGAGTATCCAAACTCCATCTGAGGGTAACGTCAAGTTCAAGATCAGGAAACAAGCTTACCACCTCTCTATCCCTGAGCTATGCCAAGCTTATGGTCTCAATGCTGCAGCCAAGCTTGTAGAGTTTCCAAAGTTCAAATCGGAGAGTGATTTATGGGATTTGATTAGTGATGGGGACTACGAGTCCAATACCGCCAAGATTGGGAAGGTGCAAAATCCCTTGCTAAGGTACACCCTCAAGCTGCTTGCCAACACTTTCAGTGGCAGATCCACGGCCTCTACAGTCACCAAGAACGAGCTATGCTTCCTCTTCCAAGGGATTAAGAAGATCTTGTGCGATAGTGAAGAGAATGAGAGCCCAATGGTGGATGACCTTGGAGACGATGTGAATTATGGGTGCATCATGGCTTCCTCCTTGGTCAAGTACAAGGCTTGGGCCATTAGGTGTAAGGCAACTTCGGCACTTATTGGTGGTTTCCTCACGCCTTTGTTAGTACAAGCGGGAGTGCCTCTTGAAGATTTTTCACCTTGTGTGGAGCGTGCATACATGGATCAGACTTACATGATGCATATAGATTCCTTGGGACCTACTCCAGATCCAGGATACTATGTCTACTTGTTCCACAATGAGATACACAAGAAGAAGATTTGCATCTTGCCCAATCTGCAAGAAACTCTACTTGATAGCGTTGGCACCACAGAGTTCTTGCCAACAGATGAAGAGTGTTATGCGCCTCTTGGAAGCTCGGTAGCACCACCTCAGCTCACCCACACACCCTCGGAATCCCCTCCATCAGATGGTAAAATGCCCCCAAGTTTCGATCTTCCCAAGCTGGACTATGAGCCACGGACTAAGGCTGAGAAGTTCCTTGCCTCGGTTGTAGAGATCCAAAGGAAAATAAACAAGTGGCAAGGCAAGATGATCAAGAAGCTTGTGAAGAAAATCAGCGTCCTTCAACGAGATAGCTCATCAGAGATGAAATTGAGCGATGAGGCTGAACGTATGGGAGAAACAATGGGGAGACACTCAACCGGAGGGATTAAGATCCATGAGCCTCAAGAAGGTGATCAAGCAAGGCGTCTTTCTCTACATGAAGGCCAAACCAGGAGCATGGACAAGGGGATACTCCAAGACACCCCAAAAAAGAGCAGGAATACCGGAGCTACCTCAAGCTCTTGTCATGCCTAGCTCTGAGGTACCAAAATCCAACCATTGTAACTATCATGCATTTTTAATTTTTGTTTTGTGGATTTTGGTCTCCTCTTGAATTTGTTTGACACCAAGACGTTTTCATTCAAGTTTGGGGGAGAATTTGTGCTTTGACATATTATTATTTGGATCTTATTTTGTGTTCACATCCTTGAGTCTTCATGCATACAAAATTGCATAGAAAAATACCAAAAAAAAATCAGAGAAATTTCAAAAAAGAAAATTCATGTAACTTGCATTTACATTGTAGAATATTTTAGGATTGAGTCTAGAGTTTTTATCATTTAGGATTGCATTCATATGCATTGGGAGCAATGATGAGCCTATCCTTGTAGATTGTTAACTCTTGTGATCAATTCAATATCCTAGTTAGTAGTTCTTTGATGCTTGTGAATAAATTTGAAAGTAAGGAAGAACCATGCTTGGACCACCTCATTTGTCACTAGTTTTTGGTCGAAATGGGTCTTGAAATTGATAGCCAACTCTACTCACTTAAACCGAATATTTACATTTAAATATCATGCTTGCATTGAAAGTAAATTCATGGATTTAAAATACTTGATCTTTCTTATCCACTTTCCCACCCTCTTGATAGCTCAAGTAGCACCCCTACCATAACCACCTCCTTTGAAGCCAATTGTTCTTGTGTGATTACTTGTGAGGCGCTTATTTCGATTGAACTTAGCATAAAGTGTTAGGTTTGGGACGACAAGTCTAGGCTTTCATGTAGACTCTAGCCTCGCACTTTGCGGCTAGCTTTAGGCTTTGAATTTGGGGGTTGTTGGCCTTGGTATCATTTGATGAGTTGTGGAGGAAGTTTGGAAAGAAAGAGGTGATGAATAAGGGTTTGATGAAAATAAGGGGAAACATGGTTTGAAATGGCAGGTATTGCGTTTTATAAAAGGAATAGCTCAAAGTTAAAAATGCTAAGTGGTCTTAAGAAAAAGAAAAGAAAATCAAAAAGAGCCAAAAAAATAATAATAATAAGAAGGCTACCTAGAGATAAAGAGAAGGCTATCTCATTTTAGTTCCTAGAACACTTTGCATGGTTTCTTACATACTTGCATCATTTTCAGGTTGTTTGGAGTATTTGGAGCTGTGCAGATTTGCTGGAGCTCAATGGGGCTCAAGGGAGTGTTTGGAGATTGATGGGAGCACAAAGAAGAACTCGAACAAAAGCAAAGGAACCGAGATCGAGGAGGAGATCGAGTCAAATGAGTCGATCATGGAGAGATCGACCAGACGATCGAGGAGCCAACCTGATCCTAATATCCGGTCGAGTGACAAATCGAGCTCGCCTATCGATCTAAAGGAGAACGAGTAGAAGATTGAGCAGGTGGGTCGATCTTGGAAAGATCTACAAGAAGATCGAGTGATGTTGGCCAATTCAGAGTACAGATCGAGTGGAAGATCGACGTCTCAGCTCGATCTCCCACCCCAGACGAGCCAACCTTATCCTTCAAGCTAAATTTGTCTTTTAGCATGGGGGATCATTTAAGGATAAGGTGGAAAAAAACAGCTGACCAACCTTGTTTTGTGACGAAAAAAGAGAGTTTTATTCTCATTGCCTTCTTTGCCATTTTTAGATCTAAGTTCTCTTTTTCTCTACCATTGTTGAACCTTAAGGTTTCTAGGTTTGTAATTCGAATCTTTAAGTTTTAATTCAAGTAATTTCGTTTTTTCTTGCCTTAATCTTTCTTATCATCTAAACCAAACATGTTGAGCATCTCTAAGCCCATGTTTAGTAGAGGTTCGAACATGTTTAGTGAGTAATCGATTACCAAGGGTTTAAGGTTGGGGTGATTAGAGGGGTTTCAAAGGTTGGATCTTGGGTTTTCCATGTGCTTCATCTAAATCTCTTCTGGGATTTGGGGGTTTTAAAGCCTAGAGACTCTTGAGAAAGATCTTTTTGATCTTAGGGATTTTCTTGTCTCAAAAAGATTTAGGAAATCCCTTAAACTTAAATTCAAGAGACTAGGTCATCCTTTCCCAAACGTCATGGATGCTTAGGGAGGTAGTTAGGCCATTTTTAAGATCCTTGCTTCGTGTTCTTCAGCTTCTCTTTCCAGCACGAACCATGGGTTAGGAGGAAAGGTTGAAGAGAGGATTTATACCACACACCATGGATAAATCTAGCTTTAGATTCTTAAGGCCCAGAGATAGCACTAAAATGTGTAGATTTATGTTTTCAAAACCCCAAGTTCGAATCTTGAACCTCTCTGAGCATGAGCCTCAACCTTGAATCTGTTTTTAGCTTTTGAAAACATAAAGTTTGAATCTTTGCCTTATCTTGCCAAAAATCATCTAGTTAGCTTAATATATGCATTAGGGTCTCCTAATTAGAAACGTTGTGTTTTTGCTTGTCTTAGTAATTTAAAAATTGATTAGAGTATCATTCATTAACCTAGTAATCATTTAGGAGTCGTTAGAGTTTTATAAATTGTTTTTAAAATTCAGCTTAGGTTGTTAGAAATTTTCCTTTTTGTCTGTCTTAGGCATTTGAATTTTTAAAATTAGTAGCTCTGCCTTTTAAATTCTTAGTAGTAGCCTAGAAGTAGTTTAACACATCAGTAGGGATTTTAAAATTGTTTTCAAGGTCATTTAGTTGTCCGAAGTAGTTTTCAAGATTTTATTCCCCCAATTTACTCGTATTTCACTTAGATTTGCTTTAAACTCTTGCATTTTTAGTAGCTTTCACAATTCAATTTGGATTGACACATGAAGTATTACAACAGCAAAACAAGCTTTAGGGTTGATTAAAAAGCTAAAAAAAGCTTAGTTATCACTCGGACCAACCTCCATTTCTTCTTGTTCCACCGATACATCTTGAAACCAACTCAATAAAGAAAAGTACTTTTTAATTTGAAATGAAAAGACCAAGATTGAGAGACCTCACTGAGTTGGAAACGAAATGGAGATATAGATTAGTGGTTCTATATTGCTGTTTAATATTCAACACCAACGTCCTTCCGCGTAAAGACAGCGATGGATGTTGTAACAAGGTCAAAAGTCAAGACACACAATTACGTATCATAATTGATGAGAAAGATTAACAACACACAAAATTCGTAAAGAAAATTAACTGACATATAATCTAATTTTACCAATCATATCATTTCAATAAGATTCAAACATGACCATTGCATTTCAGTCTATTTGCATAAGCTAATCTTAGCTCGTTCACTTTCAGGCCCCTACCTTTTTCAATAGTTTGCCAAGAAGCAGATACATCCAAATCATAGCCTCCCTCGAACAAGTTCTAGACCTAAACTCAACAGTCTTTGAAGATATTATAGGAAGACTCTAGGTCTATGAAGAAAGAATTCTCGATGAGGAGAATCACAGAGAAACACAAGACAATCTGTTATACGCAAATTTAGACGAACAGGGCTCGTCATCATCACGAGGTAGAGGACGTGGTAGAGGGCGAAACAACTCACAAGATAGGTTATCAAACCAAGCTGATCGAAACAAATCAAGAGGAAAAAAGGATAAATCGAAAGTGATTTGTTACCGCTGTGACAAACCCGGTCACTATGCCTCCATATCCCCGAAAAGAACAAAAAAGACAGAAGAAGCAAATAAAGTGGAGACAGAATAAGCTGATCCAGCCCTTTATATGCATGAAGTCGTGTTCTTAAATGAAGAAAACGTCATACTAAAGAAGTATAAAACCAAAGAAGGATAAGAAGGAGTATGGTACCTTGATAATGGATCAAGCAACCACATGACTGGCCATAAGGAGTTCTTCTCATAACTCAACGAAAATATAAAAGGTAAAGTCAAATTTGGAGATAAATCGTGCATTGAAATAAGAGGAAAATGTTCTATACTATTTCAAAGCAAAACAGACAAACATAAACTTGTTATTGATATCTACTACATACCCGAACTCAAGAGCAATATCCTAAGCTTATGACAAGTTACGGAAGTTGGGTGTGATGTACGGAGGAGACAAGATTATTTGACACTCCATGATCTAAGTGGAAGACTTTTGGTGAAGGTCACACGGGCACCTAATAGGCTCTACAAAGTCAATCTCAAGATAGGAAAGCCTATATGTATACACACAAGCATAGAAGATGATACTTGGAGATGGCACACAAGGCTATGACATATAAGCTTCAAGACAATAAGTGCTATGTCCAAGCAAGAGATGGTTCATGGTTTATCAAAAATCAGAGAAGAGAAGAGATTGTGTGAGTCATGTTTAGTCGGAAAACAAACTCGCCAATCTTTCCCAAAGACAACGATGTTTCGAGCTTCCAAACCTCTAGAGCTTCTTCACGCATACCTATGTGGTCCAATAACACCACCTACCATTGCTCATAACAAATACATATTTGTTATCATTGATGATTTTTCAAGATACATGTGGTCGATCTTGATAAAGGAGAAGAGTGAAGCATTTGGAAGATTCAAGGCGTTTAAAAGCTTAGTAGAAAATGATCTAGGGAAGGTGATCATGACACTTAGAACTGACAGAGGAGGAGAGTTCACGTCAAGGGAGTTCCATGATTTCTGTGAAGTGAGCGGAATCAAGAGACATCTCACGGGATCTTACACACCCAGCAAAACAGTGTAGTGGATAGAAGGAACATGACTTTAATGAAGATTGAAAAGTTGAAGATTAAGAGACTTTAATGAAGATTGACAAGTTGAAGATTAAAAAGGAGAATGTTGAATAATCTTCAACATTACTTGAAATCTAAGATACCTAAACCAAGTTTGTGGTTGGATAAGTTTGTAGTGGAGGTTTTTGAAGTTTGGGGAATTGATTTCATGGGGACATTTCCATCATTATATGGGAACAAGTACATTCTTGTAGCAGTGGATAATGTGTTTAAGTGGGTGGAAGTCATAGCCTCACCAACAAATAATTCAAGAGTTGTAGTCAAGCTTTTCAAGACCATCATTTTTCAAGGTTTGGGGTTCCTAAAGTGGTTATTAGTGATGGGGGCAGCCACTTCATCAACAAGATTTTTGAGAGCCTTTTGAAGAAACATGGAGTTATACACAAAGTGGCCATGCCTTATCACCCTCAAACAAGTGGCCAAGTGGAGGTTTCAAATCGGCAAATCAAGACTATACTAGAGAGGACCGTGGGAGTGACTAGAAAGGATTGGTCTAGCAAGCTTGATGATGCTCTTTGGACGTATAGGACAGCTTTCAAGACTCCCATTGGAACCACACCTTTTAACCTACTCTATGGCAAGTCTTGTCACCTTCCTGTGGAGTTAGAGCACAAAACTCTTTGGGCTGTGAAGCAACTTAACTACAATCTCAAGACAGCCCAAGAGAGAAGGCTTGTGCAACTTCAAGAGCTTGATGAAATAAGGATGGATGCTTTTAAGAGCGCCAAGATTTACAAAGAGAGGACCAAAGCCTTTCATGACAAGAAGCTGGTGCGTAAGGAGCTCAAAGAGGGAAGCTTAGTTCTGCTTTACAACTCACGTTTGAAGTTGTTTCCCGGGAAACTCAAGTCTAGATGGTGCGGTCCATTAAGATAAAGGAAGTACTACCATATGGGTCAGTGACATTGATTGGGACGGGAGGAGAGAGCTTCACAGTGAATGGGCATAGAGTCAAGCCCTACATGGTAAGTGATTGCAGCAAGGAGAGCACCACGTTGCTTCTCTAAGATCCACAACTAGCCTAATCTGGTAAACTCAAGCTAAGAGACTTAAAACAAGCGCACTTGGGAGGCATTCCCATGACTATTATTGTAACTATTTTTGTTTTAATTTTATGTTTTTTAGTTTAAGTGTGTAGGTACAAGGAGATGGGAACCAGAGATCATGATCTTGGATTTAACAAGGCTAAGAAAGGAGAAGCAGAGGCAAAAGACCAAGTGATAGATCGACTAGTCCTGGCTCGATCTTTACTAGATCGAGCTAGTGAATCGAATGATGTCACTCGATCTTTACTAGATCGAGCTATTGAATCGAATGATGTCACTCAATCTTTACTAGATCGAACTGACAATCGCGTGAACCAGTTCATTTCGAGAGGATGACCCACCCATGTGTTTAAATCAAAATGCAAATGGGGTGTGGATCGACTGTACTCACTCGATCTTCGAACTAAGATCGACCTATGGATCGATCAGCTCACTCGATCTTCTCCAAAATGACCTCACGATCGACCTGGGAGCTCGTTCCAAGATGTGTAACCCCAACCTCGATGGACCCTGAATCGAGGAGGACAATCGATCTAAAGCTCGATCTAAATCAGATCAAGCCAATAATCATGCACGCCACACGATCTCGGACAGAATGGGCATGAGATCGAGCTCAAGATCGACCAATTTGACTCGATCTCATGCCGAGGTTAGTTCAAATTTTCCCCCTTCTTTCTCCTTCCTTCTCATTTTAAATTTGAATTTTGGTCAAGGTTAGCATCTTTGACCATGAGAAAACGTGCATTCACCACAATTTTCAAAAAACACTTGCTTGCATAAGTCCAAAATTTTTCATCTTTATAAATCCTATCTCCACACTCTCCATTCACTTGCACACAAACTTATTTTTAAAAATAGAGAGAGAGTGTGTGAGTTACGGTTTTGCAAAGCAGAAAACATCTAGTAGCCAACCAATTTCAAAAGGTATTTCGAAATTTTGATTCGCATATTCAGTTTTTCAAAATTTCCTTTCTCTTTGATTGTTTGGATATTGTTTGTTAGGGATTGGGATTAATTTTTAGAAATATCTAAGTATTAGGGAAATTTTCTTGATTTAATATTATCTCAAGAGATTTTCCCCTTCTATTTACTGATATATTTTAGAATATCCCCAAAAATCTAGGACTTATATTTAAAGTTTTTCTCTCTTTGCCATATCTTTCTCTCTTAATCGTCACCTATCCTCACCTTCTCTTTGAGAACTTGCGTTTCAGGTACAATGGCACCCAAGAAGAGAACCAGAGATCTGGCAGCACAAGAGGAGACACATCAAGTGGTGGAAGAATCAGTCAAGTGGACTAAAGAAGACAGGAAAACAAAGAAGAGGCTAGAGAGGTTGCGGTTTGAGCCTACAAAGTTTGCAAGTAGGAAATTCTTGGAAAGGCTAGGATTGTTGGAAGGGTTTGATGAGTTGCTCATAGACATGGGTCTTGCTTGCCAATCACGAATTGACTGCCCAACTTACCCCGAAGCCACGCTTCATTTCCTCTCCACCTTGGACTTCTCATATGAATATCCGAGTATCCAAACTCCATCTGAGGGTAACGTCAAGTTCAAGATCAGGAAACAAGCTTACCACCTCTCTATCCCTGAGCTATGCCAAGCTTATGGTCTCAATGCTGCAGCCAAGCTTGTAGAGTTTCCAAAGTTCAAATCGGAGAGTGATTTATGGGATTTGATTAGTGATGGGGACTACGAGTCCAATACCGCCAAGATTGGGAAGGTGCAAAATCCCTTGCTAAGGTACACCCTCAAGCTGCTTGCCAACACTTTCAGTGGCAGATCCACGGCCTCTACAGTCACCAAGAACGAGCTATGCTTCCTCTTCCAAGGGATTAAGAAGATCTTGTGCGATAGTGAAGAGAATGAGAGCCCAATGGTGGATGACCTTGGAGACGATGTGAATTATGGGTGCATCATGGCTTCCTCCTTGGTCAAGTACAAGGCTTGGGCCATTAGGTGTAAGGCAACTTCGGCACTTATTGGTGGTTTCCTCACGCCTTTGTTAGTACAAGCGGGAGTGCCTCTTGAAGATTTTTCACCTTGTGTGGAGCGTGCATACATGGATCAGACTTACATGATGCATATAGATTCCTTGGGACCTACTCCAGATCCAGGATACTATGTCTACTTGTTCCACAATGAGATACACAAGAAGAAGATTTGCATCTTGCCCAATCTGCAAGAAACTCTACTTGATAGCGTTGGCACCACAGAGTTCTTGCCAACAGATGAAGAGTGTTATGCGCCTCTTGGAAGCTCGGTAGCACCACCTCAGCTCACCCACACACCCTCGGAATCCCCTCCATCAGATGGTAAAATGCCCCCAAGTTTCGATCTTCCCAAGCTGGACTATGAGCCACGGACTAAGGCTGAGAAGTTCCTTGCCTCGGTTGTAGAGATCCAAAGGAAAATAAACAAGTGGCAAGGCAAGATGATCAAGAAGCTTGTGAAGAAAATCAGCGTCCTTCAACGAGATAGCTCATCAGAGATGAAATTGAGCGATGAGGCTGAACGTATGGGAGAAACAATGGGGAGACACTCAACCGGAGGGATTAAGATCCATGAGCCTCAAGAAGGTGATCAAGCAAGGCGTCTTTCTCTACATGAAGGCCAAACCAGGAGCATGGACAAGGGGATACTCCAAGACACCCCAAAAAAGAGCAGGAATACCGGAGCTACCTCAAGCTCTTGTCATGCCTAGCTCTGAGGTACCAAAATCCAACCATTGTAACTATCATGCATTTTTAATTTTTGTTTTGTGGATTTTGGTCTCCTCTTGAATTTGTTTGACACCAAGACGTTTTCATTCAAGTTTGGGGGAGAATTTGTGCTTTGACATATTATTATTTGGATCTTATTTTGTGTTCACATCCTTGAGTCTTCATGCATACAAAATTGCATAGAAAAATACCAAAAAAAAATCAGAGAAATTTCAAAAAAGAAAATTCATGTAACTTGCATTTACATTGTAGAATATTTTAGGATTGAGTCTAGAGTTTTTATCATTTAGGATTGCATTCATATGCATTGGGAGCAATGATGAGCCTATCCTTGTAGATTGTTAACTCTTGTGATCAATTCAATATCCTAGTTAGTAGTTCTTTGATGCTTGTGAATAAATTTGAAAGTAAGGAAGAACCATGCTTGGACCACCTCATTTGTCACTAGTTTTTGGTCGAAATGGGTCTTGAAATTGATAGCCAACTCTACTCACTTAAACCGAATATTTACATTTAAATATCATGCTTGCATTGAAAGTAAATTCATGGATTTAAAATACTTGATCTTTCTTATCCACTTTCCCACCCTCTTGATAGCTCAAGTAGCACCCCTACCATAACCACCTCCTTTGAAGCCAATTGTTCTTGTGTGATTACTTGTGAGGCGCTTATTTCGATTGAACTTAGCATAAAGTGTTAGGTTTGGGACGACAAGTCTAGGCTTTCATGTAGACTCTAGCCTCGCACTTTGCGGCTAGCTTTAGGCTTTGAATTTGGGGGTTGTTGGCCTTGGTATCATTTGATGAGTTGTGGAGGAAGTTTGGAAAGAAAGAGGTGATGAATAAGGGTTTGATGAAAATAAGGGGAAACATGGTTTGAAATGGCAGGTATTGCGTTTTATAAAAGGAATAGCTCAAAGTTAAAAATGCTAAGTGGTCTTAAGAAAAAGAAAAGAAAATCAAAAAGAGCCAAAAAAATAATAATAATAAGAAGGCTAGCTAGAGATAAAGAGAAAGAGGTAAGTTAATAAGAAAAGGTTGCACCATTCGCCATGAGTAATAGGTTGAAGAAGTTCCCCTTAGAGTTTTAAAAGAAGAAGTGGGTTTGAAATTCAAAGAATAGGCAAGGCACAAAGAGCCTTGAGAAAAAGGGTATATTCATTGATAGCATTTCGGGTAGATGAAAGTTTTTTCTCGTATGCATCACTTGTTTCTTACCTTTAGCATTATGCATATAGTTTAAACTTTTTGAGTGTCACCCTTACTTAAAAGCAAAACCGGATGAATTGAGATCACTTTTATCTAAAAACCCAGTCCCTTAGCCAAATGAACTTACTTGCCTTGCAATATCATGATTCACGGTTTCAAACTTAATGAATGTTAAAGAGTTGGTTTGATAGGGAGACTTGTTTAGATTGAATTCTTATTACACTTGAATGTGGAGATGGGCATGGCTAACTCTTTTGGAGTAGGATAGATTCACATGCATTTTATAATTAAGAACTAGGATATCTCTACAATATTATTTTTGAAGTACATTTAATGAATAAAAAGTGTTTGACAATAAGTTTAGCTGAGGTTAAAATAGAAAGAATTTACTGAGTCAACTCAGTGATTCGATTAGAACAATAATATTTATCAGTTATTTAAAATTATTAGTTTAATTAAGATCTTGGTAAAGATTTGAAAAGAGTTTCAAATAAATCCTTCATTATCGGATACCAAAACAACCTAAAAACTCACAATTTCTCATAAAACTATCATAACAACCTAAAAATCAAAATAACTTCCAAAATATTTGCTTGATTTATACACAATATTTTTAAAAGAATTATTAATCATATTTAATTTTCGAATTCAATCATTATTTCAGAAAATTAATAAAATAATAAATTTGAATATACTTATAGTGTTCACTAATCTGCCTATTAAAATTAACAATCATTTATGAAAAAATAAAACAAAATACAACAATATAAGATTACAAAATAATTTTTCTTTGATAACATAGCAAATAAATCAATTATTTTAATATACAAGGCATTCAATAGATATTCTATATTTACATATTTGTTTTCCAAGTTGCACAAAGATTTTGAAAGATATTTATAATATTTTCTGCTTTTATTTAAAGTTTTACCTTATTTGCGGAATTTTGATACTGAAAAAAGGAGAACCCTAACTAACCAACGCTCTATATAAAAAGTGAGTGAAGTTCAACATTTTCATTAACTTTTTCCAGCCGTAGTATGTGTTTCCCAATTTTCTAACTTTTATTTTCTCATGGTATCATTGTAGACGTTCATATTTCAAACCATTTTGAATATTTGGATAATTGAAGTCCAGATCATACATTTTGGAAATGATACACTTCTATTTTCATAAAAACTATCGACATGGACTCACTTGCAAAACATGTTTTTGAATCTTCCTCTTTCAGAGAAACAGTTTTTACAAGTAATCGATTTCATTAACTGTAATATGATTTTTATTTTATTTTTCAGTTGATGGTTCAAGTTTGAATGACATGAGCTGGCTTGACACGCTCGGAGTGAAGACTAGCTATCGTTGGTTGGATCGGATCCAGTTCGAACCAGTTTTTGGAGTCAGTCGTCATGGACGCACTTCTGAAACAGGTTTTTGAATCTAATCAGAAACTTAAACTTTTTCCTCGATTTTTTAGATTATTTTGACTAATTAATTTGAAATATTGATGGACTTTGACTTGGGTGGAAAAAAAAAGGAATTAGTGGAGTGGGAATCGATGAGTAAAGTAGATGGAGAGATTGTCATGATACTCATGTTTTTTTTTTTTTTTTTTTTTTTTTTTTTTTTTTTTTTT
>JAHZTW010000004.1:34354206-34408917 GCA_020283515.1 Alliaria petiolata | reverse complement strand
TTGCCCTAGACAAGAACGACATCGCAACAGGTTTATTGTTTCAATCAATCTCGGAGGCTCTCATCTTGCAAGTCGGCGAGCAAGAAACTCCGAAAGAGATATGGGAAGCAATAAAAGCGCGTCACCTTGGAGCTGATCGGGTCAAGGAAGCGCGTCTGCAAACTCTTATGTCAGAGTTTGAGCGAATCAAGATGGGGGATTCGGAAACAATCGATAGCTTCTCAGGGAAGTTATCGGAGATCGCTACAAAATCCGCTGCACTTGGCCAAATTATTGAAGAACCAAAGATGATTAAGCGGTTCCTCAATAGTCTGCCAAGAACAAAGTACATACATCTAATAGCTTCTCTTGAGCAAGTATTAGACCTCAACAAAACAAGCTTTGAAGATATCGTTGGAAGACTCAAAGCATACGAGGAAAGAATACTCGACGAAAACAACGGAAACACTCAAGAGAAGGTGTTATATGCAAACTCGGAAGAAAGAAACTCAAGCTCGTCGCGAGGTAGGGGACGAGGGAGAGGGGGAAAAGGACGAGGAAAAGGCAAGAACAATTCGCAAGAAGGATCATCAAATCAAAACAATCAAGATCGTCCAAAAGAGAAGAAGGACAGATCGGAGGTGATTTGTTTTCGATGCGATAAGAAGGGACACTTTGCCTCGTCATGCCCCGATAGGATACGAAAGATGCAAGAAGCCAATCAAGCAGAGACAGAAGAAGCTGATCCGGCTCTATATATGCATGAGATTGTATTCTTGAATGAAGAAAACGTGATCCCGAAGAAGTATGAAGTCGTTGGAGAAGATGAAGGACTATGGTATCTTGACAATGGCGCGAGCAACCATATGACGGGAAACAAGAAGTTCTTCTCAGAACTCAACGAAAACATCAAAGGAAAGGTCAAGTTTGGCGATGGATCTTGCATTGAAATAGAGGGAAAAGGATCAATATTATTTCAAAGCAAGACCAACGAACAGAAACTTGTCTCGGACATCTATTACATCCCTTCTCTCAAAAGCAACATTCTAAGCTTAGGACAAGCTACTGAAGCAGGATGCGATGTAAGGATGAGACAAGAATATTTGACGGTTCACGACCGACGAGGAAAACTCTTGGTGAAGGTACAAAGAACACCAAACAGGCTGTACAAGCTTAAGTTGAAGATTGGAAAGCCGATATGCTTATCGACAAGCATAGAAGATGATACTTGGAGATGGCATGCGAGGTTGGGGCATGTGAACTTCAAGACATTAAAGGCGATGTCTCAGCAAAATATGGTACTTGGAATGCCAGAAATTAGAGAAGAAAGAAGACTATGTGAATCGTGTTTGGTGGGCAAACAAACACGACAATCCTTCCCTAAGGCAACCTTGTATCGAGCTAACAAACCCTTGGAGCTCTTGCACGCTGACCTCTGTGGACCTATAACACCAGCAACCTCAGCTCAAAACAGATATGTGTTCGTCATTATAGACGACTTCTCGAGGTACATGTGGACAATCTTGATGAAGGAAAAGAGCGAGGCGTTTGCAAAGTTTAAAGTGTTCCGGAGCCTCATGGAAAAAGAGTTAGGGAAGACGATCCTAACCTTACGAACCGACAGAGGAGGTGAGTTCACGTCAAAGGAGTTCCAGGATTTTTGCAATGACAATGGCATAAAGAGACATCTGACCGCTCCCTACACGCCACAGCAAAACGGAGTGGTAGAGAGGAGAAACAGGACGCTTATGGAGATGACGAGAAGCATCCTGAAGGCTATGAAGGTACCTAATTACTTATGGGGAGAAGCAGCTCGACACTCGACCTACATAATTAATAGGGTACCGACGAAAGCTCTTGAGAAGATGACTCCATATGAATGCCTGCGAGAGAAGAAACCGAGTATTGAGCATGTAAGAGTCTTCGGATGTCTTGCGTATTCGAAAATAGATTCTAATCTCGTAAAGAAGTTAGATGATCGTTCCATACCATTGGTGAACCTTGGGATCGAGCCAGGATCCAAGGCGTATAGATTATACAATCCCTCGACAAGGAAGATAGTTGTTAGCCGGGATGTAGTGTTTGATGAAACAAAAGGCTGGAGTTGGAACGAGGCGACTAACGAAGCAAGTTTGAGTCCGGGCATGTTTTACATGAGATGGGGTTCAACAATAGATGCTGGAGCAGGACCTGCTAATGTTGGGGAAGATATCCCCGATGACCAGATCGAAGATGACGATCCTCATAGCCCTCATAACCAAGAGCAAGCTAACGACCATGAGCAAGAACAAGCTGTACCGCAACAAGTTCAGCAACCGGCTCAACCGTTAAGGAAATCAACACGTGAAACATCCCTACCACGCTACCTTGATGACTATGTCCTACAAGCGAATGTAGAGTGCGAAATACTCCTACTATCCATCAACAATGAGCCGAGGAGTTTCAAGGAAACAAGGAATTCATTAGAATGGACTCAAGCGTGTAAAGAGGAGATTGACTCGATTAACAAGAACAGGACATGGCGTCTAGTTGAGAAACCGCTTGAGACAAAGATCATTGGGCTCAAGTGGATATTCAAGATCAAGAAAAAAGCAGATGGTACAATCAATAAGTACAAGGCACGCCTCGTAGCGAAAGGATATGTACAAGAATGCGGGATTGATTTTGATGAAGTCTTTGCACCAGTTGCAAGATTAGAGACCATAAGGTTGCTGATTGCATTAGCTGCTTCACATGGATGGGAGATCCATCACCTAGACGTGAAAACAGCATTCTTACATGGCGAGCTGAAAGAAGATGTCTATGTAACACAACCTGAAGGATTCAAAGTAAAGGGAGAGGAACATAAGGTCTACAAGCTTTCAAAAGCACTGTATGGTCTTAGACAAGCTCCGAGAGCTTGGAACACTAAGCTAAATCAAATTCTGCAAGGAATGCGATTCAAGAGATGTTCTAAGGAGACTTCAGTGTACCGCAAGGAAGAAGGAGGTACATTGTTGATTGTTGCAATCTATGTTGATGATCTATTTGTAACAGGCAATACGAGCAAGGTCATAAGCGACTTCAAGCATGGAATGTCAACCAAATTTGAAATGTCTGACCTTGGTAAACTTACATATTATCTTGGTATGGAGGTGTGTCAAGGAGACAATAGGATAGAGATTAAACAAGAAGCTTATGCAAGACGGATCCTTATAGAAGCTGGTCTTGAAACATGCAACTCAACTCATGTTCCAATGGAGTTTGGCTTGAAGGTTTCAAAGGCACTGGAAGAAGAAGAGATTGATCCCACCACATACAGAAGAAACGTTGGCTGCTTACGCTATTTACTGCACACACGACCTGATCTTGCATTCTCGGTTGGTGTAGCAAGTAGATACATGCAAAGCCCACGCAAATCTCACGGTGATGTGATGAAACAAATCCTTCGCTATCTAAAAGGAACCATGGCATATGGTTTGAAGTTCAATCGAGAAGGCTCAAGGGAGATCACCGGCTACAGCGATAGAAGCCATAACATCGATCCGGATGACGGTAGAAGCACTACAGGACACATCTTCTACTTCGGCTCTTCACCAATCACTTGGTGTTCGCAGAAACAGGACACGGTGGCTCTTTCATCATGTGAGGCTGAATTCATGGCTGCAACGGAAGCGGCTAGGCAAGCCATATGGCTACAAGATGTACTCGGCGAGATCACAGGATGGAAAGCTAAGCAGATCATCATCAAGATAGACAACAAATCCGCAATAGCACTTACCAAAAACCCAGTGTTTCATGGAAAGAGTAAGCACATACACAAGAGGTATCATTTCATAAGAGAGTGCATTGAAAGGGAAGTTGTGGATGTTGAACACGTGCCTGGTACTGAACAAAAGGCGGACATTCTAACCAAAGCATTGGCTAGAATCAAGTTCGGTGAAATGAGGAGCTTAATCAGAGTTCAAGACATGTCAAAGACAAGATTGAAGCTTAAGAGGGAGAATGTTGGATAAGCTTCAAGAAAAAAGGAAATCTTCTATTACTAATAAGAATAGGAAAGAGTTAGTTTCCTATTAGCATTAGGAATAGAAATAGAAATAACAAAGTTGTGTTATCTCTATAAATACCAATGTTGAGTTGTGACATTAGGTATCAAGAACACAAGGTGTTTAGTTTTTGAGAGAGTTTTCTAAACATCAATAAAGAGAGTTATTCTTTATAAACAAAGAGTGTTTCGGGATTGATACCTTTTACCCTATATCTGCTAGATCTACATGACGTGCTTTCAAAGGTACTCGAAAGATGCAGAAATTCGTTCTGTTTTTTTTTTTAAAGTTCTAATACTTCTAAATATAGTTTCTTTGTTTAAATTCTTAGCCTTATCTTCTAATATTGATTTTATTCACAAACATCAGAGGAGCTTGGAGCTTTTAATGTGTCACAAAAGTTTGTGTTAATTAGGTCCGGATCAGGAACAAGTAAGGATCTGAAATATATTTCAGATCAGGGCATCACCTCTTACTTTATAGTACAAGAAGGTATTTATTTCTCTGTAGTGTTCTTTACTTTTGTGTGTTTTGTTTGTTTTTTTTTTTTTTTTTTTGTATTTAGTAGACATTGGGGATCTGTAAACAATGGAGACAATAAAAATGGATTTGGGATGTGAGATTAATAAAGTGGATTTAACGATTTGTGTTTTCCGTGTGTGGTTAGAGCACAATGTGGAGAGATGTTTCGAAATCGTCCGTCTGTTTCAGTTTTATGTCTATGTTTCCTATCTCTTTGCTTTGCCAAAGGAGTGAACTATAGCCTTTAGGTACATTCAATGCATATTTCCTCTATTACTATGTATCCTCTCTAGCTTGTGTTTCTGATCTTCATCAGAAATGAATGTCATGAAATTTTTCTTTGCTGCTTTTTACAATCTCGGACTTGTGTTCCTTTGCGGGTCCGTCTTGACAAACTCCTTTTGACAAGGTACACTACATATTTTCGTTTGTTCGGTACATAACATATATACTTTTTCATGATTTGCAGCTTTTATCATCCTGGTGATATTTTGTATACGAGACATAATCTACACTAAATCCCGATGAACTTGAGCCTGTTGAGGATGAGAAGCAAGAAGAAGAAACACTTCTGCAGGAAAAAGAGCAGACGCAGCCACAAGAAAAGCAAGTGTTTAGTTTTTTTTATATATGAATAGAAGACAAGGAGAACCGGGAAACAAAGATTTATACACTTAATTTATGTTTGATTTTATATATATGATATATATCATTGCAGGTTAATATTACATACGTTTGATATTATATATGATATATATACATTACTGCAGGTTAATATTATATACGTTTGGCCCAATTCCATTAAAACAAACCAATCTTTTAGATCCGATCCATTATAACTTTTGAATTTTTTTGGAATGACAATTAGTTTCGGAAATTTATTAGTTATTAACAAATATTTAGAAGAAAAAATCTCATATCCATAAATTTAGGTAAATTTTCATTAATAAACAGATATTCATTTTGAAATAGAACGAAAATTTTTAACTAATTTGGTTCCTATTAAATCTTTTAACTAATTTGGCTAAGATTATGGAATTTATATTCTAATTAAATTTTGTTTTGAATAAAATAGGAATATCCAATTATTTAATTTGTTATCTTAGAAAATATTTTTGATGTGAATATCTCTTCAAATAGTTTTTATCATATTAAGAAATAAAAATTGTCAGTAAAAATAAAGGAGAAACCTAGATATATTTCACTTATAAAGTTATAAGTAGGTTTACATCTTATAAAATTAGAAAAGACAACTTATATTTCGTATGAGATGTTTCAACTTTTAAAAATTAATACATATTAAAGATTTTTATTTGAAGAAAAAATAGTTCATATAATTATTTTCTTTAAACTTCATATACAGTACATGACATTAATTTTATATTATGTATAAAATATACATAAATAAAATATAATCAAATAAAAAGAAATCAGAAAATCAAACAAAATTAAAATTTCAAATGCATTAATTTCGGTAACATTGTAGTGTCTAACACATCAACAATTCTTCACTTTTACAAGTACAAATTAAATTTTAAATCTAAACTACTAAATGTGCAATTACATACCATAACAAAAATGTATAACATTACTTAAATTGACATATAATATTCTCAAACTAAACAAAACAAAATAATAAATAAATTAATCATTCAAAAAAACTCAAACAATAAAAATATTAAAATTAAAATTTTTATACATCTAAATTTTACAATTTTTATATTTTAAATACATGTAACCCACACATTGTTACATTTGCGGTTATTACTCAAACTAAACAACTCAATCAATAAATAAACATGTAACCCGCACTTTGTTCACTTCAACAAAATTAATATTACATCTCATGTATCAAATACACATAAATCAAATATCATCAATTAACAATTAAATCAAAAAAAAATCTAACATAACCGAAATTTCAAATGCATTCATCCATATTACATTCATCCACATGAAATTTTAAATTAAACTACTAAATGTGCAAATATATAAAATTACAAAAAAAAACAAAACATCAGTACTTAAAACCAAGATGGTTATATTCAAAGAAAACAAACCGAAACATTAAAAAATTAAACATAGAACAACATAAAAAAATATTACAATAGTAAACGTTTATTTTTCATACATCTAAATTATACAATTACTTATTGTTATAATAAAAATGTAACCCGCACGCATGTGCGGAATATATCCCTAGTTGAGTTGATTATTATTATTAGCAATCTTGGATGTTGAGCTCCCACTTTTAAACCTCTCTCCCTAGCTTGAATTTTTTTTGCTTGAGGGCAAGCAAAAGGCAAGTTTGGGGGAGTTGATATACTCATATATTTCATGTTTTTAGCATACATTTAGAATAGGTTTTCATGATTGCATCTGTCATAGTAGGCTAGTTTGCACCATTTATCTCATTTTAGGTCCTAGAACACTTTGCATGGTTTCTTACATACTTGCATCATTTTCAGGTTGTTTGGAGTACTTGGAGCCGTGCAGATTTGCTGGAGCTCAATGGGGCTCAAGGGAGTGTTTGGAGATTGATGGGAGCACAAAGAAGAACTCAAACAAAGGCAAATGAACCGAGATCGAGGAGGAGATCGAGTCAAATGAGTCGATCATGGAGAGATCGACCAGACGATCGAGGAGCCAACCTGATCCTAATATCCGGTCGAGTGACCAATCGAGCTCGCCTATCGATCTAAAGGAGAACGAGTAGAAGATCGAGCAGGCGGGTCGATCTTGGAAATATCGACAAGAAGATCGAGTGATGTTGGCCAATTCAGAGTACATATCGAGTGGAAGATCGACGTCTCAGCTCGATCTCCCACCCCAGACGAGCCAACCTTATCCTTCAAGGTAAATTTGTCTTTTAGCATGGGGGGATCATTTAAGGATAAGGTGGAAAAAAACAGCTGACCAACCTTGTTTTGTGACGAAAAAGAGAGTTTTATTCTCATTGTCTTCTTTGCCATTTTTAGATCTAAGTTCTCTTTTTCTCTCCATTGTTGAACCTTAAGGTTTCTAGGTTTGTAATTCGAATCTTTAAGTTTTAATTCAAGTAATTTCGTTTTTTCTTGCCTTAATCTTTCTTATCATCTAAACCAAACATGTTGAGCATCTCTAAACCCATGTTTAGTAGAGGTTCGAACATGTTTAGTGAGTAATCACCAAGGGTTTAAGGTTGGGATGATTAGAGGGGTTTCAAAGGTTGGATCTTGGGTTTTCCATGTGCTTCATCTAAATCTCTTCTTGGATTTGGGGGTTTTAAAGCCTAGAGACTCTTGAGAAAGATCTTTTTGATCTTAGGGATTTTCTTGTCTCAAAAAGATTTAGGAAATCCCTTAAACTCTAATTCAAGAGATTAGCTCATCCCTTCCCAAACGCCATGGATGCTTAGGGAGCTAGTTAGGCCATTTTTAAGATCCTTGCTTCATGTTCTTCAGCTTCTCTTTCAACCACGAACCATGGGTTAGGAGGAAAGGTTGAAGAAAGGATTTATACCACACACCATGGATAAATCTAGCTTTAGATTCTTAAGGCCCAGAGATAGCACTAAAATGTGTAGATCTATGTTTTCAAAACCACAAGTTCGAATCTTGAACCTCTCTGAGCATGAGCCTCAACCTTGAATCTGTTTTTAGCTTTTGAAAACTTAAAGTTTGAATTTTTGCCTTAGCTTGTCAAAAATCATCTAGTTAGCTTAATATATGCATTAGGGTCTCTTAATTCGAAAAGTTGTGTTTTTGCTTGTCTTAATATTTTAAAAATTGATTAGAGTATCATTCATTAACCTAATAGTCATTTAGGAGTCGTTAGAGTTTTATAAATTGTTTTTAAAATTCAGCTTAGGTTGTTAGAAATTTCCCTTTTTGTCTATCTTAGCATTTGGATTTTTAAAATTAGAAGCTCTGCCTTTTAAATTATTAGTAGTAGCCTAGAAGTAGTTTAACACATCAGTAGGGATTTTAAAATTGTTTTCAAGGTCATTTAGTTGTCCGAAGTAGTTTTCAAGATTTTATTCCCCCAATTTACTCGTATTTCACTTAGATTTGCTTTAAACTCTTGCATTTTTAGTAGCTTTCACAATTCAATTTGGATTGACACATGAAGTATTACAACAGCAAAACAAGCTTTAGGGTTGATTAAAAAGCTAAAAAAAGCTTAGTTATCACTCGGACCAACCTCCATTTCTTCTTGTTCCACCGATACATCTTGAAACCAACTCAATAAAGAAAAGTACTTTTTAATTTGAAATGAAAAGACCAAGATTGAGAGACCTCACTGAGTTGGAAACGAAATGGAGATATAGATTAGTGGTTCTATATTGCTGTTTAATATTCAACACCAACGTCCTTCCGCGTAAAGACAGCGATGGATGTTGTAACAAGGTCAAAAGTCAAGACACACAATTACGTATCATAATTGATGAGAAAGATTAACAACACACAAAATTCGTAAAGAAAATTAACTGACATATAATCTAATTTTACCAATCATATCATTTCAATAAGATTCATACATGACCATTGCATTTCAGTCTATTTGCATAAGCTAATCTTAGCTCGTTCACTTTCAGGCCCCTACCTTTTTCAATAGTTTGCCAAGAAGCAGATACATCCAAATCATAGCCTCCCTCGAACAAGTTCTAGACCTAAACTCAACAGTCTTTGAAGATATTATAGGAAGACTCTAGGTCTATGAAGAAAGAATTCTCGATGAGGAGAATCACAGAGAAACACAAGACAATCTGTTATACGCAAATTTAGACGAACAGGGCTCGTCATCATCACGAGGTAGAGAACGTGGTAGAGGGCGAAACAACTCACAAGATAGGTTATCAAACCAAGCTGATCGAAACAAATCAAGAGGAAAAAATGATAAATCGAAAGTGATTTGTTACCGCTGTGACAAACCCGGTCACTATGCCTCCATATCTCCGAAAAGAACAAAAAAAGACAGAAGAAGCAAATAAAGTGGAGACAGAAGAAGCTGATCCAGCCCTTTATATGCATGAAGTCGTGTTCTTAAATGAAGAAAACGTCAAACTAAAGAAGTTTGAAACCAAAGAAGGAGAAGAAGGAGTATGGTACCTTGATAATGGATCAAGCAACCACATGACTGGCCATAAGGAGTTCTTCTTGTAACTCAACGAAAATATAAAAGGTAAAGTCAAATTTGGAGATAAATCGTGCATTGAAATAAGAGGAAAATGTTCTATACTATTTCAAAGCAAAACAGACGAACATAAACTTGTTATTGATATCTACTACATACCCGAACTCAAGAGCAATATCCTAAGCTTAGGACAAGCTACGGAAGTTGGGTGTGATGTACGGATGAGACAAGATTATTTGACACTCCATGATCTAAGGTGAAGACTTTTGGTGAAGGTCACACGGGCACCTAATAGGCTCTACAAAGCCAATCTCAAGATAGGAAAGCCTATATGCATACACACAACCATAGAAGATGATACTTGGAGATGGCACACAAGGCTATAAGCTTCAAGACAATAAGTGCTATGTCCAAGCAAGAGATGGTTCATGGTGTACCAAAAATCAGAGAAGAGAAGAGATTGTGTGAGTCATGTTTAGTCGGAAAACAAACTCGCCAATCTTTCCCAAAGACAACGATGTTTCGAGCTTTCAAACCTCTAGAGCTTCTTCACGCAGACCTATGTGGTCCAATAACACCACCTACCATTGCTCATAACAAATACATACTTGTTATCATTGATGATTTTTTAAGATACATGTGATTGATCATGATAAAGGAGAAGAGCGAAGCATTTGGAAGATTCAAGGCGTTTGAAAGCTTAGTAGAAAAGGATCTAGGGAAGGTGATCATGACACTTAGAACTGATAGAGGAGCAGAGTTCACATCAAGGGAGTTCCATTATTTCTGTGAAGCGAGCGGAATCAAGAGACATCTCACAGGCTCTTACACACCCCAGCAAAACGGTGTAGTGGAGAGAAGGAACATGACTTTAATGAAGATTGAAAAGTTGAAGATTAAGAGACTTTAATGAAGATTGACAAGTTGAAGATTAAGAAGGAGAATGTTGAATAATCTTCAACATTACTTGAAATCTAAGATACCTAAACCAAGTTTGTGGTTAAGGATAAGATAGAAATAGGAAAGAGGAGTTTTCTATTTCTAATGGAAAAATAAAATCTTCTATTGTCATTAGGAAATAGTAAATAGTAGTTTTCTATTTCTAATAGAAGATTTTCTTTTAAGTCTATCTTATCCTTAATTACAAACTTGGTTTATGTATCTTAGACTTTAAGTAATGTTGAAGATTATCCAACACTTTTTATTCTAACAATCAGCATAGCGAAGTTCTGACTGTAGTTATAGCATACTGAAATTATAGATACTGAGTGAGAGTATGAGGACCATATCATGCATTTAAGCTTGAGTCAGTTAGTCATCGAGTACATAACAAAGGTAACACAAACATGACTTTTATCTCTTTTATCTCTTCTTTGGGAAAAGTATGACTCTAACTGAAAAAATAACAATAAAATCAAGAAACAAAATCATAAACGATCAATACCTATGATTTCGAAATCTAAGATAGCTCCACTATTTTTCCTCCGTGTTTCCTAGCAATCAAATAACAACGCGCAAGCTAGTCAAATAAAGAAAAAGCCACACACAAAAAAACGTGAGGCACAAAGATAAGCTTACATCAATGAGACCATTAATCACCCAATGGAAACGAGTTTAATGGAGAGATTAAGCTATTAAACAAAGCAAGGCTAGTAAAAACCAGATAAAAGCAACTCATGGATCAGAGTACCCTAGACAAGTTTATCTATTTGAATCAGAAATATAATTGAAATTATTCAATTGATGACCCATTAGTGCAAAGAGAAAAAAAGAGTTGGTGTCGTTGCCCAAAAGAAAACACCCCATGCCATCCAAATACTTGCTCGTGTGGAAAAACCAGACAAAGACTTAACTGTTAATACAAAGAGACTTGGAGACGGGCCCTTTCCTGAGAAGAGTCGTGTGTTTGACTGTCTCCGTGACAGATTAAAAACGACTGTGACAGCAGCGAACAACAAAGCAAAATGACGACAATAGAGGCAAAACAAGTGTTCTAAAACGCGCTACAAGCGTCTAGCACCTAGTCATATAGGTGGGAGGCTATAGGCCGATAATTAATTAAGAAATATATATATATATATATATATATATTTTGAAAAATTCCTTCAAAAGGCACCAAATGAAGTTTTTTATTCATATGTATCTCAATTTGTTCTTTCATTTGAGAATGTGAGTAATTTAGAACTATGCAGAGTTTTTGAAATTGTCTTCACTTGGAAGATTCAATCTTGTTGATTAAGGATTTAGAATGCAGAAACATATTTCACTTACCATGTTCTCTGCTCCATTATAATTAGTTTTGTGCTTGCTTCAATTTCTTGCTATATTCGATTATAAATTTCCATAGAATTGGTTTCCAATACGCAGCACTAGTACAAAGATGAGAAGTACAACACTCGAGTGAAAGACACAGAGGGAAATTTCTTGTTTTGCTCTTGTAAACAAGGCCACCGGTGAAGCTATGAATCATTGGGCCATCTTCATTGAACAATCATTGATTTTTTTTCATTCTTTTAGATACATATTTTGGTATATGCATACAATTTCTGGTTTGTTATACTTATATATGTTTCAGTAAGCGTTGACTTTATAATGCACAGAGATATTGCTGGGCAGGAGAGATTTCGAAGTATGAGACCAAATCATATCAGAGATTCTTTTGTTGCTGTAAATGTCTATGATGCTGCACGTAAGACTACTGTGTGAACAAAAATGAAACATGAAGTTGGTAATTTTATATAATACGAACATGAATCTAACTTATTTTACAACATTCTTCAAACTAATTCTGAAAATACGAAACCAACTCAAAACAACCCATTGAAACATTTTGTCAAACATTTTGTTAGCAATGCCTTTATATTTGAAGTCTCGCTTGAGAAGAAGAAGAAGAAATGTCTTGGGCAGAGTCGAATCGGGTTTTACCTGAAGGAGAAGAAGAGTCGTTTTTACAAGATCTTTGGATTCTCTTAAGTTCTTTGGCCACTTCCACCATCGTTGGAACTTCACCTCTAAGACCGATGCATCTCTGTGAGAGCATTAGGAAAGCTTTCATTCGACAACGCTCTTCTTCTGAAATTTCACCCATCTCTTCTAGCATCCCTGGATCTGCGATCTCTTTCATGCTTCGTTCTTCCATGGAATTGGACAGCCAATTTGGAAAATCTCTCCGGACAAAAGTCTCCGACATTTCTCCCATTATTAATTCTACTTCTTTTCCTTCTAAACAAAGGTCACGAAATCTCTCTTCTCCGCTTAAAAGCTTTTGCATGAGCATTCCAATGCCGAAGGCATCCGTTTTCTCGGAGACTACCCCATTTTCCACAAAATTAGGTTCCGCGAAACTATAACCTTTATAATCATATTTCGATGTTGCGACAAATGTTTCTCCTTCTGGGATTGAGATGCAATAAGAGAAATCACACAGCTTGGCGACACCATCTTCATCCAATAAGATGTTTTCAAGATTCATATTGCTATAAACAAAGGGCCTTGGGAAGGCAGTGTGAAGGTAAGCCAAAGCAGTCGATATATCCTCTGCTATCTTCATCCTCCTTTTCCACGGCTGTTTACTTAGATCTAATTCAGAATGTTTCTTTACACCATCATAAACCAAGACTGAATGTTGGTAATCAAGACAACATCCAACCAATTTCAGAAAGTTTTTGTGACCACTCACCATCGATGAAATTACTATGTCTCGGCAAGTTTCTTTCAGAATGAAGAATATTTCTGTCTTGATGAGTATCATGTTATGGTTCTCGTTTTTACCTGAATACCAGTTGTATGGCTTGTTTCCAAATTGACTAAGATGCTTAGACTCGCTGAAAATGTCGGTGGCTTCGAGGATCTGATCTGCAGAAAAGAATTTGATGGGATTGGATTTGCCATCGCAACATTCGATGAGATCTTCTAACAACTTGGCCCCTCTCTCTCTGACTCTCTCACTGACTCGGATCAACCTCTGTTTTTCATCATAGGCTTGTGCCTCCTTCTCCTCCTTCTTCTTCTTCTTCTTCTTCAACCAATCCATCTTAAAACCTACTCAATAAAGAAAAATACTTTGACTTTGAAATCAAATGACAAAGATTGAGAGACCTCACACACACACGCTGAGTTGGTAACGAAATGGATATCTAAGTGGTTCTAAATTGTTGTTGAATATTCAACACCGATGTCCTTCCACGTAAAGACAGCGAAGGATGTTGACATGTTGGGACAAGCTAGTCAAAAAGTCAAGACAGAAAATAAAATGTCACGGGCGTCGTTCATACAGGAAATTAACTGACATATCATCTAATTTTACTAATCACACAATCAGCATAGCAAATATCTTAAAAATCGGATTTGGAGAGCTGTTAAAAATCGCTCATACACTTTCTCACAGTAAATAGTCTCAGTTGTGCTCGAGTGAAACGATAATATATCACAGGGTTTTAGTGTTGGATCCCATGGAACAAGAGGTATTTCCCACGGAAACAAGATTCTTTTATTTGCTCCAGTTGTTTTACAACTGCAAAAAATATCTGAATAAACTTTATTTTTTGAATTTATTGTTTTATTTCACTTATATCTATTATTAATTTATTACTATTTCTATTCATCGTTTGAATCAAAGTTTTCCGTAATAGTATAATTCCGAAAAAACCGAAACCGAACCATACCAAACCGAACCAAGTTACATATAGTTTTTGTTTTTGTAAAACCAAAAAACCAAAAACCGAAGAAAACCGAACCATACCAAACCGAAATATATATAGTTTTTATATAGTTTAAGTTTTTATAAAACCGATAAACCGTAAAACCGAAAAAACCGAACCGAAACCAACCCGAAAACCGAAATGCCCACCCCTAGAATAAAGTCAGGATGGCCCTCATTTGTAGCTTCAGTAATCAAACAGCCATCAACAACACAAATATCCGGAAAAATTAATTTAGGTATATAATTGTTGTAACAGAAATGACTACTGTTTAGAAAAAAAAAAAAATCAACTGTCAAACTTTTTGTAAATATGAATAGTGAGATGATCGGATTTATGTTTTAGAAACAAAAAAAATCAAATGGCCTTTTAGCAATAACCAAGAGTTTAAAGATCAAAGACGAGATTGCTGAATTTTGTGTGGGATTTATAGAATAGAAAAATAGTAGCAAATGAGTTTAGTTTGAGGGTTTTAAAAGAGTAAAAACAGATTAGTATGAGTGGAGATTAGTGTTTAGTGTAGTGTGGTGAGAATGAGATTGTATTTCTCCCTTGTTCTTTTTCTTTTTTTATATCCCGTTTATGTTTAACGCTTAATTTGGTTTTTAATTACGGTGGGGTTATTGGTTCTTATATTTTAATGGATTTAGAAATCCTCTTTGGATTTAAAAAATACTCAAATTCATTCAAATCCAGTATTTGGGTATTTGTATTTTACTCATGAAAATACTTACAAATTCATTCAAATCCAAGAAAAACTGAATTTTTATAATATTTGGATTTTAAAATCATAGAACCAATAACACTGGATTTCAATATATTTTTTAAAATCATAAAACCAATAACACTGGATTTTAATATGAATTTTACAATCATAGAACCAATAACACTGGATTTGGTTTGGATTTCTAAATCCATTAAAATACAAGAACCAATAACACCCCCTACATTTATTCATGTTGATTTGGTCGTAATTCCTTAATATTGTATAAGTTTCTTAAAATTAAGAAATTTACTTTCCAAAGTTTCTTACACAGGATACTTTAGAGCATCTCCATCCGTTAAGTCTCTCAAAAGGTTATTTTAACTATATTTAATTAATATAATTTTATAATTTTATTAAATTTTAAATAAAAAGTAATATGAACCAATGAGCAAGAAGCATATGGTTAAGAAACATTTCTAAAAGTTTTCTATTAAGAGACGTCTCTCCTTCTCTCTCATCTCTTTTTATAATTTTTTAAATTTTTTTTTAAAAAATCCTCTTCAAAAACTCCGATGGAGATGACCTTAGAGCTTTCTCTCTCCATTTAAAGAAATCCATAATTATTTATTATTATTTTCTACTAAGAATTCCATTTTAAAAACCCCATAACTACACCAATGGAGATGCTCAGAACCATTATAAAGAAAGTCTCTACACTTGTCAATTAATAACTGGTTCATACTTTTAATGTTTTAAAAATTAATTATGTAAATAAATAATATTATTATTATATTTGTTAGAAACTGGGAGAGAATCTTATGGTTGGAGGTGCTCTAATCAACAATCAAAACCCGATCAAATCATATTTTTGACTATGATTCTTTTGGTATGACATAATATATTAATGATCATTCTAATCATTACTTTTTAACATATTTTTCGAAAAGTTTAAATATTTAGTCGGTCCTCGCTTCCTTGAAACTTTGGTTAACAAAGAACCAGAAGAATTAGACAAATTAAATCTCCCATGCTTTTAAAAAAATATATATATATATTTAATAACTGAATTCAGACATACAAACTGAAAATTAGTACTTCAATTCTCAACAAATTCATAAAACGTTTTGATAAATATGTGATTGGGTAGGAATCCTACCGTAGGACCATACTCATTAGTGAAGGGACTCTAATCTGAAATACCCTTCCGCACAACATAAAAATCTGATATGCCCCTCTTGTAACATTTATTTTCTTTTTGATTTATATTTTAAAAGAAAACACTGGAAAAGACGACAAAGGGTATACAAAATTATCTAAATTACAAACCAATCAAATAATAGCTATTGGGCTTTGGCCCAAACTAAATCTAAATCCGGTCCAAACCTAAATTTAATTATATGTGCAGATTTTTCGTATTCATAGTAGTAGTCAACTAGTCCGAATAGTACAACTACTCTGACTGTTCTAATTATATGTGCATACTAGGTGATCGGCCCGTACATTATATTGAAGTTGATCAAATTAGTACATACTAGTTATGTATTAATAATAACATTATATGAATATTTAATAATAAAAAATAACGATAAATCAAATAAAAAATGCTATATATTTCAATAGAAATTGAAGATAAAAAAGCCATTATCCAAGATTTTAAAATACTTCTTTAGATAAAAAGTGTAAATATAATAATTAAATAAACTGAAAAATATTAAAACATATAATAATTTATTTAATTTTTATGCTTGGCATGCACGTATGTATATATATAATTATTTTATATACATAAATAGTTGTAATATTTAAGTATTGATTAATTTTTTATATATTATGTAAAGGTTATGTTTTTATAAATATACAGTTTTAGTGTTTAACAATAATCACACAAACGTTTCATATAGTTTTGTGTCATTTAAAACTGATTTATTATAAAAAAATTTATTTTTCTACCGTTTACAATGACAAATAATTGCAAGTATAAAAGTTATATTAAAAAATAATTAAATTCTAATGATATGTCTTGAATATTATATATACTTTATTTTTTCTGCTTACACAATATAATCTTGCCAATATATATATTTTAAGTATATATTTTTCCTTAATCTATATATTGGAAGTTAAAACAAAATGTGTTTTACGATCTTTACTTATCTTAAGAGAGGGTAGATGGTTAGCCTGCACATTCGTGCCTACCAACCACCTCATCGATCTTAGGATATAGAGATTTAAAAAATATATAAATTGTTTCATAACTAAAATTAAAATTAGATTATAATCGAGGTTAACAAAATGCATGCAATGCAAGACAATTTCGCATGCGACTTTGACTTTTGCAAAATTAATATTTATATCCACATGCATATTTTTGGAAAACCCGAAAAATGTGTTAAAAACAATAACAAAGTATATGTTTTATAATATATATTTTTATAATGTATGGTTGAATTTTAAAAAGAAATAAATACATATATTTATGCATGTAAGTATGAGTTAAAAATAAGCGAATTGTAATATTTAGGTGTTGTTTAGTTTTTTATATATTTTCTGCAAACGTTTTGTTTTTACGCAATGCAGTTTTTGGCTTTTAAGAACAATCACGAAAACTGTTTCTATCGTTTTTTATTTAATCAAAATTTCTTATTTTCAACAATATATGGTTTCAAACTAGAATTGGTTTGATGAATAAAATAAATTTCTTATGGTTGGCAACTTGGCATGCACGCATGTGTTCATTATAAAATTTGAGCCGCATATACGTTTATTATAAAATTTGTTTTTTAAGATTTTAGATGACTCCGTAAACAAATCGCGAGAATGTTACTGAAAAACAAAACTGTAGAGATTTATTTTTATTTTTACTTCTACTTCTTATTTTTTATCCGGTTACATTTTATTTTATTTCTTATCTCAAATTCTCAATATACAATGAGACTGTATATGAGTATGATATAGTCCAAGCTGATACGAAGGTGAAAATCAACAAACGACCTAGTCTTCAAGCCCAAACAGCAAAAAAAATAATTAAGAAGCTGAAGAGGAGTAAGACAACCAAGCCAAAAACAAAAATGAAGTTGACTCGTTCACGTTTGGTGAAGGATTGTTATTAAGTAACTTAGGCCTTTGAACTTATGTTATCTCTGCTATGTTAGGATTTGTTTTTGTGTTTTTCAGGATTTGGACATATATATTTTATGCATGTTTTGTTATGTGTTAAATTAGACGGTCCAACTAGCAGAACTAGACCAACTAGAACTAAATTTATAAAACGTGTGGCAGCAAAGAAACGAGTGGCATAAAAAAACGTGTGGCAGGAAGTTTAAAATGAAGTTAAAAATGGATAAAATATGAAGTCATGTGCGCCATCAAAAGAGAAAATGAATATCTTTGCAAACTTGCGCCGTCAAAACAAAAATTAAATCTAGTTTTGTATAACATAGTTGTACCCAGTTTTTAGTTGTACCCAATTTCAAAACAAAAATTGAATCCAGATAAAATTTTGTAATCAGTAGTACCATACTCTAAATTAAAAAAATTTAGTTGTACTTGTGAAATTTAGTAAACAAACTACATTTAACATATTTCTAATGCTATAACTTGTATAAAAATACAAACTTTTATGGTTTTCATGTTTGTATGGTTAAGATTTCCAAAGTAACCTTAAAAGTATAAGGTAGATGGTGTAAACATCACATTTTCATGGATCCAACATTTTCATAGATCAAATTAATATAACTATGAAATGTTCAAATATACTTGCACATGTTCTATGACCTATTTTATGTGGAAACATGTTTACAAATACATTTAGAAATGGTGTTATTGATATTTTTGTAGAAAGCATAGTCGTACTGGTTTTCCCAGTTGGACTTGAGTACAACTAAAATGTAGTTGCACTAGTTGTACTTAAAACGAGTGGTACTAGTCGCACTAGTGGTACCCGACATATTAGACGCGGAATATAGTTGTACTAGNTTTTTGTAGAAAGCATAGTCGTACTGGTTTTCCCAGTTGGACTTGAGTACAACTAAAATGTAGTTGCACTAGTTGTACTTAAAACGAGTGGTACTAGTCGCACTAGTGGTACCCGACATATTAGACGCGGAATATAGTTGTACTAGTGGTGCCTAGTCATACCTGATAGAAATAACATGCATACAAGTCTCAGTCATACAAAGTTGCACACATAGTTCACATAATTTAAATTACTTTTCACTACCATCAATCCCAAACCATTGATCCCAGCGTCCACCTCTTCGTCTTCCTCTTCTTCCTCTTCCTCTTCCACGATGTTCTCCAACTGATGGGAATCTTTTCTGTTGCGATTTTCCTTTTTTTACTTCATATTCTGGAGGTAAGACTTCTTGTGCTTGTATCTCTTTAGGTACAACCGATTCAGACATATGAGGAACTGGATAGATCTCTATTAAATAATATTTGGAGCAAAATTGTTGTAGATAAAGTTCCCTATCTCTGCTCATATGGATGGCAGCAGCAATTGCATGCACACATGGATATCTGTCTATATCAAAATACTTGCAAGAACACGTTTAACCCAGTAGTATCTAGAAAGTTTGGTTAATCCTAGTCGTACTAAATTCACTTAATATGTCTAGTTATGCTAGTTGTAACAGTAGTACCCAGAATGTTTGGTTCATCCTAGTCGTACTAATTCACTTAATATGTCCAGAAAGTTTGGTTAATCCTAGTCGTACTAAATTCACTTAATATGTCTAGTTATGCTAGTTGTAACAGTAGTACCCAGAATGTTTGGTTCATCCTAGTCGTACTAATTCACTTAATATGTCTAGTTATGCTAGTTGTACCCAGTAGTACCTAGAAAGTTTGGTTAATCTTAGTCATACTAAATTCACTTAATATGTCCAGT
The DNA here is from genome assembly GCA_020283515.1 of Alliaria petiolata. Lineage (NCBI taxonomy): Eukaryota > Viridiplantae > Streptophyta > Magnoliopsida > Brassicales > Brassicaceae > Alliaria > Alliaria petiolata. The sequence continues at coordinate 34,388,979 of JAHZTW010000004.1, read as the reverse complement.
TATGCTAGTTGTACCCAGTAGTATCCAGAAAGTTTGGTTCATCCTAGTCGTACTAATTCACTTACTATGTCCTGTTATGCTAGTTGTACCCAGTAGTACACAGAAAGTTTGGTTCATCATACGAATCATGACGATTTATTACGATGCATTGCTCAATTAACCAAGATATCCCATTTAATTAACATTATCAGTTTCTAATAGCCTTACCCAACAAGCTCAGTGACTCCAATTAGCAAAAAAAAAAAATCAAATTTTTTTTTTACTATGAAACTCCTTAATTGAGAAGAAACTATGTATTAATTGTTTTGGATTTGCTTTGCCTATAACATAAACTTGATAATTCATTCATGAAATCGAAAATAGCATAAAAACAGTAACAACTAACCTTCAATTTCATGCCTCCGATTCGTCAATGGTAGAAACGTGAGAGGAAGAAGACGACGAGAGATGCAATTAAATTTTGGTGGTTGGTTTGGTTGGTTTAGAGAATTAATTTTAGGGTTGGTTTGAATTAAATTTCCTACCAAACCAACCAATTTCTTTTTCTTTTTGTTTTTTTTTTAAATGAAGGAGTAAATTGTCAATTCATTAGAGGGAGTGGCAGTGAGATTAAAGAGGGGCATTTAGATTTTTTTGATGTACGGAAGGATATTTGAGATTAAAGTCCAGTGAAGCTAAAACAATTTTCCAATCTAATCAGTAGAGTTAACTTGATCCAAATAAAATTGTTCCATGGGATCCAACACTAAAACCCTGTGATATATTATAAAACAAACACAGACTAATATACCTTCCTAAGATGGACAAGAGGTAAATCCCAATGTATGATTAAACATACAAACACGGTATATCGTGGACGGCTACTTATGGACAACAACATACAAACCAAAATAATTTGAGCGAAAGGAGTTCCATGGACAGCTACTTACGGACAACAACAGATGTCTCCAACCGTGGACGCAAAATAACAACTTATGGACTACCGACAACGTCGAGAGACATATGTTGTGCAGAGTAAAAACATTCATGGACAACTAGCAATGGATACAAATGCATAGGACGAGAAACCACTATGGCCGATCACGGGTGGATGGAAAAATGGTAAAACTGTAAAACAGACACAGACTAATACGCCTTTATAAGATGGACAAGCTGTAAATCGCAATGTACGATTGAACATATAAACACGACATATCGTGGACGGCTACTTATGGACAACAACATACAAACCAGAATAATTAGGATATTTTGAGCGAAAGGATTATCATGGACGGCTACTTATGGACAACAACAGATGGCGAATGATTTACCTTCCATTGTGATGCAATTAGAGAGAGAGTACTTCTCGGGATTGTCTCTCTCACTAACCTTTCTCTTCTTCTCTCGGCCGTGAAAGGTCGTTGATGGCGGTTATTAATCGGGAGGTGGATCCATTTAAGGTTTCAATCCACATCCAGGAATACTCCGCCTTTGCTGTGAGGAGATTAAGCTACAGATCTGCCCATGGGATTCTCTGTACACTCGATTTAGGGTTCCGATCCCAAATTGGATTTGGATTTCGACGGAAGTTTGGATTTCGTCGGAAGAACTTGATAAGATTTTTCATAGATAACGGGAGGTGGTGGTCTGTGAAAACTAAATATTGATTTTCTTAAACCAATTAAAATATTATTCACTTTAGATGGCTAAACATTGATACATAGGCATTTAGGTCTTTTCACTTGTTCAAAGTTACTCACTTGCGGTAAGTGAATTTTGTTGTAATCACTTCTCTTAAAGTTACTTATTATGCAACTCACTCTTTAGAAAATCGGAATCTAAGATGTGACAAAACAGGGAATTTCTAGCTAAGGGAAAGATTTTTAAAAACTAAAAATAAAAATCTAATGACTTCTAAATTTTACCAGGATGCGAAACAAGCTACTGAGGGATTTCTAATATACTAGCTAATGCAAAAACACTACTTAATGATTTTATAAAGCTATTAAGCAAGAAAAAGACAACTAGATGATTTTTGAGCTAAAAGATTAAGACTTTAAACTAAAGGAAGTTGATTTTGTGTTTTTTTTAAAGCTAAGAGAGGATTTGCGTTTGGTGATCATGTTTAAAGAGGTTCAAGTTTAGGACCTTGGGTTTTATAAAAATGGATCTACTCATTTCTAATGAGCTCTCTCTAAACCTTGAGAAGCTAATCTAGTTTTACCCATGGTTTGTGGTGTAAAACCTTTTCTCACCCCTTCCTTCTAACCCATGGTTCGTGGTGGAAAGAAGAGGTCAGAAACGTGAAGCATAGATCTCAAATTGTGGTCTTACTAACCCCCCTCGCATCCATGGTGTGTAGGAAGGGATGGGTTAGTATCTTGGATTTGGTTTTAAGGGGTTCCCTAGATCTTCATGCTCGATTGACATTCTTGGTATACCCTTTACAAGCTCTTTGTTAATCATCACTCTCATGGTACTAAGATTCACATGTCCCAATCTTGCATGCCATTTACTCAACTCACTAACCTTCCATTAGTTGTAAACACTTGATGTTATCCACCTCTAGGATCACTTTGTACAACCGGTTCTTGGATCTAGTGGTTTCTACGAGTAGCTTTCCATTCCGATCTAATAGTTTGAGGCGATCTTCTTTCATTCGTACTTCACAACCAGCCTCAGTAGCTTGACCAAGACTTATAATGTTGCTCCTTAGATCCGGAATGAAGTAGACATCATTTAACACTTTCTTCTCACCGTTGCTGAAACCAAAGCGTATCAAACCTTTTCCTTTTATATCTATACGGGAATCATCACCAAATCTTATCTTTTCCCGTAAATGTCTCATCAATCTCCAAGAAGAATGATCGGTTTCCACTCATATGATTGCTAGCTCCATTATCAAGATACCATACATTACTCGTGTCTAGGTTGGTTTCAAAGACGCTTGGCTTTACCTTTTGTTCATTGAGATACACCACCTCGTGCATCATCAAATTATCGGCTTCTTGAGTCTCCTCCTCATTCTTCTTCTTGAAGCTTCTTGAAGCTTAAGCAAACGATCGAGGCAGTCTGAGGCATAATGCCCATATTTGTCACATCGGAAACACTGGACATGAGAATCATCTCTCTCTTTGTCACGTCCTTGATCAGATAGTAGCCTCTTCCACGACCTCTACCTCTGCCTCTACCTCATCCATGGCCTCGTCCTCTTCCTCTGCTACCACTGTAGTTCTCTTGATAATCGGAGTTCATACATCAATTTGCTTTGATCATCCTGTATTCCTTCTTCATCCTCATTGATCCTCTCTTCGTATGCTTTTAATCTGCCAATAATGTCTTCAAAGCTGGTTGTTTTTAGGTCGAGAACCTGCTCAAGGGATGCAACGATGTGGATATATCGCTTCCTAGGTAAACTCTTCAGGAATTTCTTCACAATCTTTTGTTCTTCAATAACTTCTCCAAGGGATGCTGATTTTGAAGAAATTTCAGAGAGTTTGCCAACAAACACATCGATCTTATCCTCTTCTCTCATCTTTACCCTATCAAGCTCGGCCATCAACGTTTGTAACTTATCCTCTTTTACTCTTTCTGCTCCTACATGTCTCCCCTTGATTGCTTCTCATACTTTCTTTGCGGTGTCGAGCTCTCCAACTTGTAGGATAAGCATCTCCGGTATTGACTGGAAAAGTAGAGCTATCGCCATGTTGTTTTTTTTGGTATCCGGTGGATACCTCTCCGTCTCTATGACTTCCCAGACTTTGTGAACCTTGAGTGTTATCTTCATCCTCATGGCTCATACCGTATAATTCATGTTGTTGAGCATCAGACACATGATTGAAGACAGACCTACTCCTTCTCTTGGTTTCGCCACTTTGGTGACGATATCTCCCATCTTCCCACGAGCTTATGATAGCTGGATTTTACCAATCAATTACTCAATCCTACTACACATGTCATTCTAGGATTTGAGGATTTTGTTGTGACAAAAGGAATTCATAAAACTTCTTAATCTAAGCAAGTCTAGCGAAGGTTTTGGTATGTGATTAGTGACATTAAACAAGGTGAATGACAAACTATCTTCAAAATAAGTAAAAACAAAACAGAGTTTCTAAAATGTTTTTTTTTAAATTATGGAAAGGTGAATCCAAGGTTATGGTATTGATTTTCAGGTGTTAAAAGTGTAATCAATAATAAGCATTAGAAAGAGTAAAGGGAAGAGATTAGAGAAGAAGAACTCTTGAAATGAAGTTTTTGATCCAAAGATCTTACAAGAAAATTCACCAAATACAGAGAGAGTTTTTGGAAAATTTTAGAAATAAAAAGTCAACTAGATAGTGATGATCAATAGTATATTTTCGTTTTAAGTCAACAAAACCGCGAGTTCCAAATCGGTGTGATCACACCGATACAAAAGGGCGATATGCGTATCAGTGTGATCACACCGATACTGCACACCGATACCGATCCTTCATGTCATTTGCGAGTTTTTCTGCATGTTTTTCCTTCTGTTCTTCCTCTTCTTGGCTTTCTTGCTCATTCATCAACCTCCCAATAGCCTCTGCAAGCTCTAGAATACCTGAGAAACACTTCAAATGCAATATATATACAATATCCTAAGCTAAGACTCACTAAACTCTAAAATGAATGCAATCTAGCCTAAACTATCTAATGAATGCATGTATGGATGCAAAACTATCCTATATGAGTGTTAAAAACATGCTAAAATGAGAGACTATCAACTCTCCCAAACTTGCATTTTACTTGCCCTCAAGCAAACAATTGCCACGAAAGAGAGAGAGAGAGAGTTCTGAAAATGGGAGCTCAAATCCAAAAATGCTAATTAATGAAATCAAGTCATTGTCCACGTTAACAATTCTGGGATGAAAATCGAGTTCGTTATACTTCAAAAATTTTAGCCACACTTAACGCTAACACGAAATGGATCAAGTCTAGCCTAGCCAAGCATTCATATCATTCATTCCTTTAACATTCATTTTATTCTTAACCATGGATCATGCTTTGAATTGACAAGAGAACCCATTTGGTTTTGGGATAAGGTATTGAGACTAAAATGATCTAAAATCGAGCGGTTTTTATTTTAAGCACGAGTCTCTCTTAAAACGCAAGAATGAACTTTGGCAAAATTGTAAGGGTAATGAATAATTTATGCATACAAAGATAGACTTTCATCTACCCGAGTATTGTTTGTCTTTAAATCCTCATTTCTAAACCCACAAAGTCCTCTTATTCTACCCTTTTTATCACACAACTTTAGCCATTTCTTTTCTTTTTCTTTTTGTCTCTCTAGGAAGAAGAATTTTCTTTTTATGAAACACAAATGGTTTGGCTTTTTATATGTATTACTTTTCTTTCATTTGCCAACCATATACAAAAATTTGTTTTACTACCCCTTTTCTTATCTCTTTTCTCACACATTTTTTTGTTGTTTGTTTTTTTTTTTTTTTTTTTTTTTTTGTAACTCCCATTTAACCCAATCGATTTCTACATGAAAGACTATATTTGTCGTGCTAAACCCAACACTTTTTGTTAAGTTCATACGAAAATTAGCTTGAAAGAAGGTTCGGTTATGGGCGTGGTAACTACTTGGGATAACAAGAGAATGGTAAAAAATGGAGAAAATATCACAAATATGTATGTGGTATCCATGAGTTCGACTTGTCAAAATCAATGCATGATAATTAGCCTCAGTTTTAGCGGTTCTAATAGATAGGAATGAATTCAATTCACAGCAAGATTCGACTAAAACATGAATGTCAAGACATGAATTCCAAGTGTGGTGCGATCTTAACACGAAACTTACTCCAATGCATCAGACAATTGTGAACGTGGGTAATGACTTCATATCAAAAATAACATTTTCGAGGAAATTTCATCATTGCTCCCTATGCAATATGAATGCAATCCTATATGAAATGGAATTAGACACAATCCTAAAATGCAAATATAATGTCTAAATGCTATTTTTTTCTATGCTTTAAATGAGTGCACGAAACACAAATGCATGAATCACAAATATGAAACATAAAATGTCAAATCTCTCAACCTCTCCCCCAAACTTAAATTACACAGTCTCGTGTGTATAAAAGTTCAAGAGAGACCGCAATTAATATGACAAAAAAAAATAAGAGTAAAGAAATACTAAATGATATATACAATGAAGTGTAAAGTGTGACCTCTAGGTCTGTGAAGATGAGGATGATGATCCGAGAGATATGGATTGGTTGGTGGAGGATGTTTGTGCAGGTGAGTGGCTTGGTTTTCTCTTCCTTTGTTGCTCCTCATGTGTAGAGGTTGATGAACCCGAAATCTTTGCATTGAGGCTCTTGTATTTCGCCTTCAGCTTCTTGTACCCCTTTAGCAGTTTGTTGATGGTCTTGTCCTGGTGCTTGTTCCATTGCTGGAGCTGGTCAATGTGGTCATGAGCTTCCCGCAATGCCGAGTTCGATATGGCCTCACCATAGGAGAAGAAATGATACCTCTCGGTGCCTTGTCTCGGGTCTGGCTGTTCTTGCTCTTCTTCCCCCTCCTCAGGTTCTGCGACTGGGTCAAGTAAGACAATGTTCTTCCTGGTAATAGACTCTAGATGCCTCTGAATCGTAGAGTTATAGAGCTGCGTGAGTGGTGGCACAAACTGGAAGCTCCTCTGGGTCTGGAAAGAAGTGACGGTTTGGTGCGGAAGAAGTATCTTGGCTTCTCCATCTGAAGTAATTGAGAAGCTGTACGCGAACAAGTTACCAATCTTCTCCGCTAAGAAATGAGACTTGCTGAGGTAGAAAATGTCCATCCACTGTGGCTCTAAACCGTCTGCACCCAACTGATGGCCACATGCCTCAAGTATCGGTGTAATCAGTCCACCGATACTAAGCTGAGGGGCCTTGTCCCTCGTTGTCATCACCTAGTCCTTATATGAAAATAACTGTCGCAGCAGCATGGAGACCAAACCCGTACCTGAGGTGTCTCCTCGAAGAATACCTCCGTCTCTCGTCGTAAATCCCGGGATTCTCGCTAAACCCATGTCCAGAAACTGCAACTCCTCTAGCTGTACATTCCCGCACTCTAGCCTGGCAAAGAATGTATGTGCTAGCGCCTTGTGCGCATACCGTATAGCTGGATGTTTGATCAGCGATCCCTTGCTTCTTCCCGGCTCGAAAGTACCCGAGGCAATGACATCCCACAACGCAACTAACTCCCCTTCTTCGATGGTAAGGGTCTTGGTCCTCCGCGCACCTTCTGTAAACCCGAAGATCTCCTCAAGCTCTCTGAATGACAATATGTAGGACATCTTCTAAATGTTGAATTTGATATATCCATGTCCATCTTCTTCGGGTGTATCCTCGCCTTCGTAGTAGAAGTGCGCCTTTAATGATGCCAAGAATTGGCATGTCGCTGTTTTGTGTGCTGGATGAGACATGGTGAAAAATGTCCCATTCCCATCTTCTCGAAGATCATCTCGACATCTTCCAAAATCCCGAGAGCTTGCAGAGACTGTCGGTGCGGGTATCGCGTTCCCTTGAAACCCACTTTTCTGAATACTTGAAAAAGCTCTGGAACTGATGGTATTCTTTTGGTAGTATCCCTAGCAGCTTTTCGTGAGCCTTTCTTCTTTCCCCCAAGCTCAATCTGATCATCGCTCTCAGTTCCGTCGTTATTGTAAACAACCTTCTTCTTTCCCTCACTCTTTGATTTAGCAGCTCTTGATGCTTCTGCTTTTGTTCTCGGCATTGTTCCTATATAAGAAACACAAACAATTCAATCAAACAACTCAACAAGCAAGAAACAACGGCCAAAAATCTGAAAATTTCTCATTTCTATACTTAAGAAAATTTTGACAAAACTTCAAAATTTCCTAGAATTTCAAAGTGGCCAATTTCGTGTTCTAGCAATTGATGATCATTAACCATGAAGGATGCAAGCTACTGCAAGTGAAAGCCCTAAAATTTGACAAGTTTCTAGGGAGTAATTTGAATTTTCGCACTATGAACCCTAACTGCAAATTTTCGAAATTCATCCATGGAAATTGTGTTATAGGACTCGAAATCTTCTTATCTATCACTATCTATAAATGCCCAATACACAATCACTCAATTCAAACACCCTATAGCATTTCAAAAAAAAATTCACCATTGAAGCACAAATGAAAAGCTTGAGAGATTGAGAGTCATACCTTGTTATTGGGTGAATGTAGGACAAAAATGATTAATGAATCTGAATGAGCACAAGATTTCGGAGTAATAGCACTTGGAATCACGAAATTTGTTTGAATTTTGAGAGAGTTATGAAAGAATTGGTGTTGAGTGGTTTTAATGGGGAAGAAGGAGCACGAGTCGCGTAAGTACTAACCTTTTTTTTAGACCATATCGGTTTGACCTTACCGATATAGCATGCCGATACGCGTATCGGTTTGGTTAGCCTGATTTTCCTGCCCGATGTTGATATCGGTGTGTCCACGCCGATATGCGTATCGGTGTGATCACACCGATACATTACACTGATATGCGTTGAAAATCTTTTCTGTAAACTTTCGGCACTTAATTCTTTTTCTTTTTGACACGAATCTATTGATCAAAAACACTCAAAAACACATTATGAACATATAAACAAGAATATACACAATGATAAACATGGGATTGCGTCCCAAGTGCGCTTGTTTAAAGTCTCTTAGCTTGACTTTTCAAACCCCTTAGGTATTGGTAAGATCATGAAGAGGAATTGAAGTTGCCTCTTCTACTGTATCACTGGCCAAGTAAGGCTTCAACTATGCCCATTCACAGTGAATTCTTCTCCCTTGATACCATAAAGAGTGACAGCTTCATAAGGTAGAACTTCCTTGATCTTGAAAGGACCGGACCATCTTGATTTGAGCTTTCCCGGGAATAGCTTCAACCGGGAATTGTACAGCAGTACCATGTGTGCAGCTAAGAACTCTTTCGGCTTGATCTTCTTGTCATGAAAGGCTTTGGTTCTCTCTTTGTAGATTTTGGAGCTTTCAAAAGCTTCCAAGCGTATTTCTTCAAGCTCTAGGAGATTGATCAATCTCTTGTCTTGGGCTGTTTTGATGTCAAAGTTCAGGAGTTTGACTGCCCATAACGCCTTGTACTCAAGCTCCACAGGTAGGTGGCATGATTTCCCATAGAGAAGAGAGAATGGTGTCTCCCAATGGGTGTCTTGAAGGTAGTTCGATAGGCCATAGTGCATCATCAAGCTTGGCTGCCCAGTATTTTCTTGTAGCCCCAACTGTCTTCTCTAGAATGGCTTTGATTTCTCTGTTGGAAATTTCGACCTGGCCACTTGTTTGAGGATGGTAAGGTGTTGCCACCTTATGCTTAACTCCATGCTTCTTGAGGAGGCTCTCAAAAATCTTGTTGTTAAAATGGCTTCCTCCATCACTTATGACCACTCTTGGCACTCCAAACCTTGGGAATATGATGGATTTGAAAAGCTTGATCACCACCTTAACATCATTTGTGGGACTTGCAATGGCTTCTATCCATTTGAAGATATAGCCCACTGCCACTAGAATGTATTTGTTGCTATAGGAAGATGGGAAAGGACCCATGAAATCTATTCCCCAAACATCAAACACCTCCATCTCAAGGATTGGTTCTGTGGCATCTCATCTCTTCTGCTTATGTTGCCCTTCTTTTGACATGCATCACATGTAGAAATGTAAGCATGAATGTCCTTGAAGAGGTTTGGCCACCAAAACCCAGATTGTAGCACCTTTGTTGCTGTTTTGAATGTGGCAAAGTGCCCTCCATAAGCTGAGCAATGACAATGATATAAGATGCCATTCACTTCTGATTGTGCAACACATCTTCTGAAGAGGCCATCAGAACACCTCTTGAATAGATAAGGCTCATCCCAAAAGTAATGGGAGACATCCTTGAAGAACTTCTTCTTGTTGTATGCATCCAGATTTAGAGGCACATCACCTCCCACCAAGTAGTTCACAAGGTCTGCATACCAAGGTAACTCTCCTTCTTTTAGGCCTTTGGCTTCTTCAAGCTTTCTTCCCATTTGGTATCCTTTCTCTAGGATTTTGATTAACATTAGCTGCTCTTCAGGAAGAGAGTCATCAATTGGGATGATCTCTTCTATTCTCATCATTGACAAGTGGTCAGAAACTCCATTTTCAATGTCTTTCTTGTCCATAATCTCCATGTTAAATTCTTGGAGAAGAAGTATCCATATAAGAAGTCTTGGTTTGGTGTCCTTCTTAGCATAAATGTACCTTAATGCTGCATGATCAGTGTACACCACTACCTTAGATCCTACTAGGTAACTTCTAAACTTCTCAAAGGCAAAGACAACAACTAGAAGCTCCTTCTCAGTTGTTGATACTTCACTTGAGTGTCATCCAAGGTCCTACTTGCATAGTAGATGACATGAAGTTTCTTGTCCTTCTTCTGCCCCAAAACCGCACCCACTGCATAATCACTTGCATCACACATGATCTCAAAAGGGAGATCCCAATCTGGTGCTTGCACTATAGGGGCACTCACAAGAGCTTCTTTGATCTTCAAGAATGCACTATGACACTCTTCATCAAACAGAAATTCAGCTTCTTTGCACAGCAGTCTAGTGAGTGGTCTTGCAATCTTGGAGAAGTCTTTAATGAACCTTCTATAGAACCCAGCATGGCCTAGGAAGCTCCTTATTCCTCTCACATTTCGTGGAGGCTCTAGACTCACCATCACTTCAATCTTTGCCTTGTCCACTTCAATCCCATTTTCAGAAATTTTGTGCCCAAGCACAATGCCTTCTCTCACCATGAAATGACATTTCTCCCAGTTCAGCACCAAGTTTGCATCCTCACACCTTTTAAGCACCCTGCAAAGATTTGACAAACACCCAGCAAAAGAGAGGCCATATACAGAAAAATCATCCATGAAGACCTCTACCATATCTTCTATAAGATCAGAGAATATTGACATCATACACCTTTGAAAGGTTGCTGGTGCATTACATAACCCAAATGGCATCCTTCGATATGCAAAGGTACCATAGGGGCATGTGAAAGTTGTTTTCTCCTGATCATTGGGGTGAATGGGTATTTGAAAGAACCCACTATACCCATCTAGGAAGCAATAAAAAGGGTGGTTTGCAAGTCTCTCCAGCATTTGATCAATAAATGGGAGAGGAAAATGATCTTTTCTTGAGGCTGAATTTAGTTTTCTGTAATCAATACACATCCTATGGCCAGTTATGGTTCTAGTTGGTATTAATTCATCTTTTTCATTTTTTACCACAGTTATTCCTCCTTTTTTTGGCACAACATGAACAGGTGAAACCCAAGTGCTATCTGAAATGGGATAGATAACACCTGCATCTAGAAGTTTAAGGATCTCTTTTTTTACTATTCCTTTCAAGTTTGGGTTTAATCTTCTTTGATGTTCAATTGAAGTTAAAGACTCATTTTCTAGATGAATTCTATGTGTGTAAAGAGAAGGAGAGATTCCTTTGATGTCATCCAAAGAATAACCAATGGCTCTCCTAAACTTTTTTAGTTCATTCAAAAGTGAGGTTAACTCTTCCTCATTCAAATTTTCTGACAGGGTAGGACGAATTTGGACCTAGGAAAGCATACCTTAGCCCTTGTGGAAGAGGTTTGAGATCCACCCTTGGTGCTTTGAGTTCACACCAAACATCTTCAATGCTAGACTTACCATTGCTAGCCTCCTTCTTGTCATCTTGTGTAGTGTCTAAGGAACCAACATCTTCAAACATAGAACCTCCATTGTTGTTATGCTGCAGCTCCATGAAAGCGCTTTCTCCTTGCAATGGTTTGTGTGAATCCAGCAGCTTCAAGTATCACATGCTTTCTTCATGGAGAAACCCATTCTCACCATGCTCCTTGGTTAAAGACACTTGGAGATGATCTTCCATGGCTAACTCTTCAAGATATTCATCAGCTAATTGGTCCATGGTTTTAATCCAGAAAGCTTGACCTTCAATGGTAGGCTTCTTCATTGTGTCATTGATGTCATACTTGAGAACAAAGTCTTTTTCCAAGTGCAAATCGATTTTCCCCTTCTTGACATCAATAATAGCCCCAACTGTTGCTAAGAAAGGTCTCCCAAAGATGACTGGATCTTTTGGTTCTTCATCCATCCTCAATACCACAAAGTCTATGGGCACTTCAACACTCCCAATCATGACTGGGAGGTCTTCAAGCAAACCCACAGGAAGTCTAATTGATCTATCAGCTAACACAAGGGATATTCCACACTCCTTGTAGCGATTAAATTCCAGTCTTTTAGCTACTGAAAGTGGCATCAGACTTACACTAGCTCCAAGGTCACACAAGCAATGGTTGAATGAAAAAGGTCCCAAAGCACATGGCAGAATAAAACTACCAGGATCACCAAGCTTCTTTGGGATGATGGTCTTTTGAATAACGGCACTACATTCATGAGTAAGAACCATCATACCTTGCAGCTCTTTAGTCCTCTCCATTACTGCATCTTTGAGAAACTTGGCATATTCAGGAACGAGCATGAATGCATCCATCAAAGGCATGGTTAGTTGAATCTCACTCATTTGCTTGCCAAAGAGAGCTCTATACTTCTCCACCAATTGTTTCTTAAAGCGCCCAGGAAATGGGAGTTTTGGTTTGTATGGTGGTGGAGCAAAGGGAGTCTTCTTGTAAATAACAGTTTCCTCTCTTGGTTTCTCCCCAACTTTTTCTTTGCCTTCTCTTTGAATCACAAAATCTTCAGCAATCACACTTTCATCATTTTGAAAGTTCACCTCCCCATCTTGTCTCTTAATGTCCTCATTGAGTTTGGAAGGTGTGGCTGGTGGTTGTAGTGCTCTCCCACTTCTCAATGTTATTGCATTGATGTACTCTCTAAGATTAGTCTCTGAATTTCCAGGGAGAGTACCTTGCTGCCTTGATGTTGATGCATTGCCCTTGTTTTCCATTTGCTGAAACTTGGAATTGAGGGTTTTTATCTTTGAGTTCAGCTCATTGTATGTTGAGTCCACCTTATTGTGTATTTCTGCCATCTTCTTGTTTAAGTCCATTGCTCCTTGTGCTTGGCCTTGTAGAATTTACTGGAGCATATTCTTCATGTCCATATATTGAGGGGCTAATGTTTGTTGTTGTCCTTGCTGCACAAAACCAGGGGGATGTTGTGGTCTTGGCTGAAAGTTCCCCTGACTTCCTTGGTATTTTTGAAAGTTTCCTTGGTTCCCTTGATAGTTTTTCTTGGGAACAAACCCTTGCTGTTGGTGGTGTGGCACAAAAGACTTTTGTGGAGGAACTTGGTTATGACCTTGGGGTGGGTAAACCTGATCTTGTGGGTTCTCCACATTGTTGCTTCTGTAGGACAGGTTGTTGTTGTTACTGTTCCTATAGTTGTTGTAGCCCCTTTGAAATCCTTGGCCACTAACATAGTTGACTTCTTCTCTAAAATCTTCATTTGGTTCTTGATGAGGTCCATGGCTGTCTTCATAATCACCCACATAATGTACTGATTTTTGAGAAGCCTGCAGCAACTTATCCATCTTGTCATTGAGGGCTTTCATAATTCCTATCACTTTGGGCTAGGTTCTCTACCTGCTGAAGACCATCTTCTACCTCCTTCCCTAGGAAATTTCCATTGCTTGCAGTGTCTAGAAGCATGCGAAATTTAGGCAGCACACCTCTGTAGAGAGTGCTTAGTATAGATTCTTCAGAGAATCCATGGTGTGGACATTGCATGGTATAGCTCTTGAACCTTTCCCATGCTTCACAGAAACTTTCATTGCTCCTTTGAGTGAAGCTAGAGATGTCATTTCTCAGCTTTGCAGTTCTTGAGTTGGAGAAACATTTGGCCAAGAAAGACTTCTTACATTGATCCCAAGAAGTGATGGAACCTTGTGGAAGTGTCTTCTCCCATAGGTGTGCTTTGTCCCCAAGAGAAAATGGGAACAATCTCAGCTTAAAACCATCCTCTGAAATCCCATTGATCTTTGTCATGCTGCAGATTCTATCAAACTCATCCAAGTGGTCCAAAGGATCTTCCATTGGTAGTCCATGGAACTTATTGTTCTGCACCATAGAGATTAACCCACTCTTGATTTCGAAATTGTTGTTCTCAACTGGAGGAGGTATGATGCCTTGGCGATTGCCATGAGTGTTAGGCGCATCTCTAGCTCCAATATGATGTGGCTGTTTAGGTGGGTGCTGTGGCACTCTTGCTCCTTGAGCTCTCTGTTGCTGTTCAAGATAATGAGGTGGTGGTTGACCACCTGCTTCCGGCGGATTATCCATTCCCATGCGTGCATATGGGCTGCTATTTCTTGCTCTCTTCTTGCAAATGCTCTTCTACTCAGTCTATGAATGTTGTCTATTGGTTCAACAAGATCTTCTTGTCCTTTAGACCTCAAGTTCATGCACCTATAGAGAGGAAAAACAAAGCAAGCAAAAGAGATTAGTAATAAAATGAAAAATAAACCTTAGTCTCAAGAGGATTTAAAATCCTAATGCACACAACAGAACCCAAATGGCAACGACGCCAAATTGATAGCTGGATTTTACCAATCAATTATTCAATCCTACTACACATGTCATTGTAGGATTTAAGGATCAATCCATATCGGTTTGTTGTTGTGACAAAAGGAATTCATAAAACTTCATAATCTAAGCAAGTCTAGTGAAGATTTTGGTATGTGATTAGTGACATTAAACAAGGTGAATAACATACTATATTCAAGATAAGTAAAAACAAAACAGAGTTTCTAAAAGGTTTTTTTTTTAATTATGGAAAGGTGAATCCAAGGTTATGGTATTGATTTTCAGGTGTTAAAAGTGTAATCAATGATGTCAATCTACTCATATAAATGATAATCCCCAAGCTTAGAACTTCAAGAATAGATTAAACCATTTTCATGGACTTAATCCTTTTATCACATTTCTAATCAAGAACAAACTTTCATTTGTGATCAAAGATGCAACAAGCATAAAGATTCAGTTCTAATCTGCTAATAAACACCTTAGACAATCACTTTCATGAGCTAAGTATGTAAATCTCTTGCTTAAATGATCCAGAAATTTTACTAATCTTTTGGATGAGAAAATTCCCTAGAAATCTAATTCAACATGATCAAGGTTGAAATTAGCATTAAGAGCATTAAGCAAGAAGAGATATGGAAGAATCAACTCATAGACATCAAGACTAACACCCTAAACACCCTAGATCTAACCAACCTTAGATTCTAAAGAACTACTCACAGTTCATGATCAAACCAACAAAAACTTGTAAAAACTTGATAATAAGCATTAGGAAGAGTAAAGGGAAGAGATTAGAGAAGAAGAACTCTTGAATTGAAGTTTTTGATCCAAAGGTCTTGCAAATAAAATCACCAAATACAGAGAGAGTTTCTTGAAAAGTTTAGAAATAAAAAGTCAACTAGATAATGATGATCAACAGTGTATTTTCGTCTTAAGTAAACAAAACTGCGGGTTCCATATCGGTGTGATTACACCGGTACAAAAGGCAGATATGCGTATCGGTGTGATCACACCGATACAAAAGGCAGATATGCGTATCGGTGTGATCACACCGATACAAAAGGCAGATATGCGTATCGGTGTGATCACACCGATACAAAAGGCAGATATGCGTATCGGTGTGATCACACCGATACAGCACACCGATACTGCTTTCTTCATGTCCTTTGCGAGTTTTGCTGCATGTTTTCCTTCTGTTCTTCCCCTTCTTGGCTTTCTTGCTCATTCATCAACCTCCCAATAGCCTCTTCAAGCTCTAGAATACCTGAGAAACACTTCAAATGCAACATATATATAATATCCTAAGCTAAGACTCACTAAACTCTAAAATGAATGCAATCTAGCCTAAAACTATCTAATGAATGCATGTATGGATGCAAAACTATCCTATATGAGTATTAAAAACATGCTAAAATGAGAGACTATCAGCTTACACAAGCTCTGATACCAAACATAGAATGACAAGTTTGAATAACACTAAGATCAATAAGAATAACTCTCTTATTAGCTTAAGAAAAAACTCTCAAAACCTTAAGTTCTCAATCTCACAATCTCATAAGTTATGCTACACCATAGCATCTCCTTATATATAAGTTAGAAAACCTAAACACAAAAGGAAAACTAACTTATCTTAATAATTCCAAAACACATTAGATATGTATATTTAGCTTTCTCCTAAATATACTTGCCTTTCTCCTCAAACTATTTCAAGCTTACATCAACACTACTGATGTAACTCCTGCTGATATTCCAGCACGGCAGCACCGCAGGTGAGACTTTACTATTGATTTAATGCAAGTATTATCCAACCAAAACTAGTTGTAAATGCACAAAAATCCCAATTAGTATAGTAGAGATCGAATCCACATGAACTTGTTAATTGCACTACGAATAAAAACCAAGTTAGAACCAAAGATTTTGTCGATGGTGATTAGTAAATAAACAAAATAAACAAGTAAAAATCAGAGATTAAATCAATAAGGAAAAGCATTACACCTCAAGGTAATCACAAGAAAATATACACCAATAAGATGGATGATTTGCAGAAAATTTAGTAATAACCGTCTAAAGCACATAACAAAAAGTTATAGTCTTTACTATTTCACTTTCGTGGCTCAAACCACTATGTTTTAACAATTCAATAGACTCGATTTTCAATGGTTATTATAAGAAGAAAACATACTTTAAATAGATCAAGTTCTGATAAAGTTCACTAAACTCATTAACTCAACTTTCGCAGGTTAAGACGTATAGCTTGTCAAAGAATAGTTCGGGTTGTTTTAGCAAGCTTTTGGAATGTAAATCATCCTAAAATTGGATTACTAAATGCACAATAAAATAATCACACACTGAGGACAAAAAAGACAAAGAACCATTTAAGATATGTCTTAAAAAAATTATCATACCAATATCGTATTATGCAATAATTGATTCATTTTAACCTAACAAACGATCTAACAAAAAAAAAAGACAAAGAACCATTTAGCCATGATGGACGAAACATAGCAGATATGAATAAAAATCATGGTGAAAATACCTGTATTAAAAGAGTAAAAGTTTAGAAATCTTCTCTATAACAAAGTACAAAGGCGAGATTGTCTCCTTCAAGCTCTCGACATTTAAAGAGTACCTGAACAAATGTTTTCATATGAAGGATTTGGAAATTCTTAAGTATTTTTGTTTTTTTTGGTATTGAAGTGGCTAGGAATTCCAAAGGTATTTTCATGAACCAACATAAATATATACTTGATATTATCGAAGAAATTGGGCTACTTGGCAGTAATTCCGCATCAGTTCCAATGGAACAGCAACGCCTTATCTATCTTCTAGCAACATAACATGATCTCACTTATTCAATTCACATTTTATCTTAGTTTATTCAGAAATCCAAATCAGAGAAACTACGTTTAGATAATCTAGATCATAAAAGTAGGTTTGAGCACTATGTGCTAACTTGTCCGTGTATGTTGTGACAGTTGTGTTAGTGTAATGTGCGAAATATCCTAGAGTATTTTAACAAAATCGTTAATGTCAAATAACATATTATGTAATATAACACATAATATATATGTGTATATCCTGGATTTTTCTAAAAGTGATAATGTTTTAATGGAAATAGAAGTTCTTTGGTTCATGTAAATCGTGAATGAAATTAAACTGCGGCAGATCTATTAGTAAAAAAGGCTTATGAATCGAATTTGTTGTATCAAGTTATAGGATTTCCGTCAAAATTTATGGATACATTGTATTCCTTTTTATGGTAGAAAATGAATTTATGAGATGTTAAAAAAAAATTGCAATTACTCTTTTTCTTTACTAATCTAAGCATTGGTTTAAAAGAAAAGAAAAAAGCACTGGTTTTGGAATACATAAAATTAAAAAGAACTTTAGCTGTTTTTCTATTAAAATTGTAAACATCAAATTTGGCAATTTGCTAAATCAGCCTTTGAAAACGCGTCTCTGAGTTTTCTTTGCCGTTTACTCTCCCCATCCTTCTTCTGAATATGAACAAAAATCACCAGAATTTAATATATTATTTCAAAAATCACCAGAATTTTTTTTACTCCCTCGAGAAATCTGGATATGGTAGCGATGGAATTGAGGAGAACGTTGTGCATTGCGGTGGCAGTTTTCGTAATTGTGAGTGAATTGGTTTCAGGCAATTTTGTGTTTAAGGTACAACACAAGTTCGCAGGGAAAGAGAAGAAGCTAGCTTATTTCAAGTCTCACGACACACGCCGCCACTCTCGGATGCTTGCGTCCGTTGATCTCCCTCTCGGAGGAGATAGCCGCGTAGACTCTGTCGGGTTTTGTTCTTACCCTCTCTCTTTTATGGCCATTTGTGTTAGAATGTCCCACATCGGTAACATAGTATAAATGATCATAGACCTCTCATGCTATATATGCTAATTAGTTAAGTCCATGATTTTTAAAATGGTTGTAATCGTGGACTTTTGTTTTGTTGATATTAATTGGTTTTTAATTGGAAGCCTATCATTCCTTAAATTGGTTGTAATCACGGATTTTTGTTGTTGTTGATACGACATGGTTTATGTATTGGGAAGACAATGCGCAAATTTAGGTACTTATGAAGCTACATTTGGTTGATATTGTTTCAGTTTATACTTCACTAGAATCAAACTCGGGTCGCCGCCAAAGGAATATCATGTTCAAGTTGATACAGGAAGTGATATACTATGGGTCAACTGCGTTCCGTGCTCAAAATGTCCCTCAAAAACCAATTTGGGTGTAATGCGCTTTTCTTTTTGCTCCGTTTTCTTGATGTCTATTGTTCTTCAGCTCTCAGCTTGGATCATCTTTGTTTTTTTTTCTTCCAATGCAGTTCAGTTTATCATTGTATGACGCGAAAGCTTCTTCAACTTCTAAGAAGGTTGGATGCGAAGATGATTTTTGTTCTTTCATAGCGAATTTGGATAGCTGCCAACCCGCTATCGGATGTACTTATCACATAGTTTATGCGGACGAAAGCACAAGTGATGGGAACTTTATAAGGGACAAGTTAACACTCGAACAAGTTACCGGAGATCTTAAAACCGGACCACTTGGGCAAGAAGTCATATTCGGGTGAGAGCTTAATATATCTTGCTTCTTTGTTACCTTATCATTTGCAAGAAATGCATTCTTGTGTGTCTTGTTGACAATATAACGTTTTTATGTATGTGTTTGTTACATCCATATCATTGCTATTCATGTTCCTGCTAAAATGTATTGAGTTCTTGTTTGTGATGTGAACTTTTAATTCCTCTTGTATTTTCTCACGACTTCTCTTTGAGGCAGGTGTGGAAGTGATCAATCTGGACAACTTGGGAAATCTGAGTCAGCGGTCGATGGTGTTATGGGATTTGGACAAGCAAATACCTCTGTGCTTTCACAACTAGCTGCCGCAGGGGACGCGAAAAGAGTCTTTTCGCATTGCTTGGATAATGTGAAAGGAGGTGGGATTTTCGCTGTTGGTGTTGTGGATTCTCCAACTGTTAAAACGACCCCTATGGTACCTAATCAGTACGTGATGTCTCCTCAAGTCATTTCTTTTTTTTCAATCAAGAAGCTAGAGTAGGAGAATATGTGTATATAAAGTTTATCATTGTGATTGAATAGCTTTCTTGATGATTTGTTTTGTCTGGTATGTCCTGATGATCGTTTCTAATGAAATGGTTTGATTTAAAAATCTTTAGTATATCTTAAGGCGTAAGACATGTTTATATCTATTAGGGGTGTTCTTGAATCATGAATCTTGTAATTTCATATAAAGTTTATCATGAATCTTGTAATCTTTTTTCCAATCAAGTAGCTAGAGTAGGGGAATGTGCATATAAAGTTTATCATTGTACTTGAATAGCTTTCTTGATGAATTTTTTTGTCTGGTATGTCCTCATGATCGTTTCTAATGAAATCTTTTGTGCATCTAAAAGCTTAAGACATGTTTTATATCTATGAGGGATGTTCTTATTGAATCATGAATCTTGTAATAATTGTTGAAATTTTTGTAGGATGCATTATAATGTTATGTTGATGGATATGGATGTCGATGGTGTTCCTCTTGACCTTCCACCAAGTATTGTCAGGAACGGAGGAACCATTATTGACAGTGGTACCACTTTGGCTTATTTACCACAGGCTCTTTACGATTCCCTAATAGAAACGGTAACTTTCTCTGCTCTTAATATTGTTTATTTTCTAATGTAAATCACAATCATGACATATTTTTTTACTGTGTAGATCACTGCTCGTCAACCTGTAGAATTACACATAGTAGAAGAAACTTTCCAATGTTTCAGCTTCACTAAAGAGTAAGAGCTTGTTTCTTCTTTTAGATACCAATTAATCAATGGCTTGTATACATATCAATGGCTTGTATACATATATGTGTGTGTGTTTATTGTCTTAATTAAGTAATTAACTGTGTTATATGTTAAAATCTTCTTGCTTGAACTCGCAGTGTGGATCAGGCCTTTCCACCAGTAAATTTTCAATTTGAGGACTCTCTCAAACTAACCGTTTATCCGCATGATTATCTTTTTTCACTTGAGGTAAGTAAAGTCAACAGACAGTAGAAATATTTTTGTTTTTTAATTTTGCTTGCAAGATTCCAACAACATTGTTAAACTTTTTGTCAAGTTTGATCAGGATTTTTCTAGTCATACCAATTTTGTTCTTGATTTTCGCCAAGTTCGATTAGAATGTTCACTCGAAATATATGTGTGTTCTAATAGGATTTTTCTCTATTTGCCAACAGAAAGATATGTATTGCTTCGGTTGGCAAGTTGGTGGAATGTCAACTGAAGATAGATCAGAAGTGATTCTTTTGGGAGGTAAAGTTCAAAATTTATCAATCTTTCGATACTCACTACGACACACATATTATATGTTATTCAAATATGAATTTTAAAATACTAGACTAGTGATTTGAAAATATTTCTTCAAATCAACTTTTATTGGAAATATTTTAAAACAATAGATTTTTAGTGAATTCAAAATGTTTTGATGGAATTTATTAGTTAAAAATACAAAGATACAAGTCACATGGTTTTAAAAATGAGATTGCAGAGAATTTTGATAACAAATCATAATAATTTTCCTAATTCACCCAAAATCATCTAAACAATAATTTTTTCAAATATTATTCCAAATATTAGGTTCAATACTTCTCCTAAGATGCTAGATGGTAGTAGTTAAACAATAAATACCATACCCCCAATAATGTTTGTTTTGTTTTCGTCACTCATGTGTTGCAATATAATTAATCACGAACTTATCATTTTGTAGATATGGTGCTATCGAACAAGTTAGTAGTATACGATCTGGAGAACGAGGTGATTGGATGGGCAGATCATAACTGTAAGTATCTCTAGAACTCAATAAAAATAACCAAACAAAACACTCTTCATCATCTTTACTCATACAAACAAATGGGCTCTTGTTTCAAAGGTTCATCAAGCATCAAAGTAGAAGACAGATCAGGAGGAGTTTACTCGGTCGGCGCAGACAATCTCTCATCGGCACCATCTTTGTTGATCATCGGAAAGTTTCTTACAACTTTTTTGACATTCATGGCAGTGGCTTTTACTTCATTAGCATAGCTCACAAAAGAGACCACTCATGTGATGATATGAGCATTGTGATGGATGCTGAAATGATGTGAAAAGTCTTTTCAACACACACACTTCTCATTTTCTTGTTTCAGTTTTTATACAGATCATATAGACATTTACATTATATTGTATATAGAGAGGGACAATTAGAGTGTGTTCTTCAAGAACTGTACAACAAAGTAGACAACGGCTAGAAACAATGCAATCTGGTATACATCTCTCTCTAAGCTGTCGTCTCTTTGGAAATACTGCATCATTACAACATTCTCTTAGTTTACTTAAAGAGGTAAGTTTACTTAAAGAGGTTCAAGCAAGAACTATGAAATACTGTTAGTGTTTGTGAAAACTGACCTTAGTTGGATCGGTTGGATCCCTATATATCTCTGTATCCTCTTTTTGAGTGTTGAAACTAGCGGTTATGTCTTTCGTGGCATCGACCAAGTCTTTAGCGGATTCAGAAGCACCAAAGAGACTGCGGGATGTCCAGAAATAGGCTTGAGCAATAGGGGATGATGAAGATGAGTCCCAAGACTCTACATGCTCAATCACTTGGCCACTAATCTGGTTAAGAGTAAACTCAGATTTGACTTTGATGATCAGATCTCCACTTAAAACAGCAAAAAAAGATTTTGGTTTTCCTCTGACTGTCCATCTAATACGCAAGACGCTTGTTGATAACATTACCATCTCCTGTATTGTCTACAAATATAGGCCATAATCACATTTCTTGTAACCAAAAAGGTTAGGAAATGCAAAAAAATAAAAAAATTAAAGATTCAAAGCAAAGACCAAGTATTGAATCAAAAGAAAAAGATAAAATGGATTCATAGGCTCAGATGACTTCTCACCACTGTGGGATTCTCTAATCCAGTAGTTATCCACAATGGTCTTTTATACTTCTCACGACCTGTAAAACTTCTAATCGTATCCTGCAATCACTATCAATCACCATGTATTTACTTATTGCCAAGGTATATTTCTGAAGATCACAAGAGCAATAATGAAACAAAAACTAACAAGTGTTGTAATGCCTTTTCACCAAACATATATAAGATCCTTTAAATGGTTCTTGTACCTGAAAACAAAAATCTTGTGCTTCTCTTTTCAATGCAAGAACTAACTCATTCTAGTTATGAACTAAAAACCGTTTCATCCCTACTCAAAAACAGGTAAGAAGTCTGATGATTCAGTAGCAATAACTGCTTAAAAGACAACAAAGTTCCTACAAATTTGTTCTAGATTCTTGAAGCTGGAAGGATTTACTCACAAGATAAATGTAGCCTGTAACGTATAATGTGACAGAAGATGTACCTTATATCGAACGGAAACTGCATAGCACGCAAAGGCGCGGTTTCCTTCCCTGAGTTCAAGAATGTCGCGAGCAAGTTGTCTGGCAGTAGATTCGACCTGCGGGCTACTTGTGCACTCAAATTCATTGCATAATTCCCCAAAATCAATCTTATCAACAAGCTTGTCTGCTTCTGATTTATCAATGGATACTTCAGTCCTGCTAGAACTATTCAAAACTGAGAAAGAAAAAAAAAGAACATTATTGAGTGAACTTTCTTGAATGATAAAGGGTAGAACTTAAGGATTAATATCATAACAAGAAAAGGATAAAAACATCGAATCGTCTTGGAAAATCGTCTTTAGCTTCTTATTTTGTGCTCACACCACAGAAGCGTAACAAAAGTAGATCTTGTGTTCTTGATATTGTACATGGACTAAGTGTGGTGTTTAAAAGCGAACAAAATCACATAAACAATGAAGATTCCAAGAATCAAGAACCTCGGGGAAGACGGTGGTGGATCTTAGAGGAAGACCAGGACCGGCGGAGGAAGCGCCGGAGAAGAGCGGCGGAGGGAGGAGAAGCAGGAAGGAGGAAGGAGGAAGTANATCAATCTTATCAACAAGCTTGTCTGCTTCTGATTTATCAATGGATACTTCAGTCCTGCTAGAACTATTCAAAACTGAGAAAGAAAAAAAAAGATCATTATTGAGTGAACTTTCTTGAATGATAAAGGGTAGACCTTAAGGATTAATATCATATCAAGAAAAGGATAAAAACATCAAATCGTCTTGAACAATTACTACGAAGCGTTTTCTTTAGCTTCTTATTTTGTGCTCACACCTCAGAAGCGCAACAAAAGTAGATCTTATGTTCTTGAGAATGTACATGGACTAAGTGTGGTGTTTAAAAGCGAACAAAGTCACATAAACAATGAAGATTCCAAGAATCAAGACCAACGTACCTCGGGGAAGACGGTGGTGGATCGTAGAAGAAGACCAGGACCGGCGGAGGAAGCGCCGGAGAAGAGCGGCGGAGGGAGGAGAAGCAGGAAGGAGGAAGGAGGAAGTAGTCATCGGAGTCTATTTCCATTATGATTTCGTGATTGTGTGGCTAAGGGGTTAATGGATGTAATCTCGGGTTTCTCATTTCTTCCTTGCCCTTTTTTTGTGGTTTTTAAATTAAGACCCTACTTTTTGGATAAGATTTCTTTTTCTGTATTTACACTTCAGAGATTTTTTATTTTAGGAAGAAAAGTGACCCCTTCAACTCAAAAGGTGTCCATAAAAGCATGTTTATTTGGGGAATCAGCATGTTCGTTTGGAGAACCAGAACTGAAAATTTAGGGTGTGAGACGGAAACAGATAATTCGAGTATTGAAAAACAAAATCCAAAAGGTTTTAGATGAAAAACAAGACGGGAAGTTCAAATAACGGAAAAAGTTTTGAAAATTTCATTAGCTAAAATCTCTTTTCAGACCGTCAATAGTTTGGAAAATGATGAACATGAAGAACAAATATTTCATAAAATTTCAAGAAAGTTCATATAAGTTCAGAAAAATTTAGAAAATTATTGATAAATTTTAAGAAACTACAAATAAATTTTAAAATTTTAATTATTAAACTGGTAATTCAGATACTATATTTGTATTCAATACCCGTTTGAATAAAATAAACAACCTCGAACAAGATCAAAAATGAGAATGAAGAGTTGGGACGGGCACGGTAGGGGACATGAAATGTCAGGCCTACTAAAACAAAAAAAACAATTAAATTATCCATTTAAAAAGCTTCAAGAATCTGAGTTTAATGTTCTCAAATGGCATTAAGAAAATTTAAAGATTGTGGTGGTTTTATTAGAAGAGAACAAGAAAAAAACAGACTTGTGTCTCTCACTCACTCTTCTTCCTCAGCCTCTTCCAGCCAATTCACAAACGGCTCCAAACCCTTCACAAACGTTTGCCTACAAAACCCAACACACCAATATTACTGAAGAGACAAGGAGGGGGTGAATCCTATTTATAAAAACAACCTTATTTTTCTGCAAAAACAAAAAAAAATAGTTTACCTGCCCTTAGAGTTGCTCCCTTTGCGATACCAATGGAGAATAGTGTCTTCATCAAGGACATCAAGCTCATACAAAGACCTCACTACCTCAGGGAACACTTTCATCAGCTTCGCATCCTCATAGCATTGCATCTGTACTTTGTACATCAGTTCCATCTCCATTTTCCCGCTGCTACAGAACGTGTTCAGAAGCGGAGCCCATGGTTTCACCTTACCACAAACAACAAACAAACAAACAAACAAATTAGCTTTTAAGACCAAAACAACCTTAATCTTGATAACTCTAAAAGACACGAAAAAACTCACTTGGCGTAATTCAAAATTCGAGTTTTGCTGCTGGTTCTTCCCAGACCATTGAACAGCATCCATTATCCCGTCCCAGATCACACACACGGTCAATCTCTGGCAGTTTAGCATCTTTCACTGTTGCTTCACAGTTTCAATCACTTCATCTACGTCGATGTCCTCTGTCACTTGGCTCGTAAGTACCGCTTTGATTTCCTTCAGCTTCACCTCAAATATTTTCTTCTCATTGTACTCTACCAGAGCTGTTAATCCCACATTGCGATTAAAATCACAAAAACGAAAAATACAGTAAAAAAGGTCAATTATACAAACTGAGTTAAAAAAACGCAGAGAATACATAATCAGGAGGAGGAGTAAACTATACACTATTCATGACAATGCATGTTGATGATAGGACCTGGGAATTGTTGAACTCGTTGACAAAAAGTTAACACTATTAGAAGCGTTTTCCCTAACTGAAATCTTGAAAACAGAATCAGGAATCATAAGGAAGAGTAGTAAACTATACCCTATTCTTAACCTATTTAGAAGCGTATCACTAATTGTATCTTAGCAATGGCATTTGTATCAATGTTAAATGACTTAAACGTAGAACAATTGAGTGACTCAGAAGATGTACAAATGACTAATGAAAGCACATAATAAAATTGAATGCAGGAAGCTTCAAGAAATAGAAACTCACTTACTATCAATGTTAAATGACTAAAACTTATAGAAATTGAGGAAATCAGAAGCTGTACAAGTGACTAATGAAGCAACTTAATAATATTGAATGCAGGAAACTTCAAGAATTAGAGAAACTCACTTGAAATGCTCGGCGAAACTTTCGGTGGTCCGCTTAGTGGGCGGCAGGAAATCCAAGAGTTTGTCTTCCATCTTGCCACGCCTCAGAATAGCAATCAAGTCATCAAGGCTGTTCTCAACCAAATACTCATAGAAGAAGTCAGTTACAAAATTGAGCACTATCCCTTTGGCGACGAGATTATCTTTAAGCAACGGCTGGAAGACAGTCTCTGCAGGCAATCCCGAGAGCTTCTGGGAAAACGCGAGCGCTGTGAATATCGCGAGCTTCTTCCTCTCCCTCTCCTCGAATAGCTCCAGTGACTGCAAGAACCTCCGCGTGTGACATTTTCGAGGTTCTTGATAAGGAAGGGTTTCCTCCGCAAGATTTTCTGTATGTATACAACCGATGGTAGAATAGCTTCACACTTTGGTTCACAGTCGATTATAGAGTAGGGATGGCGTTCCCCTTCATCGGATTTCACTGAACCAGTTTGTGTACGCCGTCCAATGAAAACAGCCTTGAATAACAAAAGAGATCCATCAATTAATAATCTCGGGAAAGACGAGCAAAACAAAAAGTCACTCGATACAATAAAACATAAACTAGTATCTCCCACTAGCCCTTAGATTGAAGCAAATCAAACATCCACGAGATTAAGAACACACAAACAGTCATGCAGACCTCTTAGTACACCATCTTCAGTGAATATGTAAAACCATATTTTTACAGATTTTCAAAAAAGTATTTAACAATAAATAAACCTGACCAGATGAATATCACAGTTCAAAAAAGATGAATATCACAGTTCAAAAAAGTTCAAAAAAATAAATAGACCTCTTAGTACACCATCTTCAGTGAATATGTAAAACCATATTTTTACAGATTTTCAAAAAAGTATTTAACAATAAATAGACCTGACCAGATGAATATAACAGTTCAAGTGGACATGAGAAATTATCTCTTAGGAAGACTTATATGATAATAATACAGAGTAGGTAGTATCTATATAGATATATAAAGAAATACCTCAAAGAAATTGTCGCCGTATCTTGAGAAATTTAGATCAGATGACTCAATATTTTTGGCAACAAGTTCCTACAACAAGCAAAAACAAAGTTACAAGTTAAGGTGTGGAGACTTTTCAAGACACAAAAAACGAATACTTGAGCACGAAAGAAGTACCAGATCACCAGCATTATCAAGATAAATCACTACAACTGCATCAGAAAAAGTTGCAGGGTCCAAAGGAGCAGCAATATTCCTTTTGCGGGTATCACTACAATTGAAACCAACGTCTATATATTAGAATGAATATATTAAAACGACCAAGCAAACTCAATGCATATCATACGGACGTAAATCATGCATGAAGACATATTAATTAAACTTAAACTAAAACATGCAAGCTCAAACTCAAACTCAAAAAAGCTACTTACATCATAATTTGTAAAACTCCCTTTTTGTTCTTTATCATCTGCATTTTGTTGATCACATCCCCGTGACTATGTAGATGGTGATGTGGACTTTGGATTTTTCTCATATGATTCAAACATCAGACGTAGTTGACTATGAAAGTGATCCATCTTTACTTTACAAGAACTTAGATCAAGCTTTCCAAAATAAAATTATGCACGTGTAAGCTTCAACCGTGGATCAAAGACGGTAGCCATTGCAAAAATATCACTAAGTTCTTCCCAATACTTGTCAAACTTCTCCTTCACCGGTTTGATCATTTCTTTGATTATTTCATCCTTGCTTGATTCATCACTTTCAACCAGTTTTAGATCTTCCAAACCTGCATGAAGTACATGTTCAAAATTGGATATGTGGAACCTGACATAAGCTTAGTGATCTCATCAAATGGCTCCAAAACATTACAAATCTGCTTTGCTCGAGTCCATTCTTCATCAGTTGGAAATGACTTGTAGTGTCTCCCATCAATTGTTTTAAGGTTAGAAAATGCAGCTCGGTACTTCATAACCCTATTAAGCATGTGGTAATTCCAATTCCATCTTGTTTGCACATCCAATACCAACCCAGCCTTGAGATCTAAACTTACAACATCGATGCATTTCGCAAACACTATCTCACGCGATTCATATGCTATTACATATTTGATGCTCTCTCTGACTTTATGCAAGGAATCACCAATAACTTTCAACCCATCTTTAACAATAAGATTCAATATGTGAGCTGAACATCTAACATGAAAAAAATCTCCTTTACACACTAAAGCATTGCACAATAGCAGCTACTATTTTGAAATGTCTTGCATAGAATCATTGCTAGTCGCATTGTCTAATGTGATGGAGAAAACTTTTTTGTCAATCCCCATTCTCTCCATGACTCAAAAAGCTCCATTGCTAATTTCATACCTAGATAATTAAAAATAAATTATACTCTTTATTGAATTGGTACGAGTAAAACCACATGCACTAATTAAATGGTTGCATCGACAATTGATTTACGATCAAAGGGTTCAAATTAATATAAAATGTAAAGATTATACAAAAACATTAGATATAATTTATATACAATTATCAACATGATATAGTCGTGTCTTATCATCTAGAGAAACAATCAAATTCAGTTTAATTTTTGAACCATTACTAAATTCATACATGTATGAGGTGGTGGGAGAGCACGAAATCCTAGGATTTTGTTCTTCAGCTTCCAATTTCTGTTGATGTTATGTGTCATGAGGCACATGCAGCCTTCATGCGTTATTGATGTCCACAAATCAGATGTAAAGCTAATCCGTCCAGGAAGGCTAGCTAGTTCCATCTTCAAGTTAGATGTCTCGTTCTCATAGAATCGGTACACATCTTTTGCAGTTGTGTTGCGACTGATGAACTTAACATCAGCATTCAAGTGTATTCAAACTGCTCTAAATCTTTCATACTCCACGTAAGCGAATGGCAGATCATGCTGAATAATTGTCTTCGCTACCATCTCACAAAAAACAAAGCGAAACAAAGTGATCAATCTTTAGTGCTTGTAGTTTAGCTTATGTGTTGATCATCATTTTACCAACATCACCAGAAGTTCTAGCCGTAAAAGCACATTTCAAACGATGCCTTCTTAAAGTAGCAGTACCATTCTTGTGAGGTTGATGCTTATATTGTTTCTTGGAATGTGTGCATGGTGCTTTATCCGAGCCATATTTCTTGGTAATAACAACAAAATCATCTCACACGTTTGACCACTTCCTACTCTCTTTACTCTTTTTCTTATCTGATGACTTTCCTTTGTCATCATCATCTGATTCATCTTCAGAATCAACAATTTTTTACTTTTTCTTAGTCGGTTGACTTGATTCACCATCAAACGCTTCTTTCTTCCTATTATTTACTTCATCATGATTTTTCTTTCTCAGTTTAAGAGTGAATTCTGTTTCAGCATCATCATCTTCACCATAAACTAGCTGTGGCTTTCTCTTATTCAGTTGAGACGACTTTCCTTTGTGATCATCAAGTGTAGACTGAAATGTATTTTTCTTCTTCTCCTTCACCTGAGATGCTCTGCTTTTGCCATCAATCAATTCAGTCACAAAGTGATTTCTCTGTCTAGGTTCAGGGGTGAGTTCTGTTTCAGAGTCATCCTCAATATCTTCGACTTGAATGAACCCTCTTTTACGAACTTTTGGTGGTTGTGATCCATCAGACTTTGCTCGTTCTTCTTGAGCGTTTTGAGTATCAATCAATCGTTGCGACAAAAAGTCAACATATTGCGAATATAAGAAGTCTGCAGAATTCTGCCTATAAAAATTAACAACTTACATTAATAATGAAACTAGGTGATAATCTATGCCCTGTGCGGGATGAGAGATTTTTTTTTCCAGGTAAGTGAATTTCGATTTAAAATATAATGATTTCTAATTATTTGAATATTAAATTTTAAATAAATTCTTATTAACAAACGGGATTAATAAAATAATATTTAGTTTTGTCTAAGTGAAGTTGAATTTATTTATTATTTATTTTTTTAATTGAAAAATTAAACTATAGTAAAAAAAATTATTTCAGTTTTTATATAATAAATTGTTATGTTGAAAATATAGTAGGAAAGAGTTAAAAACAAAGATTGATTTTGACTACATATATATTGTTCTGTTACATACATAGTAAGAATACATTTTAGAGATTGCGAAAATATAGGGGATAAGTGTATCTTCACTTTATTTCCTAATAATCAATGTTAAAATTATTAGAAATTATGAAGATAGACAGTAAATTATATGATTTAAATTAGTTACTATATAGGTTAAAGATATCAAACCTTGAATATCAAGCAACCACAATTAATGGCTCGAAGTTAATGTCATGTGGAAAAAGACCTTTCGTTTTTTGGATTAAATTTAATTAAAGTAATCATTATATCTAAATTAATGTATAGATATCTAAAAGAAACTGATTGGAAAATATATGAAATGTCTTTGTCAAAGTGGTTGTGTGCTTTCTATGTTGTCTTTGATGTCTTAAGTTCGATTTCCTAAAAACGAAATTAGTAATTTTTATTTATAATAATTTTTTTAAAGTTTAAGATTAATTAATAAAAAAATGTCAGAATAATTATGGTGCTGACACATCAGCAAAATGACACCATTGTAAATAAAAGGGCTTGTGAGAATGCTTCTCAATTAATATATAGGAGATTACCTTACGTTTATCAACAAACATGACTCTAAGATAAACTGGTCTACTCACGTGATCAAATTTAAAATTAGGTGAAGTTTATTTATCACAGATGAATGAAACTTACAAAGTCAATTAGCACCTTTTTGTTTTTTGCAGGACCATGATATCACCTGATTACCGAGATAAATGGCATATGCATTTGTAGATACATAGTCATCAGTGTCACATGTCCAGTATGCGTCTGTAAAAGCGTGCAATTTGATGTTATTATTGGACTATGAAGAATATCGTGAGTTATTGTGCCAACAAGATATTGCAAAACACATTTGACAGCTTGCCAGTGTTCTGCTATTGGTTGATGCATAAATTGGGATAAACGATTGACAGCGAATGAGATGTCGTGTCGAGTGAATACGAGATATTGAAGGGTGCCAACAACCATACAATATTCCAAGGCATCATCTAACGATGATCATGCATGTAAGGAGAACTTTGGTGTCGTTTGCATTGGTGTAGAAACTGCTTTGGCTCCAGTCATGTTGATTTTAACAAGGATATCGAGAATGTACTTTCTGCATTAGATGAAGTCCTTGGGTGGTACGGGTGACTTCAATTCCCAAAATAGCTGATATAGCCATAGTCTTTGAGCAAGAATCGTTCGGCGAGACACGCGATCATACTGGTTACGACTGAAGGTTGATTTCCAGTGATAATGATGTCGTCAACGTAGACAAGGACATATATGATGTGGACTCTCATAAGTAGACAAAAAGAGACGCATCTGCGAAGCTGTTAAAAAAACCTGATTGAATGAGAAATTTTTTGAGTTCAATGCACCATGCCCTTGGAGCTTGTTTGAGACAATAAATCGTCTTTTAGCCGATATACATGATCATGGTGGTCTTTGTCGATGAAACCTATAGGTTGAGACATATACACTTTTTCAGTGAGAATGCCTTGGAGGAATGTTTGATTCCCATTTAGTTACCGAATCGACCAATTGTGACTTTCAGCGTGGTCAAGGACCAAGCGAACCATGACTGCCTTAATCACCTGACTAAAAGTTTCCTTGTAGTCAAGATCATATTATTGGTGGAATCATTTCGCAACAATTCTTGCTTTATACTTGCCGAGAGCACCTATATGAAGTAGTTTTGTCTTGATTACCCACTGACTACCGACCACGTTTTGTGTTGGTGAAGGTGGAACGAGATCCCATGTGTCTTTTTTAATCTGACAATGAAACTCATCAGACATAGAAAATCGCCAATTAGAATCCTTAAGCACTTGTGTGTATGTTGTTGGTCCAGGCTTGATGATTTAATGTAGTGCAGCTGTGAGACTGGATTTATTGTTGGGTTTGATAATGTTATTTTTGCGTCTTGTTTGCATTTTATGGGCGTTTTGTGGTGGAGCAACTAGAGGTAATTGGTATGTTGCAGATGGAGTATCAGTGGTGATTGTATGACCAATGGGCCTTTGGGAGGAGGAGTTCGGCTTGGCCACTGGACCTAGGAGAATGAGATAGTAATAAAGATTCAAACTTTTCATAGGATGATACATGTGATGTCGTTGGTGTTGCTGGTGCATGATGCAGATGGTAAAACTTCTAACTGAAGGTCCGAGCTCGAGGGTGGGAGAGCCGTTGAAGAATTAATTATGAGTGGAGTTGTTGTCGACATTAATGCTTGTTGGTGAGATTCGACTTGTTGTTTGGATGCTTGAAACGGGTATGTTCCTTCATCAAATTTAACATGTCTTGAGACATAAAGACGGTTTGTAGTGAGATCGAGACACATATATGCACTCTAGGTGAGTGAATACCCCATGAAAACACATGGTTTTGACCGCTCATCTAATTTGTACTTAGTATATGAACGAAACCATGAGAAACATAGACACCCAAATACTTTGAGCTTCTCGTAATTGGGTTGCACGCCAAAGAGTTTAGAGTAGGGTGAATGGTGAGAGAGCACTAGAATAGGAAGTCGTTTGATAAGATATACCGCTGTCGCAAACACATACGACCAATATGTAAAAAGGGGTGTATTTTAACCTCAACAAAATGCATCTTGCCATTTTTTGAGTCATGCCTTTTACTACCCAAAACCACAAACAACTTCAAATAAACTAGCTAAACTAAATAAGTGGTGCGTAAAACAATGTTGAGTTAAACGATTAATAGCAACCATTAACTCTTGATGGTGATCTACTACGTATTTCGCTACTTTTTAATAATATTTTCTATATGTGTTTCAATAAGAAATGATTGGAGATTGGTTATAAACTAATCTTTTCAGTATTTATGGCGTTTATAAAGGTTTTATAGGTAATCTAGAGAATTGGAGCAAGAATTGGCGTTTTTGGACATTTTTGAGATTGGACAGCTTCTGAGCATCAGAAGTTTGATGTTATATGGAGGAAAATAGCCATAGATGTTAGCTTTCATCCCCAAATAGTTTGAAGTCAATCAAGACAGTGGATCAAAAATTATGCTCAAAATACTGAAAACTGCTAGTCTGATGAAGAAATGGAGCAAGCAAAAGAATTGCCCTTCAATCAATCCAAACCAATAGACCCGCTTAGGTCGGTTGACCGGTATATTGAACATGGACAGAATTCCTTAGAATTTTCCAACCGACTGACCAACCGATTCAACACAAATCCAACCGATCGATTGGTGGTCTGCAGAAAATGGAAACTTTTTATTTCTTGAGATTTCAACAATAACTCCACAAATTCACTCTAGCCGACCTCTTCTCCTATATAAGCATTAGAGAGTCACAAAAATATATTCACCATTCCAGAGGAGCCACCATCTATAGTTTCATTATTTTCATAGTTTTGGTTTGAGAATTTGCTACTTGGTGCTTTGGGAGAAGATTTCATCCTTGTATCATCACCAAAAGTTATTTTCTGAATTATATTCTCTTTCATTCATCAATAATAATATGTTTATCTCTGTTGTTGTTATTGCTTGTTTGATGAATATGTGTGATTAGTCATTTGTTGGGATTAAGAACAAGGAAAAGCTTATAAGAACACTTAAGAAGACTTTGAAAGAGAGAATATAAAGACTTGATTGTTTACTTGATGAAAAACTGAATGAATATTACAAACACATAAACACTCCTTATATAGAGTTTTAAATATGGCTCTTGGCCTTAAAAGAGGGGTTAAGGGGCAAGAGAAAAGGGGCAAGAGACAAGGGGCAAGAGACAAGGGACCTATCTAATCCCACTTACTTAAAGCATAAAAACTTTTATGACTCAGCTTCCTTTTTGGTCCGCGTGGTTGGGTCGATCGGTCACTCGATCGTGTCGTCAGATCGGGTCACTTGGTCGATTGTCTAGTCGATCACTCTTTGATCGACTCATTTTGCATGATCGTCCAGTCTATCACACCTTGATCGAGTCATTTCGCTCGATCTTCCTCTCGATCTTGATTGAATCGACTGGCCTTAGTCGATCTACCAGTCGATCTCAGCTCCTTTTCTTTTGTCCGAGTTTTCCTTTTTTTTTTTTGATTCCTACCAACTCTTATGTTCTTCTTTCATCTTCTTGTTAATGCTCAACATCCATCACAGCTCCAAGTACTCAAAACAGCCTGAAAAAGATGCAAATATGCAAGAAACATGCAAATGCTAATGCAAAGTTCTCTAGGACTTAAAATGGTACAAATGATGCAAAATAGTCTATTATGAATGATGTATGCATAAAAAACCTATTCTAAATGTAAGCTAAATATGCGAAATATATGAGTATATCAACTCCCCCAAACTTGCCTTTTGCTTGCCCTCAAGCAAACACAATCCAAGCTAGGAAGAGATGATCAAACTAAAAATGGGGGCTCAAATCCGAAAAGTGTTTTTCAAATGTATCAATTCAAAGGTCCTTTTTCTCAGTTCTAGGATGCAGTATACAAGCATTTACTCAAAAGGACTTAGCCATAATCATCACAAATTGAAATTCAAATCATGACTTGTTTATTCCAAGCAATCCATGTATCAAAACTTTTAACATTCATTAGGATTTCCAAACCGTGAATGACACTTGTTCTTTTTGAAACCGAATACATTTG
>JAHZTW010000004.1:34162124-34217031 GCA_020283515.1 Alliaria petiolata | reverse complement strand
TTGGCAGACTCTAGATCCCCACTGTGACTAAAGATATTGGCTTTCAAAATTGGCCACTCTTTCTCCTCTAGTTCCAATTCTATCAACTGATAGATCACCTCTATCACTTCTACAAGTTTCTGAGATTTGATCCTTACCTCCATCAACGACCGTAGAGCTTCCACATCTTCAGGGTGAGAAGCGAGATGCTCTTCGAGCGATCTCTCTTCTTCTTCCAATTAAACGTCTCAGATGTAGATGATAACTCAGATTGATGTAGTTGCTTGAAAGAGAACGTCGGAGATGATGATCGACGAAACTGGGGCAATTACTAAAGATAATGGTTTGGAAATAATAGGTTTGTTATTGTATTGAGGGCAATACGGTCACTTAGTTAATGAAAAATGGTAGGAATGTCACAATTTGAGCGTGTATGCTAGTTTTGGAATGAAAACTAGTTTTGGTGTCATTTCAAGGAATTTTTCTATTATTTTCATCACTATATTTAAGAAAACTCTTTATGGTTTTTACTTCAATTCAAATTACATGTGACTTTATTAATTTAAATAAAAATTTTAAAGGTGATTAATTTGTTTTTGATTTTCTTTGTGAAATATAAATTTGATACTTCAACAATACTTAACCGTATTGAATTTTGAACAAAAGCTCACTGAAGAAGCATGGTCATGATCAATAAGATTTACTAAATTGTATCTGAAAAATAAAAAATATTTGTGACTTCATGATTTTCAAACTCCATGTCATCACTGTACTCTTGGCTAAGGACAGGAAAGTATAATTTCATATTATGATATTATAACTTGTCATATTAATTGAATGCAAACTTTACAAATTCTCGGAAATCAATCCTAATTGAGAGATCCTGGAGTTTATAAAATTAAAATAAAAAAGTTGAGGTTAACCTGTTTCATTCTCGGAAATCAATCCTAATTGAGAGATCCTGGAGTTTATAAAATTAAAATAAAAAAGTTGAGGTTAACCTGTTTCCACGCAACACACAATAATACACAAAAGATAAGAAACACACCCATCGATTCAAATTTTGATGCTTCCACGAATAGAGGATATATCAAAATGGAAACGGAATTCAATATTTAGAAGAATGCATATTAGAACTATCTTCCAGATAAAGAAATAGAACAAAATCCATTGAAAATCTCGGTAAGAGAAGAGAGAAAAACATATAATGCGGCGATAAGTATTGAAGATTAACCATAAGTAAACAATTTTAGACAAAACGGTAGTAAGCCATGCATAGAAAAAAACATCCAAACTTCTCTGTAAAAATGGATCCAAACTCAAGAAATTGACATCTAAAATCGTAGTCAGCCATGTATAGTAAATATTACACAAAATAAATCAACTAAATAGATAAACTAAAGGAAATAATAAATTTGGAATATTGGAATCACCTTTTAAAACCCATGCAAAAAGATTATCCAAAACTCCATTTCTTAGCTCCTACGTTGGACCAAAACAAATTAAAAAATTAGGGTCGGACGACAAATAACTATAAATCTACATCTTAATATAAAACAACAACAAATCATATTATTATTTTCTGTTTTGTAGTGATTGTGATGAAGGTGATCCTTGAATGAAGTAGCTTACGATCTGGACAATACCAACAAAAAGGTAGATGATTTTATTTTTTTAGTGCTTTAAAAACGTGTTCGCTTTTGTAGTATATCCCACAGGGTATGGTTTCACCTCTTTGCTATCTATTCTTTTAATATGACAACAATCACTAAAACATCTTCTACATCGAGCGATTAAGATTATATGTTGTCTCTAATTCATCTTATTTTACGTTATGTTTCTTCTATTTTTCGTGACACTGACCATTTGATTGCCAAAAACAGTAACCATTCAACCAGAATGTTTTAATCGCCTGGCCCAAGTAGGTAAAAGATATAAACCCTTTCCCCATGTTATGTAACAGCTTATTTCTACAAACAAATTGTCTGCTACTCCCATTGGTTTTTGAGTTTCAGGATTGTTCTATAATTGTCTTCTACTAGAAATTAAAGCATTCTACTTACAACTGTTAGTGCTCTTTCCGAACGCCTTGAATTATCTGGTAGCTCCTAATTAAGAGTTTTATTATTATAAATACTGCTTAAAAAACCAACTCTTTTTTTATCAAACCAAATCATGAAAGGCTTCCTATTTTCTCCAAATGTAGATGAGGAGAAATCAAACTCAGAGAGTCTGTGAAATCTTCAGGATCAACCAAAAGGTGAAGGCAACAACGCCCATTCCTGACAAAGAACCACTAAGGAAGAAAAGACGATCTTCTCTCACAAAGAAGGATGATAGAGACGCTGCTGTTAAGGAGAACGTGGAGGTTGACAAGGACGGACAGACAGAAAACACAGAGGTTGATGAGAAGGAGAACGTGGAAGCTGCCAAGGACGGATAGATAGGAAACGCAGAGTCTGCTGTGAAAGAAGGATTGGAAGAAACTGCAAAGGCTGCTGTTAAGGAGAACAAAGAGGGTGAAAAAATTGAGGCTGGAAAAGACGGTCAAGAAGAAACTGCAGAGACTGGGAAGGATGGTAAGGAGGGTGAAAAAAACTGAGGCTGAAGAGAGAAGTTGTGACGGACAAAAAAAAGCCCGTGGATGTGGATACCTCTGAGGTGGAGAAGAAGACTGAGAGTAAAGAAAGAGCTGATAATCCTTCAGAGGAAGAGACCAAGAACAAGGCTAGTGAGACTATAGAAGCTAACGAACATAATGTGATTTCTGGTGGTCTTAAGGGAAGTGAAACACAAGAAGCTGATGAGAAGAACACAGAAGCTGAGGAGAACAGTAACAACATGAAGGGAAGTACAGAACGTGAAGAGTTTGCTCTCTGATTTCAGGTGTAGCATTAACATTATGAGTGGTTGTCGTATGTGTTGGTAGAACTAATGTAGCTCAGTTCATTATCATTAGACTTAATTTTTTACTTTTATTGTATTGTTAATATTGGGCATTTATTCTCTCTCTGTTCTCATACTTAGATAGATGCATGAAAAGTGATGCCAAATAAATACGTACGTAGTAAACATTAAAGAGGCGCGAAATGTGAGTTATTAGTCATGGGCCAAACTCATATTGGTCTCAAGTCATATGGGCAACAAGGTTAAAGATGAGGCCCATCTCGTTGGATATATAAAGAAGAAGATGAAGTCTGTTTTGAGGGATCCGCATAACAGAAATATAGGAGATAGAAAGAAGAGATTTGCAGATATTCTCTTCGGTGTTATCATCTCCGACCTTCTTCTCCAAGGTTTTTTCTTCACAGGTTGCAGAGTACTTTGGTAGCTCGATATAGCTTACCCAGATCCGTCGTGTTGTCTTCGTGAGTTTGCTAGAAACCTGTAAGAGAAAGACACAATCCTTGTTAATCTTTGATATAGTGCAAGCTTGAGGGTTTGGATCCCTTCCCAGACGTACTGCAAGGGAACTAGGTAAACAAATTGTTGTGTCTTGATTTTGCTTTGCTTTACTTTACTCATACAAATCGGTAATTAGAATAAGTGAACAATCGGAGATCAAATCGGAATTCTGATAGTAAGATTTTTCCACTTTCAATTAATCTCTACTATTGATGTCATTGTAGTATTTGAAATGTCAATCCATAGGGGTTAAGATTAACAACATTGGGAATACATTAACTATTTAATCTAAGCCAAATTCAAAATTTAGGAGACAAGGAACTATTAAAAGCAAACTACAAGTTAAAAGAGACACCACAAGACTAACTATATGAGCTATGGCCTTAATGATCACTAATTAAGCACTAATCAAGCAATTAACTACTAATCAAGATTACTAATTGACTAAAAACGAAACCTAGGGATGGAATCATTGATTTGGGCATTCAAATGGCCAACCTTGCAATCATTTAAGCAACTAAACAAGTTATCTCTATGCCTAGATCACTAATAAAGACTAACCCATGATGTGTGGTATTAATCCCTTTCCTAATCACCTTAATGAACTAATGATGTGTTAGCATTAAATTTATTAGCAAGCAATAAGCATAAGTCTAAATGGCATGATAAACACCCTAGGCAACTAATATCTTAGGCTAGGAATGTAAATCTCTTAGAAAAGTGGTTCAAGCATTTCATCAAACACTTGGTGGGTGTATGAAATGCTTATGATCCAAAATAGCAAAAGATTAGCTATTTGGCATTAAGAACACCTTAATAAGAAGAGAGATGAAAGAATCTAACCTAGATTGTAAGATTGAACCATTAGAAAACCCTAAAGCTAACCCATCCCCAAGTTCCTAAGAGACTACTCACTAATCATCATTAAGCCTATCAAAACCATGATAAGAGACAAGCAAAACATGATTAGAGAAGAGATAATAAGAAATCCAAGAGAGTTTATGTATTAAACTTAAAAGATCCAAGCAAATACAAAGTTTTCTCCCAAAGAGGCTAAAGTTTAAGCTAAGAACAATAGGGAATGAAAGTTAACCAAGAAATTAGGTCTTTTGAGTATTTATAGGTGGACCCAGAAAAAGTGAAGATAAAAGCACGTTTGTGGTGTCTCGACCTAGCTGGTCGATACACTTGGTCGATACAAACCCCTGGAAAATGCTTCTTCATCTCGGCTTGATGGTTGTCTCGACGTGCTCTGGTCGATACGGATTAAAATCGATGTAACTTTCTAACCAGGGGTCCGAATGACTTGATTCCAACGGCACGAG
This sequence comes from Alliaria petiolata, assembly GCA_020283515.1. Classification (NCBI taxonomy): domain Eukaryota; kingdom Viridiplantae; phylum Streptophyta; class Magnoliopsida; order Brassicales; family Brassicaceae; genus Alliaria; species Alliaria petiolata. Next base: position 34,212,322 of record JAHZTW010000004.1, on the reverse strand, counting down.
AAAGCTCACTCGATCCTCTACAACTCCAAAGAAGGCTTCCGAGTCGGAATCTAAGTGCAATGCCTTCTTCCGGACACATACATTTCGCCCCTTCAAATGCTCGATATGTCTCGATGTGCTCTGGTCGAAACGGATTAAAATCGATGTAACTTTCTAACTAGGGGTCCGAATGACTTGATTCCAACGGCACTAGAAAGCGCACTGGATCCTCTACAACTCTTAAGAAGGCTCCGGAGTCTGAATCTAAGTGAAAGGCCTTCTTCCGGATACATACATTTCGCGCCTCCAAATGCTCGATATGCTTCTAAAATACTTTTGCTTCTCATTTGGCTGCTTCTCTTCCTCCTCTTGATCATCCATGAGACTCCATATGGTCCTCCAAGCCTCCAAAACACCTAATAAGGACTCAATATGTACAAATATGCAGCAACCTAAGCTAATACTCACTAAACTCTAATATGTATGCAAGTGGGACTAAAAGCGGCTAAATGAATGCAAAAGTACATGCAAAACTATCTAAAATGGATGCTAAAATATGCTAGATTATGAGTCTATCAACTCCCCCAAACTTGCCTTTTTGCTTGTCCTCAAGCAAACAAAGACAAATCCGAGAGAGAGGTTTAAAAATGGGGGTTAAATTCCAAAAGTGTTTTTCAAATAAATCAAATCAGTGGTCCTTGTTCTCAGTCCTAGGATGCAGTATACAAACACTACTCCAAAGAACTTAGCCATACTCATCACATATTGAATATCAAATCAAGACTTGTCTATTCCAAACAATCCAAGAATCCTAACCTTTAACATTCATTAAAGCTCAAACCGTGAATCACACTTATGCATTTAAAACCGAATACATTTGGCTAGGGACAAGGTTATGAGATAAAAAATGATCTCATTCATGTGGGTACTCCAAGCTATGGTTTATCTCAAAAAGGATTGAACTTATGCATAATGGTAAAAGTAAAAGGCAATGAATGTATACATGACTAGACTCTCATCTACCCATATAGACTAACAATGATCCTAATTCCCCTCTCATTCATTTTTGTTTTGCTCACTCACCCTCTAGAGATACCCATAATCAAGCAAGAGGTCCGAATGACTTGATTCCAACGGCACTAAAAACGCACTGGATCCTCTACAACTCTTAAGAAGGCTTAGGAGTCTGAATCTAATTGCAAGGCCTTTTTCTGGACACATACATTTCGCGCCTCCAAATGCTCGATATGCTTCTAAAAGACTTTTGCTTCTCATTTGGCTGCTTCTCTTCCTCCTCTTGATCATCCATGAGACTCCATATGGTCCTCCAAGCCTCCAGAACACCTAATAAGGACTCAATATGTACAAATATGCAACAACTTAAGCTAACACTCACTAAACTCTAATATGTATGCAAATGGGACTAAAAGCGGCTAAATGAATGGAAAAGTACATGCAAAACTATCTAAAATGGATGCTAAAATATGCTAGATTATGAGTCTATCAAATTCGTAATCAATCGAATTAGGCTATTTCCGTGACAAGTGGTATCAGAGGAACGGGTTAAGCAGTAAAGGAGTGCGGTCAAGCATCCAAGTCTGTGTGTTGCAGGATCATATCTGATTGTCGTTTTATTCTGAGATTTTGAGTTGTGTGGTTATCGTCAAGGTTTAGGGATTTTGTGGGAGAAGTGTCTGCTACGTGAAAGATCTCGGTGTTAGAGTTTTTCAGGTCTGTTATCGGTGTGGTTTCTTGTGCTCAGCTCTGGCCAAATACTGTGTTACAAGAAGGTATGGATCCTGTTCAGAAGTTTGAAATGGAGAAGTTTGATGGGAAAAGTGATTACGGTATGTGGAAGTTCAAGATGCAAATGCAACTTGAGCTACAAGGCCTCGGCAAGATTCTAGAAGAAGTCACTGGAGCTACCTCTTCAAAAGGCAGAGGAATAGGAATTATACTTCCTGAAATAAAGCCTGAAGCTGTTATGTCTGAGGAAGCCAAGAGGGAAAGGGACGTGAGAAGAAAGAACCTGATATGTTCGAGTCTCACAAATATGGTTCTTAGAAAAGTAATGAAAGAACCTACAACCTCAGATGTATGGAAAGCCCTTGAAAGAGAGTATCAAAAAAAGATTATACCTAATCGGGTTTATTTAAAGCAACGTTTTGCCAGTTTTAATATGGATGTGTTCCTGAAATTGGTAGATGACTTAGAAAGTCTTGAAATCGTGGTAACAGACGAAGATCAGGCGGTACAAGTGCTATCCGGATTACCAAAAGCATACGCTCCTTTGGTACATACTTTAAAGTATGGGAAACGTGATGAACCACTAAGTCTAGAAGAAGTTGTTACCTCGGCAACAGCAAAAGAAACTGAACTTCGAGAAGGAGGGCTTTTAGGAAAGTCCAAAAGCGAAGCAGAAGGGTTGTATGTTGCCAAAGGAAAATCCGAGAAGAAGTATGAATCTTACTCTAAAGGAAAAGGTAAAAGTGTCTAAAACAGAAGGGCCAAGGCAAGGCCAGGGAATGTTGGACTTGTAGTAAAGAAGAACATTTCAAACGAGACTGTCCAGAGAAGAAGCCATATACAGCAAATATCGCTCAGGATAAAGAACCCATGGTTCTGACGGCCAGTGTTCAAAATCCAGCAAACGAGTGGGCTATGGATTCAGGGTGTACTTTCCACATCACACCAGATAAAGGAGCATTGTTTGACTTTTAGGAAGTCAATGGAGGCAAAGTGTTGATGGGAAATAACACATTCAGTGAGGTCAAAGGTATCGGTAAGCTGAAGATTGTGAATCCAGACGGATCAGCTGTGGTTTTGACTGAAGTCAGGTACATGCCAACAATGGGCAGAAACTTGATATCCTATGGGCAGTTAGAGAAAAATGGCTGTAAGTATCAGGGAGAATACTTTATGGTAAACTTCTACAAAGATGGGAAGAAGGTCATCTCTGGAGAGTACAAAGATGGTTTGTACTATATGGTAGGTTCTGTTGAAAGAGGAGTGGCAGCTGTAGCTAGGCCAAATGTTGACACAACAAAACGATGGCATTCAAGGTTGGGTCATATGAGCTTGAAGTGTATGAATGTCTTAGTCAAAGGTGGTTACCTTGACAACAAAGAGGTTCACACACTTGATTTCTGCGAAGAGTGTGTTTTGGGAAAATCTCAGAAACAGAGTTTCCAAAAGGGCAAGCGCACGTCTAAGGAGGTATTGGAATACATCCATTCGGACCTCTGGGGTTCACCAGGAATGGAAGAGAGGCTTTCAGGATGCAAATATTTCATCACTTTCATCGATGATTACTCAAGAAAGTTCTGGATCAGATTTCTTAGGACTAAAGATGAAGCCTTTCAGAGCTTTAAAGAGTGGAAACAGTTAGTGGAAACTCAGAAAGAGAACAAAGTGAAGTGTCTAAGAACAGACAATGGGTTGGAATTTCGCAACAATCAATTTGACAATCTGTGTAAGACGTCAGGTATCAAAAGACACAAGACGTGTTCCTATACTCCCCAGCAGAATGGGGTCTCTGAAAGAATGAATCTCACCATCATGAACAAAGTCAGATGCATGTTGGCAGAGACAGGATTTGGTAAGCAGTTTTGGGCTGAAGATGCTTCTACAGCCGTGTACTTGATTAACAGATCTCCAACGTCAGCGTTAGAGTTCGGTATTCCATAAGAGTTATGGTCTGGGGGTAAGATCAGTTTAAATCATTTGAGAAGGTTTGGCAGTGTGGCTTATGTTCATGTTAAACAAGACAAAGTAAGTCCTAGAGCAGCAAAAGGCTACTTCATGGGGTATCCTCAAGGAGTTAAGGGCTACAGGGTCTGGATTCCTGAAGAAGGGAAATGCACAACGAGCAGGAATGTGGTATTTTACGAAGAACTAGTGTTCAAAGAGCAGATTCCAGAGAATGCTTCAAAGAACAAGAAGGAAAAAACAGTTACCTTCGAGTACGGTCAGATAAAGAGTAATATCAGTTCTGGTGGAGCAGTTTCTGGGTCAGGAGAAATGGCGTCAGGGTCAGGTGGAGTTTCATCTGATGAAGACAGTTCAGAGTCAGAACAAGAGTTGGAACCGGAATCGTTTGTGCAACATGAACAGGAATCAAGTCAGGGTAATGCTGAATCAGAAACACTCGATGAATATATCTTGGCAAGGGATAGAGAAACATGAATCAAAAAGAAGCCAGCCATATTCACAAGTGGAGACTATGTAGCTTACGCATTGTCATGTGCTCAGGACATTGAAATAGAGGAGCCAAGGACAGTAGCTGAAGCTATGAGAAGCAAGTACTAGAAGGAGTGGAAACAGGCTATGAAAGAAGAGATGGATTCCCTGTACAAGAATGGTACGTGGAAAATTGTTTCTAAGCCTAACAAGAAGAAGATTGTAGGATGCAAATAGATATTCAAATACAAAGAAGGAATTCCAGGAGTAGAGTTACCTCGGTTCAAGGCACGTTTGGTAGCTAAGGGATTCACTCAAATTGAAGGAGTAGACTACAATGAAATCTTTTCTCCAGTGGTCAAGCACGTCTCTATTAGGATACTGTTATCCATAGTGGTTAACTTTGATCTGGAATTGGAACAACTAGACGTTAAAACGGCATTTCTTCATGGGACGTTAGATGAAGAAATCTATATGAATCAACCAGAAGGATTCATAGAAAAGGGAAATGAATCAGAGGTGTGTCTGCTAAAGAAATTACGGTATGGTCTAAAGCAATCGCCTAAACAGTGGAACCATCGGTTTGATGAATTCATGAAGGCTCAAGGTTTTACACAGATCCAACGTAATACATGTGTGTACTTCAAGGGAACAAATATTGAAGATAGAGTATACATTTTGCTCTACGTTGATGATATGTTGGTTGCAGCTAAGGATCTTAAGAGAATTCAGAAACTAAAGGAAAAATTGATGAAAGAATTCGAAATGAAAGACCTTGGTCCTGCGACAAGAATTCTAGGAATGGACATCATCAGAGACAGAGAGAAAGGAATTATAAAACTATCTCAGAAAAAATATTTGAGATAAGTTCTGAAGACATTCAACATGGAAGGAGCTAAGCCAGTAGTAACACCTACGAGTTCTCAGTTTAATCTGAAGAGACTCACAGAAGAAGAGGTGTTATCAGAAGCTGAATATATGGATAAGGTGCCATACGCTAGTGCTGCTGGCAGTCTGATGTACGCAATGATTGGGTCTCGACCAGATTTGGGTTTTGCTATTTGTCTTGTTAGCAGGTTTATGGCAGAACTAGGGACAACACATTGGGCAGCAGTCAGATGGATTTTGAAATATATCTCAGGGGCTTTGGATATTGGTTTAACATTCACCAAACAAGAGAAGTTTAAGATAGCTGGGTTTAGTGACTCAGACTATGCCACTGATCTGGACAGAAGAAGATCGGTATCAGCATATGCATTCCAAGTTGGAGGAAATATTGTGAGCTGGAGAGCACAACTGCAGCCAGTGGTCGCATTATCAACTACAGAGGCTGAGTACATAGCTCTCACAGAAGCAGCAAAGGAAGGAATTTGGCTTACGGGTATTTGTGGTGAATTGGGGTTTAAGACTTAGTGTTTTGATCTACATTGCGACTCACAAAGTGCAATATGTCTAGCAAAGAACGCAGTTCATCATGACAGAACTAAACACATCGATACTAAGTATCATTTCATCAGGGATCTAGTGAATGATGGATCTATCAACCTACAGAAGATTCACACAAGCCTAAACCCAGCAGATTTCCTAACTAAGAGCGTACCTGGCAAATGCTTTGAGCAGTGCCTTGTCACGCTCAAGCTCATCTCCTAATCCAAGGTCGCAGATGAGCGAGATACTCCCGTCGATTAACTATCTCGCCTCATAGACAGAAAAGAAGATCAGTATCAGTTCTTCAAGAAACGAAATCGATAGTCATTCTTCGTGCATACGGTAAAGTAAGGAAGAATGAGAATTCGGAATCAATAGCAGAAGCGTGGTGTTTAATTGGTTACCTAAATCGGATATGGGTTCCATTTAAACATATCCTCTCAAACTGAAGAAGTGTTGAAGAAGAGGAGAAATTGGGATTCAAGAAGAGAATCAGGTTACCTTTTCTTGCGATTCGGCGGTGGCCATCGGTGAAGCTGGCTGCGGTGGTGTTCGGCGGTGAAGTCGAAGCTCGCCGGACTGAGGGATCTCGCAGGAGCTGCTCTATTCTGAGATTTGTCGGAAAAATGAATTTGACCGACAAAGGGGGAGATTGTGAGTTATTTGTCCTGGGCCAAACTCATATTGGTCTCAAGTCATATGGGCCACAAGGTTAAAGATGAGGCCCATCTCGTTGGATATATAAAGAAGAAGATGAAGTCTGTTTTGAGGGATCCGCATAACAGAAATATAGGAGATAGAGAGAAGAGATTTGCAGAGATTCTCTTCGGTGTTATCATATCCGGTTACGACCTTCTTCTCCAAGGTTTTTTCTTCACAGGTTGCAGAGTACTTTGGTAGCTCGATATAGCTTACCCAGCTCCGTTGTGTTGTCTTCGTGAGTTTGCTATAAACATGTAAGAGAAAGACACAATCCTTGTTAATCTTTGATATAGTGCAAGGTTGAGGGTTTGGATCCCTCCCCAGACGTACTGCAAGGGAACTGGGTAAACAAATGGTTGTGTCTTGATTTTGCTTTACTTTACTCATACAAATCGGTAATTAGAATAAGTGAACAATCGGAGATCAAATCGGAATTCGTAATCAATCGAATTAGGCTATTTCCGTGACAGTTACAAAAGAGCATCCCTTATGGAGCGTATGATATTGGTTAGCGAGACGACCCATTTAAGCAAACCATGTTGGTCCATCAACCACACTCTGCGTTCTCCTCTAGTCACTACTTTCTCTATCGCTTCCTCCATCATCGCATCCAGGGGTGAATCAAGCAATATATTTAGCATGTGGCACAAATATTTCTAACCATAACAAAATAAAATAAAAACATCAAAGAAGATATAGTACTAATAAAAAATTTCTACAACCAAAAACACTAAAAATTATCTTATAAAGTTACTCTACGTTTATAAGATAGAGTGACTTTATCAAAATGTTCTTTTTTAATGAGACAAAATAGACAATCATTTAAAAATGTATCACTCATTCGGTTGCATATTCACAATCTTCATCGCAAAGAAAGATCTCTCGATTGTGGAAGTGGTTACATGTAAAGTCAAAGTAAGCTTCGAAAGTCGATAAACAAGAGGATGTGAAAGATGTTTATTTGTCTCCATCATCACACACGCAAGAGCTCCAATGTTCTTCAATTTCGTAAATCTTTCATCTTCTCGAATATTGTCAATATAAATATCAAGTTGTGCTCAAGAGAGTTTTGTTCCACAAGACTAAAATCTTCTCGATAAAACTCAGATAATCTCAAAAGTTTTGAGTTCGTTAAAGGCATTCAAAGAGAGATTCGTTCCACGAGACTAAAATCTTCTGGATAAAACTCAGATAATCTCAAAAGTTTTGAGTTATTAAACTCATCGAATGAATCAGTAGGGCTCAAAAACACAATGCAACCAAGTAATTTAGTGTTTACCTCATCAAAACGGTCATTAAAGTCTTGAATTTGCATATTCAATACTGTATAAAAGCATTCCACCTGATAATTATGCAAGTTTGTTATGTTGCTTCTTTTTATTGGCTTCTTTGGATCAACAAATTCTTCTTCCATAATGAGCAGCTCGGTTTTATGATTCTCACAAAATGATGAAATTTTATTAATCAGAGAATCACATTCATTATCCCTGAGGTTGCACAATTGTTGCTTGGTGGATTTCACTAAAGACATAGTATTCAAAATGTCTTCATGTTTTCTTTGTAGAGCTTTTGAAAAATTACTTGTGAGCCCAAGAACAAGCAACATCAACTTGTTGAGGTCGTTTCCACCCAGGCGAGATCAATCAAAGAAAATGCTAAATACGAAGAGTAACTTCTTATTTTTGTGCACGAACCGAAGTAAACCACTTCGGTGCGCAAACCGTGCACGAACCGAAGTAAATAACTTCGGCGCGCAAACCGTGCACGAACCGAAGTGAACCACTTCGGCGCACAAACCGTGCATGTACCGAAGTGAATCACTTCGGCGCACAAACCGTGCACGGACCAAAATGAACCACTTCGGCGTACAAACCGTGCACGGACCGAAGTGAACCACTTCGGCGCACAAAACGTGCACGAACCAAAGTAAACTACTTTGTGCACAAACTGTGCACAAACCGAGGTGAATCACTTCGTACACAAACCGTGCATAATCCGAGCTGAACCGGAATATGCATAAAACAAACCAACCTTTTCTTTTGACGGCCCGAGGGACGAACTTACGAAGTGGTCTTCAAAACAACGAACGAGCCCAAGCCCACGAAGAAAGACCGAAGTGACTTTTTACCCTAGAAGAATAGAGTTCGTGGAAAGGAGCGCCGTCAAAGGAAAAGGAAGGAAAATCTACAAGAAGATTCTCTGAGATATATGCTTAGATTACGAGAAAGATGTATAAATAGGATCCTCAATTCATTTGGAAGGGGATCCGCGTTTGACCTAGCAAAAATACTTGTACCCTAAAAAGCTTATNTCAAAACAACGAACGAGCCCAAGCCCACGAAGAAAGACCGAAGTGACTTTTTGCCCTAGAAGAATAGAGTTCGTGGAAAGGAGCGCCGTCAAAGGAAAAGGAAGGAAAATCTACAAGAAGATTCTCCGAGATATACGCTTAGATTACGAGAAAGATGTATAAATAGGATCCTCAATTCATTTGGAAGGGGATCCGCGTTTGACCTAGCAAAAATACTTGTACCCTAAAAAGCTTATCAAAGCAGCTTGAATAAAATTCCCGTCTTCGGATCTTCGTGTCGTGTTTAACTTAGAATCTTTTCGTCCTCTTTTGTTTTTATTAACAGATTATCTATTGTGCGAAATCCAGTACGCACAATTTGGCGCTAGAAGGAGGGTGCATTAAAGAATTCTTACACCGAGAACCGATGCACACCAGATCCGAAAAGATGACCACCGGAGTGACCGACGCCGACAACACCACCGCAGCAGCTAACGTCACCGGAATGAATCCTCCCGCAGCAGATGGAACTCCCAACGCTGCTCAGCAAACGCTGGAGCAACCCGAGACGATCTCTGCGTCCTTGGCCGAGATGAAAACCATGATGATGGCGCTGGCAAATAAGACGGCGGAGCAAGGCAAAACTCTGGAGAACCTCATGACGGAGAGTCGAGCCCAAAGCCAGCGAATCAGCAGTTTGACCCCCATGATGAATCCATCTGCCAGGAACAGGAGGCTCGGGCTCAACCCCATGGCGCTCAACTTCGCAACTCTAGGAGTGAACAACAGCCGAGCAGGAGGCTCGGGAAATTTCCAATCCGGAGAAAGAACCCCCGCAGCCACGAGGCCCAACACCACCGAGCCACCGCGTCTGGTCCGAAGAGGAGTCGCTGAGCGAGATCAGCAGCTCGGCGGAGCCCTAGACGAACCCACCAACGGCTCGGCGGCCACAACAGGAACTGGGGAGGAGCGAGCCGATGCGACGACATCGCAACCAGACGAGGTGACCATCACAGCGGCACTACGAGATGGAGCTTCGGGAGGCAGCCTCGGCTCGGAGCAAGATCAGGACTTAGCCGAGGAGGAGGAAAACCTCATGTGGGTCGAGCAGGCATACTATCAGGACGAGCCCCGCAGGATAAACCGAGGCCGACTTACCGAACCCAACTCGGCGAGTCGAGTAAACGCCCTTGACGAAATCCGAGCCGATTTGGCTCGGGCAAACGCGGAGGTGAAAGCTATTCGATCACAGGTGCACAAGACGAGGAGCGCAACACCCGAGATTGATTTAATGCTGGAGGAAGCCCAGATGACGCCGTTCACAGCGTGGATTATGGAGGCGAGAGTGTCCGACCCCGGGAAAGGCCGCCTCCCGACTTACGAGGGAATGACGGATCCGAAGGAACATATCATGGCATTTCGTACGGTGATGGCACGATCCAACCTCAGAGAAAGCGAGCGAGACGCGGGATACTGCCTTCTGTTTGTCGAGACTCTCCGAGGACCGGCCCTCGAATGTTTCTCCAAACTCGAGCGCAATTCTATCATCAATTTCAAAGATCTCTGCATCGAGTTCATGAAGCAGTACTCCATGTTCATGAACCGAGGCGTGTCAGACGCCGACCTCTGGACGCTATCTCAAGGACCGACCGAACCGTTAAGAACTTTCATGGGGCGCTTCAAAGCAGTAATGTCTAAAGTAGGCGACGTGAGCGACAAAGGAGCGCTCCAAGCATTAAAGAAATCCATGTGGTATAAATCGGATTTTCGAAAAGAGATTGGGCGCAACAAACCCCAATCTATCCAAGACGCCATGCATCTGGCATCGGATTTCATACTCGAGGAGGAGGAATTCCGAATCCTCGACCAACGCTTCGGGCCAACAAAATCATCGAACAAGAATCAAGTGATGCCAAGCCAGCCGAGCCATTCGAAGAAACGCCCGAACGGCGCCTATATCCACCACGAGGGACCAAACTTCAGCGGAGCGCACAACTATCAGATCAGCGCCGAACAACGACCTGGACGAGGTCGAGGAAGAACGAACAGAAACACATGGACTAGGAACTCAAGTTCGTACGACGAAAAGGCCTACTGCGAGATCCATAAGACATACGAACATCTAACAGCCAACTGTCGAATCTTAGGAGACAAGCTCAGAGCAAAATTCATGGCCGGAGAGCTCGGCAATTCAATCAGCTTGAAGGACCTCGAGCAGGAAAAGCCGGCCGAGGCCGAGCAGGAAGAACAACCCGACCCGGAAAACCGACCAGGCGGCCCGCAGAAGCGAGGAAGAAGAAACAATAACGCCTCGGAGCCCGGTGGACCGCGCCAGAGGATAAACATGATCATGGGAGGATCGGAATACTGCAGAGACACGGTGTCCGCGATAAAAGCCTTTCAACGAAAAGCGAAAGCCAAGATAAACTGGTCCGCACCGAGCAGAAATCCCAATGATGTCATCACATTCGAAGAAATAGAAACGACGGGCATAGACAGACCGCATAACAACCCTCTGGTGATCGAACTCATAGTGAGGGATCACGAAGTAGCCCGAGTCCTAATTGATACCGGAAGTTTGGTAGACGTCATTTTTCGCGAAACTTTGGCGAAAATGGGAATCGACATGTCCGAAATAATTTCGATTCCGCGTCCGTTGACCGGTTTCTCGGGAGAAACGACTATGACGATCGAGACGATCAGACTACCAGTCCTGGCGGAAGATGTCACTAAGATCGTCAACTTCTCGGTAACCGAAGGTCCCCCGGTGTACAACATTATCATGGGAACGCCGTGGATTAACTCGATGAGAGCCGTGGTCTCGACTTATTACCTCTGTTTGAAATTCCCCGGGGCCAACGGGATCCGAACGATCTGGGGAAATCATAAGGAGTCGCGAACATGCTTCATGACCGAGCACAAGCTAAGGAACCCCAAAACCGAGGCGAAAGGGGAGACCATTCATAAAAAAATAAAAACCAACCGAGAAGCGAAGGTTGGCACCAAAAAACTCTTGTAGCAATTACAGAAAGCCGAGCAGGCCGGAGACAATCAGGCGCGGTGCGCCCCGGTGATATCTATATGCTTAGACGACGAAAACCCGGAGAGATGTGTAGAAGTGGGAGCCGAGCTAGACGACGCGATCAAAACCGAGCTGATCGACTTTTTGAAAAAGAATATTAACACTTTTGCTTGGGCCGCGGAGGACATGCCCGAGATCGACATCAACGTTACATGCCACGAGCTCAATGTGGATCCAACTTTCAATCCTGTAAAGCAGAAGAGAAGAAAACTCGGACCCGAGCGAGCTAAAGCGGTGAATGACAAAGTGGACAGATTGCTTAAAGTCGGATCCATCACCGAGGCAAAATACCCAGACTGGCTTGCAAACCCGGTAGTCGTAAAAAAGAAAAATGAAAAATGGTGTATATGCATCGACTTTACCGACCTAAACAAAGCGTGTCCGAAGGATAGTTTCCCTCTCCCCCACATTGATCGTCTCGTCGATGCTACCGCAGGAAACAAGCTCCTCTCGTTTATGGATGCTTTTTCTGGGTATAATCAGATCTTGATGAACCCCGACGACCAAGAAAAAATAGCATTCATAACCGACCGAGGCATTTACTGTTACAAAGTAATGCCATTCGGATTAAAGAACGCCGGAGCTACGTATCAGCGATTGGTCAATAAAATGTTCGCTGACCAACTGGGGAAGACGATGGAAGTATACATCGACGATATGCTGGTAAAATCGCTGGAAGTGAACAACCACATCACCCATCTATCGGAATGCTTCGAACGGCTAAATCACCACAACATGAAGCTCAATCCGGCGGAGTGCAGATTTGCGGTAACATCAGGGGAGTTCCTCGGATATCTGGTTACGAGCCGAGGTATCGAGGCAAACCCAAAGCAGATCGATGCGTTAATCCAGATGGCCTCGCCCAGGAACAAACGAGAAGTACAACGGCTAACAGGACGCGTCGCTGCCTTGAATCGCTTCGTCTCGAGGTCAACCGACAAGTTTCTAGCTTTCTACGACACGCTCCGAGACAACAAGAAGTTCGAATCGACAGAAAGGTGCGAGATAGCTTTCCAGGAGCTAAAGCAATACCTCGTGACTCCATCCGTGCTCGCAAAACCAGTGGAAGGAGAACCCCTCCACTTATACATCGCCGTTTCAACTACCGCGGTCAGCAGAGTACTGGTCCGAGAAGAACGAGGGGAACAGAGCCCGATCTTCTACGTGAGCCAAACACTGGCGGATGCAGAAACAAGATACCCGCAAATGGAGAAGCTGGTACTCGCTGTGGTGATGGCGGCACGGAAACTCAGACCATATTTCCAGTCGCATTCCATCGTAGTCCTGACGTCTTTCCCACAGCGGGCTATACTGCACAGCCCGAGCGAATCCGGAAGATTTGCAAAACGGGCAATCGAGCTTAGCGAATACGACATCGAGTATCGAAGTAAGACCTGCGCCAAGTCTCAAGTCCTCGCTGACTTCCTGATAGAACTTCCAACTGACGGGACCGACGAACCGACTCAGGATTTCACTTGGATACTTCACGTTGACGGCTCCTCATCAAGGCAAGGCTCGGGAATCGGAGTTCGCCTGGCATCTCCAACCGGCGAAGTTTTGGATCAATCTTTTAGGCTAGCATTTCACGCTTCGAATAATGAGGCCGAATACGAAGCTCTGATCGCGGGACTCAGATTAGCACAGGGAATCAAAGTTAAAAAAATTCGGGCTTTCTGCGACTCCCAGCTCGTCGCCAACCAATTCAATGGGGAATACACTGCAAGGGACGACAGGATGGAAGCATACTTAAGTGTGGTCCATAAACTTTCGAAGGGATTCGTCGAGTTCGAACTAACGAGAATTCCTCGTGGCGAAAATGCTCAAGCCGATGCATTAGCGGCCCTCGCCTCGTCATCTGACCCCGGACTTAAGCGAGTAATCCCAGTGGAGTTCATCGAACGACCCAGCATCGAAAGCTCCAAAACTATTAACCTTATCGAGCCAGCTGAAACTCTTACGGAGCCAAGCGACGAGCAAGAAACAGTCGCGACGAAAGAAGACCAGCAGAACGAGAACGGATGCGACTAAGAATGGATGGGAGCAATTCGAACGTACATAATGGACGGAGAGGTCCCCACAGACAAGTGGGCAGCACGCAAACTTAAGGCTCAGGCTGCTCGCTATATACTACTCGACGGGGAGGTCTTCAAATGGAGGTTCTCAGGACCTTTAATGACTTGCATCGAGGGGAAAGAAGCTCGCAGGATAATGGAAGAAGTTCACGGAGGATCCTGCGGCAATCACAGCGGCGGAAAGTCCTTGGCAATAAAGATAAAACGTCACGGAGACTACTGGCCGACCATTGTAAATGACTGCGAAATTTTTTCTCGGAAATGTGAGAAATATCAACGCCACGCCCCGACAATCCACCAACCTACCGAGCTGCTCTCCTCAATCTCGTCCCCTTACCCTTTCATGCGATGGTCGATGGACATCGTCGGCCCGCTGCATCGCTCCAAGCAAAAAAAATTCCTACTAGTTCTGACGGATTACTTCTCAAAGTGGGTCGAGGCAGACTCTTTCGCCAGTATCAAAGATGTCCAGGTCGAGAATTTTGTCTGGAAGAACATCATCTGCCGGCATGGTGTCCCGTACGAAATAGTAACCGATAACGGCTCGCAATTTATCTCAACACGTTTTGAGTCTTTTTGCGAAAAGTGGAAAATCAGACTGAGTAAGTCAACACCTCGATACCCGCAAGGCAACGGACAAGCAGAGGCAGCAAACAAGATGATACTCGACGGGTTGAAAAAACGTCTCGACGCCAAGAAGGGAAGATGGGCTGACGAACTGGAAGGAGTCCTATGGTCGCATCGGACGACCCCGAGGCGAGCAACTGGCGAAACACCGTTTGCACTTGTCTACGGAACGGAGTGCGTTATCCCCCCTGAAGTGGAATTTCCGGGAGTACGACGACGACTCCTCCCGGGACAAGAGGGTCTCAACCACCTTATGCTCTTACACGAAGCAGACCTAATTAACGAAAGACGCGATCATGCATTCATTCGCATTCAAAACTATCAGCAAGCAACCGCAAAGTACTACAACTCCAACGTCAAAAGTCGGAGATTTCACGAAGGAGAGCTGGTCCTCCGCAAAGTCTTTCAGAATACGGCTGATCGAAACGCTGGAATACTGGTTGCTAACTGGGAAGGACCGTATCGCATAACCAAAGTGGTCCGCCCAGGAGTATACGAACTCGCCAACCATTCAACAGACGCTTCGGTACCACGATCATGGAATGCGATGCATCTGAAGAAGTACTACTACTAAGACACTTGTCACAAAAACACGAACTACAGGGCGGTTTGATCCTCGAAAGGGGTACGTAGGCAGCTCGTCTCATGACGAGTTCAACTGCCCCCCTCCCTAAAAAAAGGGAGGGTGGGGTGGGGTACATATATTCATATACTCTCACGCTATGTAAACCAAAAATCCTCTTGAATAAAAGTTTACTTAGCTCTTTCCACCAACTCTTATCACTTCGTTTGCTGTTGGCCACAGTATACGAACACCTACATCCCAAACGGGATCTCAACCTTCACATTCGTTACGAATCATAAGGTTCTCTACATCCTCCACGGATTTCAGCGCGCTATATAAATCAAACCGAGTTTACCTCGGTCCAATCTCTATTGGATATATCCCGAGAAAGGTTCTAACGGCTGTTCTCGATACGGGCTCGCATGTCGTCAAAACACGCAAGTCCTAGCTAAGAGAACACCTAAACCCCAACTCTCGCTTAACGTTGGTCATTGACACCCCGCGAACATCGTGCTGCTTGAGCGTTTATCGCCTAAGTACGAGATAACTAAATACGTTCGGCTAAAACCCTAAATCGTTAAACGGCTTGTCTAAAGCTAAAGCTAACTCGGGGTTTCGAAACGCTCGATTCAGCGAAATCATAAAGTAAGAAAGATACTTGAGAAGGATAACGGGAACATGTCATAAAATCAGAATCGCATAAATATGATAGTTCGGATAAAGCCATCCAGGCATCTTTGTTCAAACAAAAAAAAAACTAACCAAAAAGAAGACGACGATACAACTTAAGAAGAAAAAAAGAAAGGAATTAAACGTCCACAACGCCAGGCTCGACAGTATCGGCCGCGTCACTCTTGACCTCATCCTCGGCGACATCCTTCGAAGGAGGCTCGGTGGATCTCCTCTCGGACAGCATCTCTTCTACCCGTGGAGTGTTGACATTTGTCCCAGACGGGTGCGCAACTCCGATTATCGACGCTGAAACCTCAAGCGTCTCTCCGCCCGGAAAGTTCGGCAACAGGACGGACGGCACGGGTGAAAACTTCAGATCATCACAAATATCCGAGGCGAGTTGCTCAAACTCTTCGTAAGCGTTTTCCAGGCCGGACTTGCACCCGTTTAGCCTCGTCCTCTCTCCCTCCAGAGTAGGCGGGTTGGGACCTTCAAGAGCATCGATGAATTGAAGACTTCCAACGATCTCGGCCAAATCGGCAACCTTGTCCCGAGCTTCTCCCTTGAGCAGAATAACCTTTGGCCTCGGCACGCGAAGCCCTTTCCTGATATTTACCAGCAAGCTCGCGCCTCGTCTCTTCGCGCGCTATCTCAAGGTTTGCGTCGCGCATCTCCCTCTCGGACAGAACTTGCCGGTTAAGGCAAGCCATTTCGGCCTCCAGCTGAGTATTTTGATCCAGGAGACAGGACATCTTTTTCTCCGCCTCGTCGCACTGACCCTTGAAAATATCCCTTTCGGCTTGAAGGACCGTGTAGTGTTTCGCGAACTCCTCCTGTTTGGAGGCTTGACTTGTTTCCACTTCTTCGAGCTTCGTCTTCAGGATAGCGGCGGCGCTGTGGGCATTGTCGACACGTCTCTGATCGTCCCGGGCATCCCTCTCATACTCGAGTATGATCTCGTTGGCTGCGGCAACAAACTACACAGGAAATTGAAAAGCATGAGTATAGAACGGAATTCTAAGGGGGAATGGACGACTGTCTAGGCTAACAACGAATCTTACCTTGGTCCCTTTAAGAGCCATGTTTGCATACTTCTTCCGCTTCGCGAGAGTGTCCGGGGGAGGGAAAGAGCTGCCCGGGGCAAGGATCCTAGTGAAAAAAGTAGCCGCGACCTCGGGGTCATTGTAGGCCACCTCGGAGACCCTAAGATCGGCCTCGGGAACATCCACTTGATCGTGCGTCGCCAGAGCCTGCTTGGATGTTTTCGATTTCTTGGCCTCAGGTGCAACGGCAGCCTCGGCGGCAGATCTCTTCCCCGTTTTCTTCTCCTTTTTGTCCGCAACTTTGTCGCCGCCACGGTGCTGAGAAAGGGATGATCCATCGGGCCTCGTCCCAGATTTAAGTCCAGACACTATCTTTTTAGACCCGCTCGGAGTCTTCTGCTTAGGGACGGAAGCCTCTTTCGGGCTCGGACCGCCCATCACCACATTCTCCTCGGAGACCTTCCCCGAACTATCGAGCTCGGGGACATCTTGCGCATCCTTATGCTTAATAGTAGGTCCCTGGGGAACCGAGCTCTTCTTCTCGGCGACCTTCCTCGCATCGAGCTCTTGCCTCTCACGAAGCGTCATTCTCTTCGCCATCTTTATCCGGGAGTCTTCGGATGCGCTTGAAGAATCAGAGTCGCCTGCTTGATAACCACTTAGGTAGAGAGCCCGGGCTCGCTCAATTCGCTGAAGGGAGAAAGTCTTTTTCCAACGAACGTTCCTCTGGTTAAAAGCTTTCGCGACTTCCCAGATATTAGCTGGACACCGAAGGATGAGGCGAGGGGCTGCAAGAAAGAAGCAACAAAGAAAACATTAGTAGAATCGAAATCGAGCCGAAGCATGCGAAAAATTTCTAGAATCACTTCGGTCCTCTACCAATTCGACCCCGATCCGCTTTAGTTCTCTCGAGCCAATCTTTGGAAATGGAGGCGTCGTTTATGAGGACGTAGAAGAATCGGCTCTTCCAGTCTGAATCTTTACTGGGGAAATCTTGGATTATTCTCTGATCCTTCTTGTTCGAGATGTAGTACACCTCGGCATTAGGTTTGCGTCGGATATCCAGGAGATTCTCGAGGTGTCCCAGCAAGAGTGATATCCCACACTCGTAACTCATAGTCAACAACCCCATTAGGTGTTGTAAGGCCCGAGGCGTCAGTTGAGCAATGGCGAGACCGCGCGACCATAAGTATTCTGAGATGAGCTGCGGGATCGGGAACCACAGCCAGCAATCAACGAGGAAGACTTCATACATGGTGAAGTAGCCAGCGGGCGGTTTGTCGGCTCAGGTCTGCTTTAGAGGGAAGCCGAAACTCAACCCCCTCACTAATCCCGAAATGGGCTCGAATGTCTACCAAGGACTGTGGCGTCGAAAGAGACGAACCAGGTGGATCGGAAATTATCTTCTTATTTCGACGCCTCGGTGCTTTCTTCTTTTGAAGCCGCACTAACTGGTCCAACTCTCGCCTCGCCTTGGCTGGGTCCCAGTTCCAGTCTTCATCCTCGGGCTTCGCCTTGGCGAGCGGAGATGGACTCTTAGGCCCTGAGACGTGCTCTTCGGTGTGACTCTTGGCCGAGAGCTCGGCGGAGCAACAAGTAGGAGAAGAGAATATCTTCCTCTCTAACTTACTCGGGGAGTTAGCCGAGCCAACCGAGTCCTCGAGGACCGAGTCGCCTCGGGGGGAAGAAGGCTGCGCGCTCGGCTCACCTCGGAGAGGAAGGATTGGAACGCTCGTCGCGCCTCGGGAGGTGGAAGACGACGCACTTCGGAATTTGTTCGTGCTCGTTTCGAGAACCACCTCGGTTCGGGAATCGGAACGCGACGGCATCGCATTCGCCTCGGATATCACCTCGGTTCGGAGACTGGATGAAGACATCGAAGATTAATCTCTTCCTCGGGGATCGCTTGAAGATGGATCGGAGAACTCGAAGAACAGCCGGAATGCTTGAAGATCGATCGGAGAACTAAGGCCGATGACGGCAGCGCGGAAGAAATCTGAAGAACCCTAATCGAAGTCTAAACATAAACGAGAAAGAGAAGGGAGAGAGGAAAGAAAACCAACCTTTATGAATTTTTGAGAAGTGAAGATAGTGAGAGGGTCAAGAGGAACCTCGGTATTTTATAGACGAGCCAGTGCGTCGCCTCGGGAACACGCAAGACGGTTCCGCTTCCCAAGGCGAGCTCGAAACTGGTAAATGGATAATGGGCCTTAAGAGATAATTGTAGGCCCAAATCCGACAATATCGGCCCAAAATCGAAAGCCCAGACAAGAAAGAAAAAATCGTAAAAATTCCCTAAGTGTCAAACGCTCCGAGGTGAATGATTCCCGCGGGAAAAGTCGAGGCAACCACCTCGGCCGCAATTTGTACGCTTCGGCAAGTAAGTTGAGCGTCGTAGTAACGAGCTGAGAGCCGACCAGAAAAGTCAGCACCTCAGTAACAAGTTACGCACTTTGCCTCGGCCGACAGGTTCACCTCGGTAAGAAGTCGAGAGCCGAGCCAATCATTTGAAAACGTCTCGGCAATAAGTTAACCAAACACTTAAACGCCTCGGCAACTAAGCCATTCACCTCGGCAAAAAAAAAAACAACAACAAACACATTTCGGTGCCAAGTCGTTCACCTCAGCACTCGAGCACAAAACGCCTCGGCACGAAACTATTCACTTCGTCGCTTAAATGGAGTACTTCAGTAACAAAGTAAAAACACCTCGGGACATTGATCTCGCCTATCTTGACAACTCGTCACCCTCGCTTCCGAGCCTAACGAGCTGGGAGGCTAACTGTTGGGATCAGTATCCACCCAGGCGAGATCAATCAAAGAAAATGCTAAATACGAAGAGTAACTTTTTATTTTCGTGCACAAGTCGTGCACGAACCGAAGTAAACCACTTCGGTGCGCAAACCGTGCACGGACCGAAGTGAACCACTTCGGCGCACAAATTGTGCATGTACCGAAGTGAATCACTTCGGCGCACAAACCGTGCACGGACTGAAGTGAACCACTTCGGCGTACAAACCGTGCACGGACCGAAGTGAACCACTTCGGTGCACAAAACGTGCACGAACCAAAGTAAACTACTTCGTGCACAAACCGTGCATAAACCGAGGTGAATCACTTCGTACAAACCGTGCATAATCCGAGCTGAACCGGAATATGCATAAAATAAACCAACCTTTTCTTTTGACAGCCCGAGGGACGAGCTTACGAAGTGGTCTTCAAAACAACGAACGAGCCCAAGCCCACGAAGAAAGACCGAAGTGACTTTTTGCCCTAGAAGAATAGAGTTCGTGGAAAGGAGCGCCGTCAAAGGAAAAGGAAGGAAAATCTACAAGAAGATTCTCCGAGATATACGCTTAGATTACGAGAAAGATGTATAAATAGGATCCTCAATTCATTTGGAAGGGGATCCGCGTTTGACCTAGCAAAAATACTTGTACCCTAAAAAGCTTATCAAAGCAGCTTGAATAAAATTCCCGTCTTCGGATCTTCGTGTCGTGTTTAACTTAGAATCTTTTCGTCCTCTTTTATTTTTATTAACAGATTATCTATTGTGCGAAATCTAGTACGCACACAACTCTAAGTAGAACACTGATAAGTAGGTTTTTAAGCCTAACAAAGCAATTACTCAAGTCCACTCATGTCATTGTAGGTCTTTGAGGATCAATCCAATTGGGTGTGATTGTGACAACAGGAATGCATAAAACTCCTTAATCTAAGCAAGCATAAAAGGGTTTGTTGTTAACTATAAACCTAAGTGATCAAACCAAATATTAACTAATAAGCAAGATTATCAAATGACTAAAACGAATCCAAGGATGGTATTATCAATCTAAGGTGTTCCAAGAATCAATCTTTGATGTCAATCAATCACAATATATGCTAATCCCTAAGCTTAGAACTCAAAGCAAGACTAATCCACTTCCATGGCACTAATCCCTTCATTAATTATCCTAATCAAGAACTAACACTCATTAGTGAAAAGGAAGCTAACAAGCATTATGAAACAGTTCTAAAATGCCAATAAACACCCTAGACAATCACTTCCATGAGCTAGGAATGTAAATCCCTTGTTTAGTTGGTTGGGGAATTTCAACAAACACCTTGTGGGTGGAAAATTCCATAAGGCCTAGTTTTGGCTTGATCAAGGCTAAACTAGCATTTAGAACACTAAACAAGGAGGAAAATGAAAGAATCTAATCCTAGACATCAAGATCAATCCATGAAATACCCTAAATCTAACCCATCCCTAGATCCTAAGGAAACTACTCACTAATCATGATTAGACCCTCAAATCCTATGAAGAGATGAAGATAAACATGATTAGAGAGATAGATAAGAAACATTAAGAAAGATAAGTACTAAATTGCATAAACTTAGATAAATGTCTTACAAAATCACTCAGAAACCAAAGAGGAAGGTTTTCTAAGCAAGAACAAAAGATTAAAAGATACTTAGGAAAATTTAGGTCATTTATTATTTATAGTGAACAGTGGACGAACCGGGTCAACCTAGAACAAACGGGGTATAGACCCGGTTTAAGTCTGAAAATCAGGCAGCGTATCGAGCTTGATAGGTCGATATGCAGCTCGATACGCTGCTAAAAACTTTCTTCAAGGACCGTGTCGAGCTTGGTAGCTCGACATAAAGCTCGATACGCCAGGCTTGATCTTCGGCTGAGGTTTGTATCGAGCTTGCTAGCTCGATACAAATGCCTGATATGCTCGCGATTTTTCTCCGGATGAGCCTTGTATCGAGCTTAGTAGCTCGATACAGACGTCTGATACGCTCCTCTTGTCCTTCCTGCCAGGCCATATCGACCTTGGTAGCTCGACACCAAGGTCGATACACTTCTAAAACTCGTCTGCTTCTTGTTTGGCCATCTTCTCTTCTTCCTCATTGTCATCCATCACTCCATAAAGCCTTCCAAGCCTCCAAGACACCTAATAAGGACTTAATATGTACAAATATGCAACACCTTAAGCTAAAACTCACTAGACTCTAATATGGATGCAAATGGAACTAAAAGTGGCTAAATGAATGCAAAATAACTTGCAAAGCTATCTAAAATGAATGCTAAAATATGTTAATTTATGAGTATATCAAACACAAAATCAAATGTTTAAATTTTTTTGAGAACACCATTAGCTTGGCGCCTTTTGATACTATCAGTCCCATCGCCAGAATGTTCTGCTCCCTAATCACATGCTTAACCTGAATTCAAAAAGGCAAGTCCTCCTTGAACTGAATGGCTTGTGCTAAAGGAAATTTAAACCAAGTAGAAACTAAAGGAGAAAAGTGAAATACTCTGATTCGAGCGGTGGCATCTTAACCAGACTGAAGAAGAACTGCGATGTCACGCCTCATTTGCTTACCACAACTTGTCTCTTGTTTCTCAAAGCTTTATCCGAGCCACAACCATCTTTGCTGCCGTTTTGCTTTTTTCCGATCAAATGCCCAAAAAAAACCCAGACATGTAAAAAAAAGTTCATCAAATGATTAATCATAGACCTCAAGAAATGTTCCAGAATTACCAAATTTTTTCAGAATTATTGCTTTTTCTTGTAAAAATCTAAGAATGCCCAAATCGATTCTCGAGATCATATTTAATAATCATAATTATTCCATTATTATTAGTGTGGCCTAATTCACATCCAGAAGTTAGCTAAAAAATGGAGGATTGCCACACATTTATATATTGTCCAAAAATCTCATAAAATTTCGATGTGTGACAATTCTAACAATTTCTTCTACTCGAATCGAGAACATATAACAAAGCTCGAGTACACGACCATACAAAATTCTTCTAATTTATTTTTTCTAGGCAGACGTTGAAAAAAAATAAGAATCTAAAATAGCATTAAAAGAATCAAAATGAGTACAATTTGAAGGAGTTGACGGAAGAGAGAAACACTAAACTTGATGAGCTTTTTCGACTGGGCTGAGGCTACTCCAGCTGCCGTCATTTTCTTTCTCACCATTGCGGCTCTTCATAGCAGAAGCATGAGATGAATGAAGAAGAAGATGGCTTGCTTAGTGATGGTCCACTAAAATTAGGAAGATAATGCTCTTTCGGGTCCCACAAGAACCCACCGACTTACTATTAGCACATGTTCGGGATTGCACTAGGCGTGAGTGGAACGGTGAATAAGGGCTAGCATTTAATCAAAAAATCGGGTTTAAATCGGAGATCAATCGAGAAGTAAATGTAGCTTAGTTTAGTGTTGTGCGTGTAGCATATTGGGCCTTCTAACCCGAGTTCGATTCTATAATGGTGCAATTATATTTTATTTCTTGTAATTTTGTTTTAGTAAACTGAGAAAAGACGAGTATGCCCTCGTTTTCTTCCTCTAATTGTCGATGCCTTCAACCTAATTTCGGCCGCCATTAATATTTTTTTTATTTTTCAAAGAGTCTTGCCAACTATTTTTGAATTTTGATCATAAGATATCAGATTTACAACAAATCAACAGATTTCGAACCTAAAAACCCCCTGAAAAAAACAAAATATTTTGTATGTTCTGATTTTTTAACTGCGTAAGATGAAATCACAACGGTGGTTAAACGTATAACAGTCGACCGCCGCGGAAGGCAATTAGCTGGTCCAATTTGACATTGTCAAAATATAGCCGTTGTGTCTTTGACACGTATTAATCTCCAACCCAACGAGCAAAGAATCCTAAGCAATATAGTTACATTTTGTAGATCTGTGTGATTCAATGATTATTTAATGGGCTTGCTGGAATGAGCTTGAATTATCTCCTGAGCCTTTTCGAGTCAGGCGAACAAATCTTGGGCTCTCGTTATCTCTTTGTTCTTTAGATCATGGTGTTGACGATTCAAGGTTATCCTCTATATAGATATTTTAGGAAATTATCTTTATAAATTTTGACTAATTGATACTCTACGATTTTTAGGAGATTTTATCTTTTCTAGTTCAAAATACTATTAGTTGTTAGTACTATGTATACAAAATTTGATATTACTATTTTTCTTTTCTTTACTAAAATAGCACACTTCTCGAATCTATAAAAACGTTATAGTACATTGTCTGGATTAATATAAATTAACGTAATTCTACAAGGTTATAGAAAAAATAAAACACAGTTTTCTACAGTAATGGGGAAAATTTCATTGAAGTCTGCTTTCATCGTCTTTTTAGCTTTTACTGGTAAATTGCAATGTTTTATATTTATTTTATATAATAAGTAAAACTCAAATTTTTTACCTCTAAACTTTATACAACATTTATTTAAATATAAACCCAATTAAAATTACATTTAGGATCTAGTAAACAATTAGATTACGTTACTTATGTATATTACATCTTGTGTTGTAGTGATGACATTGATGACAATTCAGATTGTTGAGGCGAAACGTATGTTACATGAAGAAACTTCTCTCTTTCATCTTGAAGCTTCACCGGCGCCAGTTAGGTAATTAGGGTTCGGTTTTTGTAAGCCGCCGTGCAAAGAATTATGTTTTGCAACAAGTTGTTATTGTGTATGTCCTCCAGTTCCAAAAATATAAATTATGATCCCTAATGAATAAAAAAATATTGTTTAACAAGTGTGTTACTTAATTTCATGTGAGAATTGTGTCCATCAAACTAAGAAAACTACATTCTTAAAATTTAGTCATGGAAAATCAAAGTAACTTCTGACAACCACCGGTTTTATAAGTATCCACTCCTATTTTTAGCTCATGAATCTTATTTCTAAAAAAATGGCACCGGTGAAGCTTCAAGATGAAAGAGAGAAGTTTCTTCATGTACATAAATTCTTCCTAATTAATGGTACATAAAATTTTCACGTTTTTATTTTGATTAATAATAAAAATGTTTAAATTATAAATTGGTGATCCACTGTTTGACCGATGACCCAAAAAGAGTATTCTGGTTCACTTCTTAGTTTGGTTTTAAAGACAACTATGCCAATGTGAATATCGAATTCTGGTTGATGAGGCAAAAAAATCAGTTTCGGCCAAATATTCAGCCAAACGCTTTTTTAAACTTAGAATTATCACGATTTTACTAACAAACGTTTTTTTTAATCAATTTGCCATTTTGCATAATCATACGAAATATCATATTCGTCAAAACCGGATCTAGTGCGCATTTGGTTTTTTATAGGTGGTTGCAACCGTTGTAATTTGTAAATAGAGCAAATCAAACATTTTGTAGTATAACTATTGTTGTAAGAAGCTAACTATTGCTTATATACTCGGTTTTCATAATTCTAAAGGCTTAACTATGCTTACTAATGAAATAAACATCTAATACAAAATCAATATATTTTGCATAGACAAAATTCACTTGTTGTTACACTTTTAATTCGAATATCACTGTTTTACAAATAAAACCAAACATTGCATAAAAATAAAATCTCTTGTTGGAGAATTTCCGTAATATTTTCTATATAATGCTATACTCAATTTAATTAGTGAATGTGGCCATGGGGATATAATGATAATTATTGACTAAAATGTTACACGAAGTGGGTGAGAGCCAAAGAGGAGACGCAGCAAACAGTTTAGTATACGATGGTCTAAAATAATATTTTTTGAGAGATCCATAGGAGTTCTCACCATTGCAGATGGTCTAACAGATCCAATCTACGGTTGCATGGGCGCAATCTCCGCTCTCCAACACCACATTCAATCTCTCCAATCCGAACTCACCACCGTCCGTACAGACATCCTTCCTCCGCCACAAATACCGAGAAGCCGCCACAATCACTTCTCTTCAAAACAACAGCAACTTCAACAATATTACTACAACAACATGAGTGTCCAATCATGCTCTCGCGGCAGCGATTCTTCTCCGACCACCACCGCCGCCGCCTCCTCCACGACCACCAAGGTTAATGTTGTCTGAGCCGGCTCCACCTCCTACTCCCCCGGCTTCTTTGCCGTCTCCTTCAATGGTGGTGTCATCTTCATCGTCATCTAATTCTTCTGCTACCAATTCTATGTATAATCCTCCTCCGTCTTCGGCGGCTGGATACAGTAATTCTCTGTCCTGTGATAATAATGTTCATTACTTCGATTAAATCAGAATTATGTGTTCTTAATTCTGCTTTCTTTCATACTTTATTCCTTATAAGCTAGAAGTTTGAATGTTGATCCATGTTGAGGATAGGACGTGAATGTTTTGTCTTATTTGTTATTCATGTAGATTAATAATTCCATTACTAGCTTTAACATTCAGTTTTGCATTCATGGTCCGTGATTTATTAATTTATTTAAATGGTGAATAATATATCACTTATTTCGTTTTGCTCAATCATTATTTCTATCAGTATTTCACTGTTTTCTTTTTCTATACAAATTATTTAGTCAGTTAAACGAATTTATAAACTTTTTAATGTGGTTTAGTTAAGGGGATTAACTGATCAATTAACTAATGATAACCGTACCCGAATCTATTTATATCCCTAACAGAGTTCCAGTGTCATCACATGACGCAATTACATGGATTCCCACAAACATTTAATGATTAAATGTTTTCTTAACTCCGGGCATTACCCAAAGGCTTACAGCTCATGTTTTGCCTGTTACCACACATTATAAGAAGAGTAATAGATATATATCAACACTAATATCAAGTGTAAAGGTTTCGATACCAGGTTTGAAATAGGTTCCCAGTGAAATTGATTTGGTTTTAACTTCTGACTTCTGAATTTTTCGGAGACAAAGAAAATGTAGAGGGCAAGTTTTGAAAAATATGAAAAGTATGGGGGTTGGATTTTAAATTTCGAGTTGTGATGTTTCGATGTACTATTGACGAGGAAGACTACTTTAATAGTACTAATGCCTATTTAATGACTTTTTTTTTTTGGTCACCAAAACAGCTGAAAATTAGCACAAACGATCTATCCGTATCAGTAGTATATATAAGGGATTTAGTGAAAATAAATATGGTTCGTTGATTCATTCCATTTGTAAGGGAACATTTCCCCCTACTTTTTATTTTTAGATGGGGTAGAAAAATGAATCGATTTCAACAAATTCAATTCACTTGTTTGAAAGAAAAAAAGTGCCCAGATAATTTTGGTTTTGGAGAATGGGAGAGGAAAGGAGAAGAAAGTAGAAAATATTACTTTCTAATACAAGTACCTAAAACAACAAAGTTTCTTCTTAAACATGGACAATTTCATGAAATTATATCAGAAAAAGGAAAACCTGTTGAAAAAACAAAATGTGCAATATCATTTTCGAAAATAATATACGTGTCATTAACTCATTATACAAAGATTTGTAAATCAATGGTTTTCTCCTTTATTGTTCCAACCGATTTTATAGAATATTATATTGTTTTTGCCTAATATCGGACTGCTAACGATAAACTGAAAAAAAATAAGCCAAAATAAAGGAAAACTTAAGGAAAACATAAGCAAAAATAAGCAAACATTTTTTTTTTTTTATCGTTAAATGAATCTTTCTGCCTTTCTTTCTATTGTGGAACCGTGGATTGCTCAATTCTTTGGATCTTCGTGCTGCTTTACCTCTCTATCACATTTGCTCGCTCAGATACAATTCTGGTAATTGATATATAATAATATATTTTTTTGGAAAAAATACAGGAATTGCCATCAGAGATTCCTAGATCGATGATACGAACGAAAAGCAAACGACATACTCGACAAGTGCACGTAAGCACTGCAAACTGCCCTGAAGGAACCATTCTGGTATGACAGGATCAAGACGACATGGTTCAATCTAACACCGATGACAAGGCTGTACACGAGCTATCACATATACTAAACATACTTTTTTTGTCAACAGTTTCGGTTCCTAGAACGGTTCAGTAATCAAAACCGGGAGAACTGAACATACTATACATACTTTTACATAGATTTTGATTGATTAGGAATGTGACTATAAACTTTTAGAAATTGTAAAAAAGTTTGGTTTTAAAATAGTGACAGTAAATTAAAAATACAAATCACAAATTATTGGCTTTAAAAAAAAAAAATGTAAACAAAAGAAAATATGAAAAAGGCGTAGAGAGAAACCAGGAAATTTTTAAAATTGTTCTAATGCTAAATCATGATTGGAGAAAAAAAGATTTTAAAGATTTTCACAAAAAGTAAAAGTTTCTAGCGTTCCAACCAATCACACACATAGTTAATAAGTTTTAAAATAATATTAATAATCAAATGGGTAATAGTTAAGTAACTTTCATAAAAGATGCTATAGCAATGGTCTACGGGGACTTAAACGGATAAATGTCCCACAAAAATCAAGGTGGAATACTTGTTACTATTTAAGAATTGAGAGAGCCAGCCCAACTTGGGACTTTATGTTATATAATCTTATTGGGCATCTTATGAAGAACTGAACCCTTAAGTTTGATGAGATTGTTTTTATACAACTGTTTATATCCCTGGGTTTTGGCATTTATACTTTGTCATTTTGAACTAGGCTTGGGAACTAATCATTGTGTATATTATTTGGATTTATTACGTTTTCATGCACAAATTATTATAATTATGATCTCGTATTAGTTATTTGTATTAAGAGTTTGATTTTACAGTAACCAGAACTACTACGAAAACCTCAGCGGGATCATATGGAGCGAAGACCACAATTAACGTGTGGGAGCCGAGCATACAAAGAGGAGGGGACCAGACCAAGGATCTTAGCACAATAAAAGTTGGTTGTTACTCGTTTTCTAGGAAAAGGCTCATATGACTATGTCCACTTGGCAGCAGGTGAGCACGATCGAAGGAGAAGAAGACTCTCTTCCTAGCGAGATGGCAATCAAAACCACTAACTTCACACAAGCATCACGCCTCATGAACGAGGGAAAATTCTTACACCGTCTCAAAGATAACCCGACATTGTCTCCTACTATTTCAGTGTGATGCCAGAGGACAAGAATACCAAGAAGATGTTATACAACACGATTCTTAAGTACTGTCCAGGGCAATGCCTCCTGAAGCACATCGAAAGACGCAAAGGAAGAGGATTACCAGAAGAGGATGTGAAGAGATTCGCTACCCAAATGTTAGATATGGATTAGTTCGGAAGATTACTAAACCAAGTGTTGGTACTGGGCCTAAAAGGCCTATTACTTTTGACACAGCTCAAATCATTTTTCTGCTCAAAGTCAACGAAAGTCAACCAAAGCTAGTCAAAGTCAACGAAAAGTCTCCGGTCGGTCCGGCCCGAAACGAAATCCGCGAGGCCCATTTCCGACGAAAAGCCCGCTAGGTTTGAGGGAAGCCACCGACCTAATCACCTATAAATAGAACAGTAATCTGATGTGACAAGACACCCTAATTCCCGCAAAGACCTCGAGAGACTCGATTTCTGAGCTAATCACTCCTCCGGAACCGGCGACTCGGCCTCTTCGGGACAAGCCACTCGGCAACTCCACCAAAATCGGCGACTCGGCCTCCTCGGGACAAGCTGCTCGGCAACCCCCTTTTCCTCTCGGCGACCCGGCGATCTCCTACTCGCGGGCTCGTCGTTTTTGTTTCGGAGGACTTCCTCTTATGCTTTGTATTCACAACTTAGTCTTTTTGACGGTTTTTCTTCTGTATTCGCCGATCTCGATAATTTATAAGAAAAGTTCACTAACCCATCTTTTTACCTCTTTTACACTTAACCAAATTTCGTTATCACCAATTGGCGCCGTCTGTGGGAAAAATAATTTTTCTACACCAGAAAAGAACACGATCAGCGATGACGGAAGGAACGACTCGCGCGTCAACAAAGCCGACCCCTTCGACTTCGGCCGCGACGACATCCACGGCTTCGGGGACGATAATCTTCGGAACATCGACGAGGCCGACCCCCACGGCATCCGATATGCCGACCTCTTTGTTATCAGCTATGCCGACCTACATGGCGTCAGAAGTGCCGACTCCGGCAACAGCAGCAAGGCCGACCTCGATGGCCTCGACATACCAAACCTACACACCGCTAACGGGTCCAGCTTTCCTGACCACGACGAGGACATCCTTCTCCGATCCGACGAGGGTGACCATGACGACCGCGAATCTGACAGACGCTGCAAGGCAGGAAGCACCTGCAAACAACACATCGCCGCAGTCTAACATCTCGACTCTGCTTCAGACGCTCATTGCCCAGATAAACGACAACACACGTGGGACTAACGAACGACTCGACGAACTGGCCACGGCTCAACACGTTTGTCATAGCCGAATCGACGACCTCCACAACGCTAACGACAGGGGTCAGACACCAAGGTAAACCACCTTCACCCCGCGCCTGCACTGAGTTCTATTCGGGGACCAGGTTGCCGGCCCAAACGACCAGGACGAACTGCCTCCCCCGATAGATAACCAAGAGCGAAGGGATCAGAGACGGCCGACAAACGACGACCACCAACGCCAGGAGAGTGCAGCTTGGCTAGATAACGACTACCAACGCCATGAGCACGCGACTCGGCAAAACAACGACCACCAACGCCAGGGGCACACAGATCGACAAAACGACGACCTTCATCATCGAAGTCAAAGCAGCGAACTGGAAGGCATCAAAAGGCAGCTTAAGCTGATGACTTCTCGAGTCCACCAAGCAATGAGCTCGGCACCAGAGATTGATCGAGTACTCAAAGAAGCGCAAAACACACCATTCACGAGCAATATAACCGACTCACCAGCTCGGCACCCGGGGAAGATCAAGATCACTGCCTACGACGGAACGACGAACACTATGTTGTCCGTAACGGCATTCAGTGTCGCGATGTGTCGAACCCAATTTCCTCCCGAAGAGCGAGACGCGGGGTATTGTCAAATGTTCGTAGAAAACCTGACCGGCTCGGCCCTTAGTTGGTTCTCCAAGCTCGAAGCGAACTCGATTGATAGCTATGAGAAACTTTCAAACGCTTTCGTCAAGCACTATTATATGTACATAGAACAGGGGGCGTGCGAGGCCGACTTGCACACGCTACGGCAAGGCCAGAAGGAATCACTACGGTCCTACATCAACACGTTTAAGAACATCGTTTGTTTCAAAAGTGTCAGTTTCGGACGATGCAGCGATTCCAGCATTGCGCAACGGACTATGGTACGAGTCGAGTTTCTACGAAGAAATGAAGAAAAACAAACCACATACTTTGGAGCACACGCTCTACAGGGCAACGATTTTTATCGAGATAGAGGAGGAGAGGGTCGAGAAGGCTAAGAAGTATGCCTCTCCATAAGCACCGACCCCAAAGGAAAAGTCAAAAGAAGATTACTACGAACCGCGTCAACATTTCGACAATAACTATCAAAGAAACGATCGGGGCAGCAGACCGTCTACCTTCGTTTTCGAAGACGCGCAATTCAACCAACGACAAGGCGGACGCTCGAACAAGTATATCCGGCCTAATCAACACGATACGCACGGCGGGTCAAAACCATACTGCACTTACCACAAACGCTACGGACACTCTGACGAAGAATGTCGCCATCTGCAGAACGACCTGATGGCATGTTACAAAAGAGAGCTCAAAATCAGAGATTGCGAAGTCACCTGTGTTTTGGTCGACACAGGAAGCACGGTGGACCTCATCTTTAAGGAAACTCTGCAACGGATGGAGCTCGAAGATTTCGAATTCAATGCAAGCACGAAGTCACTCACAGGATTTGCAAGAGACACCACGATGACGATCGGGACTATCAAACTCCCCGTATACGTCGGGCGAACAACTAAGGTTATCAAGTTCATCGTCATCGACAACCCGGCCATCTACAACGCGATCCTCAGCACTCCCTGGCTGAATGCGATGAAAGCAATCCCGTCAATCTACCACCAGTGCGTGAAATTCCCAACATCAAGCGGCATCTTCACAGTCCGAGGGAACTAATGAATAGCGAGAACCTGCTTCATCACCGAGCACAAAATACGAAAGCAGTTCAAACATGTCTTATCGCAACCAGGATACCAAACGAACTCCCACCACCGGACGATCAGCAGTGCGAAGAAGTTGTTAAAGTCAATATCGACACGCAGGATCTGGAAAATGCGTCGGCATCTGAACCGAGCTCAGCGACAACCTCAAAGAAGAGCTCGTAGATTTCTTACGGCAAAACGTCTCCACATTCGCATGGAAAACTGACAACATGAAAGGAATTCCTCCCTCTCTCGCCCAACATGAACTGTGTGTCGATTCAAATTTCAAACCAATCAAGAAGAAACAATGCAAGCTCGGCGCAGAGCGCGCTAAGACGGTAAACGACGAGGTCGAACGATTGTCGAAGGCCAGATCGATTACATAAGTCAGGTATCCTGATTGGTTGGCCAACCCAGTGGTCGTCAAAAAGAAAAACGGCAAGTGGCGGGTGTGCGTCGATTTCACAGATCTAAACAAACAAGCCATTCCCCAAAGACAGTTTCCCGCTTCCGCATATTGATCGTTTGATAGAAGCCACAACAGGGAACAAGCTACAATCCTTCATGGATGCTTTTTCAGGCTATAATCAAATCATGATGCATCCCGACGACCGCGAGAAAAGCTCTTTCATCACTGACCGAGGAACGTACTGTTACAAGGTCATGCCTTCCGGCCTGAAAAACGCGGGAGCGACGTACCAACGCTTGGTAAATAAGATGTTCGCCGACCAGCTCGTAAAATCGCTCAGCGCCGAGGACCACATCGACCACCTACGAACATGTTTCAAAAGTTTGAACGAATACGACATGAAGCTAAATCTGGACAAATGCACCTTCGTTGTGAAATCAGGAGAGTTCCTTGGGTATCTCGTGATTAAGAGAGGAATCGAGGCTAATCCAAAAAAGATAGCCGCAATCCTGACATGCCATCCCCGAAAAATACTCGCGAAGTTCAGGGACTCACGGGGAGAATTGCGGCGTTGAATAGGTTCATCGCCAGATCGACAGACGGATGCCTTCCTTTTTATCAACTTCTGCGCGGCAACAAACGGTTCGAATGGAATGACAAGTACGAAGAAGCTTTCGGCCAACTCAAAGAGTATCTCTCAACTCTGCCTGTCTTAGCAAAGCCTGACCTCGGCAAAACTTTATACCTTTATGTAGCTGTCTCGCACTCTGCCGTCAGCGGTGTCCTCGTCAATGAAGACCGCGGTGAACAAAAACCGGTATTCTACGTAAGCAAATCACTCGACTGCTCGGAAAGTAGGTACCCAACGATGAAAAAACTCGCATTGGCCGTAGTCACCTCGGCGCGAACGCTACGACCTTACTCTCAATCGCACTTGATCAACGTCCTCACGAATCAGCCTCTGCGGACAGTTCTCCACAGTCCGACTCAATCCGGATGAATGACAAAGTGGGCCGTCAAATTAAGCGAATACGATATCGACTACAAAAACAGGACTTACGCAAAATCCTAGGTGCTCGCAGACTTCCTCGTCGAGTTACCACCAGGTTTTGCTAAAAGCGACCTCCCTGCTGAAGAAAAATGGTCAATATACGTCGACGGCTCCTCTTCTCGCAACGACTCACGAGTCAGAATTCGGTTAATATCGCCAACTGGCAAAATCCTCGAACAATCCTTCCGACTCGAATTTACCGCATCCAACAACGAGGCTGAGTACGAAGCACTCATCGCCGGCCTACGGTTAGCGAAAGCGATCAGAGCAAAACAAATCCAAGCATTCTACGACTCGCAGCTTGTTGCCAGCCAGTTAACCGGAGAGTATGAAGCTAAAAATCGCCGAATGGACGCCTACCTCAAAGTCGTCAAAGTTCTCGCCGAAGGTTTCGACAGTTTCGTCCTCACCAAGATCCCGCGAAGCGACAACTCGCCAATTGACGCTTTGGCCGCCCTCACATCAACATCTGACCCGGCTCTCCGCAGAAAGATACCGGTGGAAAGCATCGCCAAGCCCATCATCGAGCTATCAAAAGGGGTATGCGTCATAACCGAACTCGAAGAGGGCTTCGACGACGCCGACGAGACAAATTGCGAACCGATGGACAGAGCTGGCGAACCTGATAACTAGCTTTTTCAGTGATTATCAAAGCCTAAAGCATAGACAAATTGCGAACCGATGGACAGAGCTGGCGAATCCAAATCAGGTTGTTGAAAGCTACCAAGAATACAAGAGCTCAAAGTAAATCTAAGTGAAATCCGGATTAAATGGTGAAACAATTCGGTAAAAATAGCTTGCAGCTACTAAATGAAGACGAAAACTATTTTAAAATCCCGACCAAGGGGTTAAACAAAAGCTAGACTACTGAAACGGTTTTAAAAGACTGAGCTACTAATTTTAGAAAATAAAAATCTAAAACCGGATAAACTAGAAAATTTCTGGCAAGAGAGAAGATTTTTAAAAACTAATAATAAAAATCCTACGACTGCTGACTTATAACAAAACTGTAAATTAGGACTCTAGGGAATTTCTAAAATACTTAAGAAAGCAAGAACATGACTTTATGAATTTAGAAGACTCTAATGCAAGAATTAAGCTAAAAAGATGATTCCTTGACAAACTAGAAGCAAAGACTCAAACTTCAAGATTTCAAAAGCCAAATTCAAGGTTGGGATTCATGCTTAGGGAGGTTAAAGATTCGAACTTGGGGTTTTGAAAACATAAATCTACACTTTTTAGTGCTATCTCTAAGCCTTAAGAAGCTATAACTAGATTTATCCATGGTTTGTGGTATAAATCATTTTCTCAACTTTCCTCCTAGCCCATGGTTCGTGGTGGAAAGAGAAGCTGAAGAACAAGGAGCTCAGATCTTAAAAGATGGCC
Organism: Alliaria petiolata; assembly: GCA_020283515.1. Taxonomy (NCBI): domain Eukaryota; kingdom Viridiplantae; phylum Streptophyta; class Magnoliopsida; order Brassicales; family Brassicaceae; genus Alliaria; species Alliaria petiolata. Next base: position 34,177,988 of record JAHZTW010000004.1, on the reverse strand, counting down.
TAACTAGCTCCCTAAGCATCCATGGTGTTTGGGAAAGGATGAGCTAGTCTCTTGGATTTGGGCTTAAGGGATTTCCTAAGTCTTTTTGAGATAAGAAAATCCCTAGAATCAAAGAGATCTTTCTCAAGAGTCTCTAGGCTTTGAGCCCTCCAAATCCAAGAAGAGATTTAGGTGAAGCACATGAAAAAAACCCAAGATTGAACCTTTAAAAACTCCCTAATCACCCCAACCTTAAACCTTGAGAAATTACTCACTAATCATGTTCGAACAGCCCTTAATCATAGGATTAGAGATGCTGAACATGGTTAGCTTAAAGAAATAAGAAAGATTTAAGCTTTAAAGACAAGTTCTTAAATTCAAAATCAAAGTTTTACAAGAGATAAAGCTTAAAAGTGCCCTACAATGGTGGCTAAATCTAAAAATGGAGGAGACAACTCCCAAATTTCGTGCCTAGGTCTAAAAATTAGGTAAAACATGTTTATATAGGACCACACAAATGGTCCCCTCACTAAAAGACAAAGTGTGAGTTGGCAAAGCAAAAGAAGGAAAAAACAGATGGACGGATCGAGCTGGCTGGTCGATCTGTGACTCGATCCACGGCTGATCGACTGGGTTTGGTCGATCTGTGACTCGATCCACGGCTGATCGACTGGGTTTGGTCGATCTGTGAGTCGATCCACGGCTGATCGACTGGGCTTGGTCGATCTGTGACTCGATCCACGGCTGATCGATTGGCTTGGTCGATCTGTGACTCGATCCAAGGCTGAAATGGGTTGGGAGGTCGATCTAAGGGTCGATCTCTGCTTTTCTTCAATTTTCCAAGTTCTTCCTTGACTCCCAGCAACTCCTAAGCTCCTCTTTTGACTCATTGTCCATGCTCAGCATCCAAGATAGCTCCAAGTACACCAAATAACCTGAAAATGATGCAAATATGCAAATGCTAATGCACATGTCCTAAAGACTAAAATGGGACAAAAGTTACAATGAATCTAATTATGAATGCAATATGAATGCAAAATATATCCTAAATGAGTGCTAAAATATGCTAAATTATGAGTTTATTAGAACCCGTCGAAATAGATTGGAGAGACGAAATCAAAATGTACTTGGCCAATGGAGAAGTCCCACCGGATAAATGGGCTACCCGGCACGAAGCGCCCACTACACTCTCGTCGAAGACGCCCTCTTTCGATGGAGCGCCTCTCGGGTCCTACTAAACTGTTGATAAGTAGATATTTCTATGGGCTCTACTCAGTCGATGACCCACTACTTATAACCGAATGTAGTATAGGTTATGGGTCTTATCAATCCGATAGGAGATTTCAAGGTATTGCATTTATAGAATTCTTTTACAAGCTAAGAGAGATTAAAAAGAGTGAAAAGGTGAGAATTTATCACTTAGATTATAAAAGAGCAGGAAACAGGTATTGAAATAAGTATTGCTAAAGAAATGAAAATATGATAGCTAAAGATACGAACTTGCAAAAGAAAATAAGAGTCGGTTCAAGGGACAAGGGGTTCTTCGGGTCTAATACGTTAAAGATCTTTCCTTTGATGTTAGATTTACTTCCTATAAGGCTAATCCTTTAGCGTAGAGTTCAGGATCTGGACGAACCCACTCTCGTGGTATAAGTCTCTTTGCCGTCTCACGACCTAACCTCGATATCACGTAGTGATCCATGAAAGCAGCAAGCTTGAATAAACAACTCTACTAAAGCCAAAACGCTCCCTAGGCATCTAATACCTTAGGCTAGGATGAGCGAATCTCTTATGAGATTGGTCCTTGCAAACATTCAAACATGGCGTTTGTTTGAAGAAGCTCATTGGCAAAGGTCAAATAGCGAAGATGACTAAGCATTAACAGTATCAAATAAGAAAGGATTAAGATGGATTAAGCATAGATCTGCATCAAAGAATCGAATCTTAACTCATTTTCCCTACCCTCATCCCAAAACCGATGTAGACTACTCACTCACCATTTGAGAAACCTCAAGATCCATAAGGATAAGAAGGTGACTCATGGCTTGCAAGATAGTCGAAAATAAGAAAAGGAAGAAGCTTTCTTGAAATACACTAAGCAATAATACTTAAAACTTCAAGATTGCATAAAAATCAAAGCTTTGAACAACCTTCAATGGTGGAATACAACAATGGTTTTTCAGTTTTGGAAAGAGAAGACAGCAAAAAAATAAAAGTAGAAAAACGTGATAAAAGGATAAGAGTGGGGGAGAGGTATTTATACACAAAAGAGGAAAAACATAAAACGTTGGGACCACTTTCCCGAAATGGTACTATTTTGGACTTTAGCGTTTCGGGCTCAAGTCGTTGTGAGCAAGCCGATATGCTAACTCTTCTGATTCTTCGAGCAGTCTCCATATCGGGCAAGTGTTTCGGGATCATGTCGTGAAGACTCGCCTTCCTTGTTACTTGAATCGGGTACTTCCCGTTGCCTTGCTCCGATATCCGTCTTCATGGCGTCCTCTTGCTGGATCTTCGCTCCGAGGTGTTCCTTTCGGGACTAAGTCGCTGCTACCCGTCGAGGTTCGTCGTGCGCTTGTCCATATCGACTTCGGGGTCGTGATCCATGCTCGATATTGCCGGCTCGTCCTCCATTTGTGATCTCCCTCCTTGGTTTCTTCTTCGGACCATCCTGAGCACCTGAGAACACACTCCAAACATGCAAGACTATGCAGAAACCTAACCTAATGCATCTAATCCTAACATGGGTGAAAATGTGATGAAAGCTAAGATGAAAGTGCAAGAATGAAGGTCTAACTAGCATGGAATATGTGTTAAAAACATGCAATTTCACTACAAAAAAAAATCAATATTGTTACAATTTTTTATGTCACAATATATAAATATTCCGTCACAAAACTTATATTGTGACGGTAATGTCACAAATTCTTAAAAGTCACAATAAAAGCGTCACAAATCAATTTTAGTCACAAAAAATGTCACAATATGGTGTGACGATTGACAATAGTAACCATTTGTCACCACTTGTGACGACATTAAACAGGTAAAAACGATACAATTGGTGACGAAAAATATTGTCACCACTGGGTCACAAGTTATGAAAAAAAAATTATCACATATTTATCACAAATTGTTACTATATTTAAGTAACCGATCCGTTATAAAAAGTGACCAAAATAATGTCACAAACTCCGTCATAGTTAGTGATTACATTATAGTCATAATTGTCACAATTTGGTTTGTATTGTGACTTTTTTTCTTACTGAAATCGTTACAAATTGTTACAAAACTAAAAATGTGAAAATCCATTAAAATTTAATCACAAACGGTTACCAAATAATTTTAATTAATTATAGTCACGTTTTCTTTTTTAAAAAAATTTATACAATAAAATATTTAAATTATAATATAATAAGTAAACAATAATATTACCTAACAAATTAGCATACAAAACAAAGTCAAATAAAAAAAAAAAAAAAAAAAACAAAGTCAATACACAAATATCATTAAAAGAAAATAGTCTTAACAAAATACAAACTAAACAATCTTAAAGGATAAAAAAAAACTAGGATTACTAGATTGGTGAAGACGGTCTTGGTAGTGAAGTTGGATTTATGCACTTTGACTTGCAAAAGACGAACAATTCTTTCCATAGATTCAAGTCTTTTCTGAATTTGTAGATTTTCTTCACTGCTGTGTTTCAGTCCAGCTTCCATCTCTGCTTCAACAGAATGTTGTGGTTGATTTGGAGAAGCATCATTAATAGATTAATGATAAAATCTCACTTGGTGCTCCAAGTCTAAAGATATGGCCTTGTTTAAATGATCCAGCAGTAGCCTAGAAAGAAAGACCAACAAAATGAGCAAAGCAATTAGCTAATAGACAACGATTATTTATGAAAACAAGGACGATACATATTTAAACAATATCCAAACATAATAGCTTTCCAGAGGTTTCAACAATTAAAACAACAATACGAGAACTAAAATGGTGAGAAATTTTTGATTATTCACCTAGGCAGAGTAGAAAGCTAAACACTGAGACGGTATAGTTGGTAGTAATCTGACCACAGCTCTAAGAAGAATAAAAAATCTCATTGCAAGACTGACGGTAAACAATATTGGCATAAGAGCTAACAATAGGCTTCGGCATGCAACCCTAGAAAAGATTTGGACTAAAACCAGAATCTAATTTGCTGTTGTATAAACCGAAGATGAAATAGAAGCTTCGCTTAGCTCAGGCTAACTAAATAAGTAGCAGTTTTGCAATACTAAATCACATTGTCTTGTAATATGTATCATGAGACAGCCAAACAATGAAGACTAATCAAAATCGAGGACCATTTGATGAAACAACGAAACAACCAAACAACAGAAACGTAATCAAACCACTGACAAACCACCAGAATCAAACAGCCAAACAATGAAGACTAATCAAAATTGAGGACCATTTCACACACAATCTCTGATTCTGTAATTGATTCATGCCACTATTATAGAGGGATTAACCACAATAGAGCAACCAATACGGATTCAAGAGAGAAATTTCATCTGAAACGGATTCAAGAGTACAAAGATGAGAATTGATCTATGTATTGAATATCAATAGAGCAACCAATACGGATTCAAGAGAGGAACACTTCAACTGAAACGAATTCAAGAGAGCAATTTCTAAATTGACAATACTATCTATAAAAGTGGAAACCAGATCAAATCTTGTCAAATTAGTTGGCACAATTTCAAGACGCAATTAAACCAAAGCTCAAAAAAAACAGAGCTCTCGAGTGCTTACACTAAGGAACAGTTCAAGATTAACTTATAAAAATCCAGAATTATGTAGAAATACCTTCCAATGAGATCTCTGAAATGAATGACAAACCAATTGTTCTAATAAAAGGGAAGTAACGAAAAACGGTTTTGATAGGAAGTGGGAGATGGTTAAATATTTTTGACACTTTTTTAGGGCATCTCAATGAGTGGGAGAAATTTTGGCAAAACATTAAAGCGGTCCCTTGCGAAAGTTTAAGGTGGTATAATAAAAATTAATAAAATTTCAGCAAATCATTTTATTAAATTAAAAATACTACGTTAGCATAATAATATCACATTTTATATATCTAACAAATTATAAACATATAACTTTTTAGGTACCTCCTGGTCAGCAAGTCAGTACTCTTCTGGTACTTACGTATCTCATTGTTAACCAAAAACAAGAATCAAAGAAACAGATTTTGTCAATTAACCCCCAACCCAATAGAAACTATATTTTATTTGGTAGAACATATCACATACCGATGTGCAACAGCTCCAGGACGGTAACGATGGGGCTTCTTGACTCCACCAGTGGTTGAGGCAGACTTACGTGCAGCCTGAAACTGAAACAAGCGTTCACAATTGTGGCAATTAAATTACACAGATCAAAATAGTAGAAACTTACCTTAGTAGCAAGCTGCTTCCTAGGGGCCTTTCCTCCAGTAGACTTACGAGCTGTTTGCTTGGTACGAGCCATCTGATCAGTAACAAACAAATTAGACCGTGATGCTCTCGAGCATCATTTCTCTCTAAAGCTTTCTGTGAGAAACATAACAAACAAATGTTCAGCTAAGAACAAGAAACAAAACAGATAATGAAGTGTTGAAGGATAACTAAAAAAAACTTACCTTGAAGATTTTTTTGACAATATCATAATACAATCCTTCTTTAGCCCAACCACCAATAAATGTCATACCGTTGACCAGTTCTAGCTTCTGCAGTTCCAAAAAGTAATTCACCAAAAGATAAATTGGATTACTTTTTTATTCTTAACCCACAGCAAGATTCAAAACCTAATTAATTTTGAGATTTCATATATATCAGTGACGAGGTTTAAAGTGCAAATGAGCATATTTTCGAATATTTTAACAGCAATGGTAGAAAATGACACAGCAGACCCATAAGCAGCAAACATCGGCTTGTTTCTGTAACAATAACAAGAGAATCATCAAATTGGAAAAAAAAAACTACCAACTTTCATAAACACTACAAATTATTTCTATCCGGTTCAAGTGAGGACAACCTGAATTTATCAATGATTTTGGCTTCACTTGATTACATACCAATCGTTTGATTTCAATAATGAAACAAAAAAAGAGTCAGAATATGAGATTGCAATTCACTGAGACCACTTCGCTAAAATACATAGTTTCAGAATTCAGATAATGAACGGATCAAACAAAAACCACCCAATCACCCAAGAAAGCAAACAAGAAGAATTTTATCTTAATTAAGCAAGAAACCATAAAACAGACAATAATTCTAGAACCTCACAATATAATCGTCACACAATAAAGTTCTCTATCAAAATCCATTTGAACAGAAACCCATGAAATTGCCAAATTAAAAGAGCAAAACTAACGACATAGGAGAGGAGGAATGTTTGGCAGAGATTGCCGATGGCATATTGGCGACGCAGGAGACGTCCGCGTGAGATCCACGCGCCGCCGAGCTTGTGTGTAGAGTTTCTAACACCAAACAATCCGAATAAACCTGAAACCTGAAGAAACCCAAACCAAATCAACTCACACGAACCTCACAATCTCTCAAAAACAGAAATAAGAAACATAATGAAAAACAGAAATTGAAATGACATAATTAGCGAGTTCACACTCGAATTGAGTAAACCATGCCTTTTGGCTGTTCCAATTGACACGTTTACCGTTTCATTACCCACCAAATCCGCATTTTTTTTTTGGTATTAATATAATGTAATCTATTCTAATATACTAAGGTTTTTTTTTTAAAGTGAGATTTGAAATGCTGTCATGTGGCATGTGATGTGTCATCTACATTTAAAGAAAAAAATATAAATATATAAAAAATTGATATGTGTACTTCATAATTGTAACACTTAATTCTTTTATCTCTTTATTTTGTAGTTCTTAATTTAATGATAGGATTATATGGATGAATAATAAAAAAATCTATAATTAACTACATAACTATAAAAAAAACAAATGTGATATTATATAACATATAATAAAGTTTTTTCATCAGTAGCCCTGAAAATTTTGGGACGGATTTTCCGTTTCCTCATGTACCGTCTCGAATTTTCCGTCCCATTTCCTATCCCGTTTAAAATAATTACCCATTCGAAACCATTTATTTTATTAATACGGGTATGGAAAGGGAATGAGTATTAGATCGTGTAACCGAATTACCCGTTTAAAATGAAAAACTTAAAAATTCTATATATTTTTTAATACTTAATTCTTTTATCTCTTTATTTTGTTGTTCTTAATTTAATGATATGATTATATGGATGAATAACAAAAAAAAAACTGTAATTAACTACATAACTATAGAAAAAACAAATGTGATATTATATAACATATAATACATTTTTTTCATCAAGAACCCTGAAAATTTTGGGACGGGTTTCCCGTTCCCTCCTGTACCATCCCAAATTTTCTGTCCCATTTCCTATCCCGTTTAAAACAATTACTCATTCGAAACTATTTCTTTTATTAATACGGATATGGGAAGAGAATGAGTATTAGATCGTGTACCCGAATTACCCGTTTAAAAAATGAAAAATTTAAAAATTCTATATATTATTCTGAAATTTCCTGGAACGTTCTTATCATATTTTCTTTTGAGAATTATTTTCCAATTCACAAATTTTCTGTTTCTGTCCCATAGTTGTAGATTACCGTCCTGAGTCCCAAAATTTTCAGGGTTAACATACCTTCAATCTACATATTTACATTTGAAGGAAAAACTTATCAACAAAAGAGAATAAAAAATCCAACTACACTAAATAATTAAATACAATCCAAAAAAAAAAAAACTGCAATAGAGATTCTACAACAATCTATAAATATAAAGAACAATATAACATTCTACAAGCACAACTCACTTTTATTACCACACAGATTTCCAATAGAATATATATATATATATATATTTATATGTATTACACTATCATATAATTTTTTTCACACAATCAAGCGAAACAAATTGCATCTCAAAATCACACGTCCCCTCCGTAAAAAATAGAACATCAACTACACAATCCATTTTAGCACCGATCAAATACTTCAAGCAAATAGCACTACCTTCAAAAATATGATTAACTTCTACATCACTTATCATTATATGGGTGACACAACATCAAGTACATTAACCGAAAGTTTAATAAACTTTATTCAGACATTTATGCTATCACGTCGACCACATGACACACAATGCCTCGAAGTCTCTTTTGAAATTGAAGATTTCAATCCAAATGCATCAAGAAAACTATATGTTGAGTTTGTAATTGGAGACTTAGAGAGAACACAAATCCAAGCTACACAAGAAAAAATATGACAATTGTGATATATGTCTTGACAATCTACACAAATTTCATCACGAATGTATTTCAGATTGGTTATATTATAAAACAACATGTCTTTAATTATTGTCGAAAATAAATAATTCGATATTTTATATGCTTACGATGAATAAAAAAAATTCTCATTCACTGTAGATATTATTATTCTACAAATCTTTCAGTACAAAATTATAAAACTACATGATATTTACAAATTAAAAATTAATATTTATCCACTAACTTTTACTAAGAAAAATTTTAAAATAAATTTTAAAATTAAAACATTTAAATTATCACAAATCCGTGCAACGCACGGATCTTCTCCTAGTGGACTAATATATCATATAATGGACTAATCTTCCTTTTTATTTGATATATATATATTATATCATATAATGTACTATAATATTTTTTTTATTTGGATATTGTCTAAAATGACGAAAGGATTCGGTTCGCTCATATGCTATCAACACGAATGAATCTGATTCCAATCAAATCAATAACCTTTGCATATCTTCTTAGTTTTGAGAAAAACTGTAAGGGATAGAAGATCATCAAATCGATGTGATGAGAGAAATGTTAGTACGATGTTAGTTTACATTTTTACTAAACCTTGTAGAAAGAAAAAAACAGGTAAGCTTCTACTAGATTTTTTTTTTTTGAAAATTTAAAAAGCATACAATACTACCTTTCAGAAAATTATACACAAATTTATATCAAAAAAATAATATACGTCTCTGAATTTGAACAAGCAAGCTTTTATTTTTTAACATTCATATAAAAAACATGTTTATTTTTCAACATTCATATAAAAAGCTGGTTTAAATTAAACTGTTTTTTTATATGAGAAAACTAGTTTAATCTCTACAAACTATTTTTCAACACTAAAGTTCAAAAAAAAAAAAACATTCGTAGAAATTTGGAAAAATTTTGGCTTAGAAAGTTAGAACAATTTAAACCGATCCAGTTGGCGGTGGTGGTCCAAATTTTCGATTACTTGCTGGTTTAGATTTTATTTGTCTATAAATTATTCTTCTTCGGTCTAAAGCAAATTGATGAAGGATTAAGCACTCTGACGATAACAACTATAAACTATTGTATTCGAAATGGCATGTGCTAAGCCTTGTAGCCAAAAAAAAAAGAAAAAAAGAAATAGCATATGCTTTTGTATATCTATAACAATATAACTCACTTTAACAACTACGACAACAAAAAAACACGCATTTAAAGGTGACTAAGAAGAGGATGATGATTAATAGACCGATTTTAATTTTATCATTAAAAATTTGCGATTAATTTCTTCCTTAATAATAAAAGTCGGACCACAAACGAGTTCGTCATAGTACATATTTCCGAAATTACAGAGAAAGAGTCAACAAGCAGACATGTTGATTTATGAACATTAAACGGTGTCCGGAGAAACATATGGCTCAAAGACACCATAATTTAAATCAACAAATCAAACAACTTCGGAAATGGAATGGTAAGGTACAACTTGAATTATGCTTCCACGATTATAATCTTGTCACAAAGTGATAATAACTATGTCATAATCTATGACAAAACGTAAAAGTCACTAAAACAGTGACTAATTATGACGACATACTAACAAAACATTTGTAACTGTGAATGACTTAAGTTTAGTCACTAAAATCGAATAATTTAGTTACTAGATTTGGTCGCAAATCTGTAACAATATTTGTGACTATATATTTTGTAACAATTATGTCATAATTAGTGACAAAAATTTGTTATTTTTTATTTGATCACAATATTATAACGAAATGGTAACGCTTTTATGACCAAATAATTTCGTCACGGTTTCGTATGTAAATCGTTACAATATTGTGACAAAACAATTAGTCACAATTTGTTTGTAACAATAATCACGGTTTTTTTGTAAATTTACAGAGATATCAACACCCCCAAACTTGCCTTTTTACTTGTCCTCAAGAAAAAGCCAACCGGAGGGGTGAGGTTTTTAAAAGAAAAGGTGTAAGTTTGAATCCAAAACGCCATTTAAAAGAAATCAACTCAATGTCTAAGTTCAGGTTTCTGGGATGCAAGTCGAATTCTACCTATCCAAAAAGCCTTAGCCACATTCATCGCAAAATCGAACAAAATCAATCCTAACTTAGATGCAAATTCAAATTCCCAATTCCCTTTCACATTCATTAAGAAATTTAAAGCGTGGATCTCATTCATACCTGTCAATCAACTCACTTGGTTCAGGGTAAGGTAACGAGCTAAATATGAACTCGTAGTGCAAACGGGTTAAGTGTTTAAGTGGGATCACTCATGAAAAGAACCTTCTTAATGCAAAATGCTAAGGGTAAAAACCAATGGATGCATACAAGGCTAGACTTTCATCTACCCAGAACATCTATTTCGTTTCCTACCCTAATCTAAACTGCTCCCTCCTAAGCTACCCTTTATTTTGGCATTTCGCCTTATACCCGATATCACTTCTCGATATTACATTTCCTGGTCATCTTCGGGGGACTTCTTCTTTGTTGCGGATCGGTTTCGGCTTTCTGGCTCTTTTGTTGCGTTCCTTGTGTTTCACCTTTGGTGTTGTTGGCCGGATTTAGACTTTGTTGATTGGTCTTCTTCTGCTTTCTCTTGGAATCGCTTTTTTTTCTTCTTTTGGTTTCGAGCCTCATTTGTTGCCGCCATCTCTTTATTCGTGTCCCCGTCTGACTCAGTGGTTTTCTCCTTTCCATTTTGTTGATGCATGATCAATCGGAATACACCCCCCTTTTTCCTAGTCTACCAAATAATATCGGCTTCAAATATCGGTATCAAGCCGTTTCAGCATCTATACCACTTAACCTAGTGTTGACTCGAGATGTGAGCCAACGTCTACATGGGAATCTAACCTTGTCGATCTAAACCCAACACTTTTTGCCTAAGAAGATTCGAAAATGGTGCAAAGGCCTCACATGCTCTCACAAAAGTGTTTGTGGCTTAAAACAAAGGTTTGGGCTTAGGGTATGGTCTGGTACTTGGACTAGCAGAAGAGTGGTAAAAAGGAAAGAGAGTCCAAGTGAAATCTATGAGTTGATCGACAGACAAGAATGAGATAATTAGATTTTCATTTCAACAGTTCAGGTTCAATAGGGAAATGGTTCAAATCGCAATGCATCAAGGTAAAACCGAATTTCACAAGACAAATTCCAAATGTGCTGCTGCCTTAAGCTCAGTCTAATTCCAAATGCATCAAACAAACAAGAACTAATGCATTGAATTCATGACTTAAAAATGGCTATTTACAAGGATTCATCATACTTAACACCCTATGTGAATGCTTATGAATCCTAAATGAATGCATCTAGACTCAATCCTAATATGCAAATGCAACTACATGAATCTTTTTGTGGGATGAATTTTCAAAATTTTTCAATTTTTTTTTTTTTGTGTGTTTTTCTATGCAAATTTGATGAATGCATGATGTCTAATCTAAGCGAGTGCATGTACTACATACTCCCCCAAACTTAAATCACACAGTCCCTGTGTGATAAAAGAAAGAAAGAATACTGCCCTAGGAAAATGCAGAGTTTCTAACCAAGAGCGAAAATGAAGAAAAAGGTAATGTACAATGGTTTGAAAGTGTTACCCTTGGTTATTTCGGGCTGTGACCGTTGGAGGAGTCCGGTATCGTGCGGTTCAGTAATTTGCAAGCGGGTGCGACTGTATCTGGGCGATCGTTACGGGGTGAACCCGTTTGTCCCAGCCAGGTTATGCTTCTATAACGGCTTCAGACCGTAATCTCTACCCGATATCTGAGGGTGTGTCTTTCACACTGGCCGGTACATGGGTTTCACGCCCGTAACGAACGATTCTTCCAGTTTTCTTCCCGTTACGGCTCCCCGATATCCCACGTCATGATATCTAAATCATCGATCCACTCATAATTATTCTTGAGAATGTAAAGTAAAAAGAGAAAAATAACAAAATAAGGTAAAAGGATAAGCTTGGGGTGCCTCCCAAGAGCGCTTGTTTAGAGTCTCATACCTTGACTTTTCCAGGTCTTTTAAGCCTTGCTGGGGTCTTGGAGACGAACCACGGTCTTTTCCAAAACTTGGTATTTCTTACTTCCCAAATACGGCTTCAGTCTGTGTCCGTTCACTGTGTAATCTGCTCCTTCCTTTCCAACCAGTGTCACAGCTCCATATGGCAATACTTCCTTGATGGTGTATGGCCCTGACCATCGCGATTTCAACTTCCCGGGGAACAGTCTCAGTCTCGATTTGTATAGCAGCACTTGATTCCCTGGTGCGAACTCTTTCGGTTTGATTTTCTTGTCGTGGAGAAATTTTTTTTTCTCCTTGTAGATCCGCGAGCTCTCAAATGCTTCCAAACGGATCTCTTCCAGCTCGTGTAGGTTTATCAGCCTCTTCTCTTGAGCTGTCTTGATGTCAAAATTCAAGAGCTTGATGGCCTATAGAGCTTTGTACTCGAGTTCCACGGGCAAGTGACATGCCTTGCCATATAGGAGGGCGTAAGGAGACCTTCCAATGGGTGTTTTGAAAGCAGTTCTGTATGCCCATAGAGCGTCGTCTAACTTTGCTGACCAGTCCTTTCTTGTAGCTCCGACCGTCTTTTCCAATATCGCCTTGATCTCGCGATTGGATATCTCGACTTGCCCGTTTGTCTGTGGATGGTACGGTGTGGCTACCTTATGCTTGACCCCATGTTTCTTCACGAGGTTTTCGAACAGCTTGTTGATAAAATGACTACCACCGTCACTTATCACCACTCTTGGGATCCCATACCTTGGAAAGATTGTCGACTTGAATAGCTTTAGTACTACCTTTGCATCGTTGGTGGGGCTAGCTACGGCTTCGACCCATTTCGAGACATAATCAACAACAACTAGTATGTACTTGTTGCCATAAGAGGAGGGAAATGGTCCCATGAAGTCGATTCCCCAAACGTCAAAGATATCGACTTCCAATTTCGGGTTCTGTGGCATCTCGTCCCGCTTGCTAATGTTCCCCTTTCTTTGGCACGCCTCGCAAGAGGAGACATACTCATGAGTGTCTTTGAACAAACTTGGCCACCAGAATCCTGCGTGTAAGATTTTTGTTGCGGTCTTGAACGTGGAAAAGTGGCCACCGTAGGCTGAACCGTGGCAATGGAATAGGATCCCTTTCGCTTCTCCTTTTGACACACATCTTCTGTAGATCCCATCTAACCCTCTCTTGAAGAGATACGGCTCGTCGTAGAAGAATTAGCTAATGTCCTTAAAGAATTTCTTCCTTCGGTAAGCATCGAGGTCATTTGGGATGTCCCCACTAACCAAGTAGTTGATGTAATCTGCATACCAAGGAATGTCATTTTCTTCCATGCTGGCTACAACTTCCAAATTTTTATTCACTTGGTACATTCCTCCAAGGACATCTGCCATCATGAGCTGTTCTTCTGGTAGAGCATCATTGATGGGAATCAAATCTTCTATCCTCATCCGGGATAAGTGATCAACTACACCGTTCTCTATTCCCTTTTTGTCCAGGATCTCCATGTCAAACTCTTGTAGTAAGAGAATCCACCTTAGCAGTCTCGGCTTGGTGTCCTTTTTTGCATAGATATACCTTAGTGCACCATGGTCCGTGTAAACAATCACTTTTGATCCCACTAAGTAGCTTCTGAATTTCTCAAAGGCAAACACGACTGCCAATAGTTCTTTCTCGGTCGTGGTGTACTTCACTTGGGTATCGTCTAGCGTCCGGCTTGCATAGTAGATCACGTGTAACTTCTTATCCTTTCTTTGTCTGAGAACAGCCCCCACGGCATAATCGCTTGCATCACACATAATCTCGAATGGAAGATCCCAATCAGGGGCTTGGACTATGTGAGCACTCACAAGAGCGTCATTGATCGTGGTGAACGCTTGAAGGCAATTCTTGTCGAAGATAAACTCGGCTTCCTTGCATAAGAGCCTAGTGAGTGGTCTAGCTATCTTGGAAAAATCACGGATGAACCTCCTATAGAAGCCTGCATGCCCAAGGAAGCTACCAATTTCTTTCACTGTGGTGGGTGGCTTCAAATGCACCATGACTTCTATCTTGGCCTTATCGACCTCGATACCCTTCTCCGATATCTTGTGACCAAGCACTATTCCTTCTCTGACCATGAAATGACATTTCTCCCAATTCAGTACTAAGTTTGTCTCTTCACAACGCTTGAGAACCCTGCACAAATTCAACAAACAAACACCAAAAGAGCGACCATACACAGAAAAATCGTCCATAAACACTTCCACCATCTCCTCTATTAGGTCAGAGAAAATTGACATCATACATCTTTGGAAGGTGGCTGGTACATTACATAACCCAAATGGCATCCTTCGATATGCAAAGGTACCATATGGGCATGTGAATGTGATTTTCTCTTGGTCGTTTGGGTGTATCGGTATCTGGAAGAAGCCGCTATAGCCATCCAGAAAACAGTAGTATGGATGGTTAGCTAGCCTTTCCAGCATTTGGTCTATGAAAGGGAGGGGGAAGTGATCTTTTCTTGTGGCCAAATTCAACTTCCTATAATCAATACACATTCTATGACCTGTTATGGTTCGTGTGGGTATTAACTCGTCTTTCTCATTCTTAACTACGGTGATTCCTCCTTTTTTTGGCACACAATGGACAGGTGAAACCCAAGTGCTATCCGAAATTGGATAGATAACACCCGCATCTAGAAGTTTAAGAATCTCTTTCTTTACAACTTCTTTCAAGTTAGGGTTTAGCCTCCTTTGATGTTCTACAGAAGTCATAGATTCATCTTCTAGATGTATCCTATGTGTGCAGAGAGAAGGGGATATGCCCTTGATGTCATCCAAAGAATAACCAATTGCTCTCATAAACTTTTTTAATTCACATAAAAGGGAGGATAATTCTATTTCATTTAAGTTTTCATTAACGATGACTCGGTAAGATGAGTTAGGACCTAGGAAAGTGTACCTTAGTCCTTCTGGAAGAGGTTTGAGTTCGAGTTTCGGGGCATCAAGTTCGCTCCAATCCCCGCGTGTACACTGCCCAACCGAGCTCGGTGCGTCTTTATCGGTCTGATCCCGATATTCTCCTACTTTCGTTCCCCATGCGATCTTATGCCTTCCGTGCTCTAAGTCCTCGGGAAACTCATCATCTTCAGTGGCTTTCCTTGCATCCAGATGCATGACATAGACTTCACTTTTTCCCCCATATATCCGTGCTGCTTCTTCTCTTTTGTCAAAGCGACTAGCAATGGGTCTTTCAAAGATAGCTCTTCAAAGAGCTCATTGTTTAGCTCATCCATTGCATCCACCCAGAAGACTTTTCCTCCTATAGTAGGTTTCTTCATAACCTCTATTATGTCGAAGTTGAGGACGATGTCCTTTCCAAGATTGAGCTTAATCTTGCCCTTCTTCACATCAATCACTGCCCCTGCCGTGGCTAAAAAGGGTCTCCCAAGGATAAGAGGATCTCGCGGTTCTTCATCCATTTCGAGCACCACAAAATCGGTTGGTACCTCGATATCACCAATCCGAATGGGAACGTC
>JAHZTW010000004.1:34036811-34161170 GCA_020283515.1 Alliaria petiolata | reverse complement strand
CGGGGCTTGATCTTTCGGTGCAAGAGTCTTTCCACTTCGTAGAGTGACGGCGTGGACGTAGGCTGGTGGCGGGGTGGTTTCATAGTGCATTGGGTTTTGTATTAGCCGTATATGTTCGCCCTGCCTGTCCAACCTTGAAGTGATTGTTTTGATATCCTGGTTGCTACTGCAGTGACTCTGGACCAGCTGAGTTAGGAGATTCCTGATGTTAGAATCTTGCGGTTGTTGTGGGTAGAAACCGTAATGTCCATATGGTGGTGGTGGGTATGGAGCTTGATATTGTTGATGTTGAGAGTAATATTAGGGAGGAGGAGTGAATGCTTGCTGAGTGTAAGCATTTGCATTGTACGGCGGGGCTTGCTGAGGATATGTAACCGAAATTGGAGATTCCCCATAGTGTCTTTGCTCGTTAGTGGTTGACGCGTCCCCATATCGGCCAGTTTCCGTCGTGATGACCCCGATACTCGCTACTTTAGCGTTTTGAGCGTATTGGCCTTTTACTAAAGCGTCCAAACGGGCTTGTAGGTGCATTACCTCGTTTTCCCTCTGCTTATTCAGCTCGGTTGTTTCGTTGTCAATGTTGTCCTCGTAATTACTATCACTTGTAGCCATATTTTCGACGAGGTTCATTCCGTCGTCCACGTCTTGGCCGAGGAAGATGCCATTGCTTGCAGTATCCAGCTGATCCCTATATTTCTTTGACACTCCTCTATAGAGGATACTGAGTAGTGAGGAGCTTGAGTAGCCATGTTGGGGACATTTTAGTGTGTACCCTTTTAGACGTTCCCAAGCTTCACTGAATCTCTCATCTTCTAGTTGGGTGAACGTGGAGATTTCCAATCGCAGCTTCGCTGTTCTTGACGGCAAAAAGAATTTCTTGAGGAAGGCTTGTTTGCATTCATCCCACGTTTTTATAGATCCCGGTTTGAGAGTTTTTTCCCATTGGTGAGCTCTGCTTCCTAGGGAAAATGGAAAAAGACGTAGCTTGAATCCGTCTTCCGAGATTCCTTCTTGTTTTGTCAGAGAACAGATCTTCTCAAAATCATCTAGGTGATCAAGGGGGTCTTCCACGGCTTCACCCTGATATTTGTTGTTCTGGACCATGGCAAGCATACTACTCTTTATCTCGTATCCATCATCACTTGAGGGTGGGGTAATACCAATTCGTGGTCTATAGTTAGTGGGGAAATCACATTCGCCGATGAGACGTTGATGTCGCGGTATATCGGCTTGTTGCCATTGTGCGTCATTCATTCCTTCTTGGAGATGGTGCATGTCATCCATCTGAACGTGTTGCTATAGGTACCTGCGAAAAAGTCTAAAGGAGCGATGTTAGAGTCGAAAAAGAAAGTAAAGTCTTAGTCTTGCTAAGAATTGGAAATTCAATACTCAAATTTCTCCCAAATCGGCAACGGCGCCAATTGATAAGTAGATATTTCTATGGGCTCTACTCAGTCAATGACCCACTACTTATAACCCAATGTAGTATAGGTTATGGGTCTTATCAATCCGATGGAAGATTTCAAGGTATTGCATTTATAGAATTCTTTTACAAGCTAAGAGAGATTAAAAAGGGTGAAAAGGTGAGAATCTATCACTTAGATTATAAAAGAGCAGGAAACAGGTATTGAAACTAAGTATTGCTAAAGAAATGAAAATATGATAGCTAAAGATACGAACTTGCAAAAGAAAATAAGAGTCGGTTCAAGGGACAAGGGGTTCTTCGGGTCTAATACGTTAAAGATATTTCTTTTGATGTTAGATTTACTTCCTATAAGGCTAATCCTTTAGCGTAGAGTTCAGGATCTGGACGAATCCACTGTCGTGGTATAAGTCTCTTTGCTGTCTCACGACCTAACCTCGCTATCACGTAGTGATCCATGAAAGCAGCAAGCTTGAATAGACAACTCTACTAATGCCAAAACGCTCCCTAGGCATCTAATCCCTTAGGCTAGGATGAGCGAATCTCTTATGAGATTGGTCCTTGCAATCATTCAAACATGGCGTTTGTTTGAAGAAGCTTGATGGCAAAGTTCAAATAGCGAAGATGATTAAGCATTAATAATGTCATATAATAAAGGATTAAGATGGATTAAGCATAGATCTGCATAAAAGATTGGGACTTTAACTCATTTTCCCTACCCTTGCCCCAAAATCGATATAGACTACTCACAAGCTATTTGAGAAGTCTCAAGATCCATAAGGATGAGAGGATAACTCATAGGCTGCAAGACAATCAAAAACAAAAAGGAAGAAGCTTTTAAGAAAATAACACTAAGCTAATAAACTTATAAAACTTCAAGATTGCATAAAAATCAAAGCTTTTAACAAGCTTCAATGGTGGAATACAACAATGGTTTTTCTCGGTTTTTTGAAAAGGGAAGACAGCCAAATAAAAGTGAAAACGTGATAAAAGGATAAGAGTGGGGGAGAGGTATTTATACACAAAAGAGGAAAAACATAAAACGTTGGGACCACTTTCCCGAAATGGTACTATTTTGGACTTTAGCGTTTCGGGCTCAAGTCGTTGTGAGCAAGCCGATATGCTAACTCTTCTGATTCTTCGAGCAGTCTCCATATCGGACAAGTGTTTCGGGATCATGTCGTGAAGGCTCGCCTTCCTTGTTACTTGATGATATGGGGTCAAATTTACCCTAAGCAACTCTCTCAAATTAAGAGATCAGTTGTAGTACTTAGGGATCGAATCCACAGAGAAGGGATAGTCACACAGCAGTTTTCTAAATTCGAATTAAGCTAAGAAGAAAGATAAAATGTAAAAGACAGAAAGCAAGTAAACGATGTAAGTTCAGGAGACGAAACGCTAGGTTCAGGGAAATTCTCAGGTGATCTAAATTGCAGGTCTAGACAGGATGTTAGGAATTATGAAGATCTGTTCTCGAACTCGAATCACTAATGTAAAATCAACCAACTCTCGCTGCGAAGATTATCTATGTCTAAACCCTAGAATTCCAAATCTCTTTGCAAATTCTAACAATTCAAACAAGCATTAAAGTTCAGGTTCAATTGTTCACAAAACCCTAAACCAAATCTCTTTGCGAATAGGTATTTTGCTCATCTAACATTAGTTCAGGCAATCAATAATACTCTCGCATCTATTAATTAACCTAAGATCAGATTCTAGGTCGCGAAGCTAGAATAAGCATTAAACACAAATCCAGATGAAGAACTCTAATGATTTTATCCTAACAATTTAATTCGACCTAACAATTCATTAATCACCTTTGAAAAACCCTAAACCTAACAAGCAAACTACTCAGACATGATCAATGAAACAGAAATCATAACTTGAATAGAAAGCATAAAAGAAATCAATAGAATAAATAAAGGGAGTTCCAAATTTGCTCTAAGGAGACAAATTCTTCTCTCCAAAAACCTAAACTTCTATGATTCTTAAAGTATGAGATTATGCCTAAACAATGGCTGAAAAACTATATTTATAGGCCTAGGTACGAGTCTTCAATTCCTTTTAAGATTAGGAAAAGTCTTGGAGATTTCCTTTTCTTCAAAAACTGGAAACTTCTCGATTCTGGAAATTGGAAAACCTGGTGTCGATCGACACTACATGGTGTCGATCGACACCTTGCGTGTAATTCCAGTCTTGACTTCATCACTTCGTGACTTCATTCCATTAAGCTCCAAAATGCATCCAAATCTCCAATTTATCTTCAATTGTACCTGAACCTGCAAAGACTCTATATAGACTCGAAAATAGCCAAAAGACTCTATAAAAACACTTATATCATGGTCTAAAAATGGGTAAAAACCATGATATATCAACTCCCCCAGACTTAGCCTTTGCTTGCCCTCAAGCAAAACAGAAACTTAGAATGAAGTAGAAGTTTGAAAACAGGAACTTTCGAGTACTTCTTCAAAACGCCACATTGATTAACACTTCTTGAATCCACATGATATAGAGCCAACCTTAGGAAATGTTCAGTGTACTTACCACAAGTTTAGCAATCTCCCAGTTCAAATCCAGATCCTTTCCTTGGTAAAAGAATCGAACTCTATCATTGGTAATGCCATAGAACTTTTCTGATTCTTTCCCTTCCTTAGTGCCTGAACAAGACATTCTCATACAGCTCCCCTATTTTCTCTTCCCTTAGTCAACTTCTGCCCATTTTCAGGGTGTTCTAAGATCTTTTCATTGACTCTTCTTTTTCTTTTTGGGATCTCTGGAATAGTGCTACTCTCTACTTGTGTTCCTTGTGAGGAGACGTGTTCAAGAGCATCACTAATATTGTTCCTTGTGAGGAGACAGGCTCATGACAAAGGCACTATTCCAGACTTAGACTCTTTTTTTTCTTTTCTTTTCTCTTAAGGGAAGATCAAGGAGAGACTGCAATTGCCTATCTGTTCGGACTGAAAGAGGAATCAAGTTCTGCGCATACCTAGTTCTTATAAGGGGATCTGAACTTGTCCTGTTAGACTGATTCTACTTGCAGCTTTCTACTTAGTAAGTCCTGCAATCAACTCTTATAGCAATGGTTCTTCAAGTGTCAACTTCCTGTGGTTAGTGCCTAAAAAAAACTGAAAGTTCCAACTGATTTTGACTCAATAAAACAATTTTTGAAACTTTTGACTCAAGACTCTCAAAACAAAACACAAAGTCAGTAATCACCTCCCCCAGACTTAAACAACACTGTCCTCAGTGTTATCAAGCCCGAAGTTAGCTAAAAGAAAGATCAGAAACAACATAAAAGACCAGTGAGAAGACTTACCTTCGTCTGCGCATGGTGTCGATCGACACCTTGTAGTGTCGATCGACACTGGTCTGAGTTGAGTCCAATTTCGCCTTTTTCAACTGACTAAAACTAAGACTTAGTAAGATTAAAACGAAAATAAAAAGAAAAACATACCTAACAGTGGGTTGCCTCCCACTCAGCGCTCGTTTTCAGTCATTAGCTTGACTGTGTCGGGGTTCAGACGTCTGGTGGATCAGAGGGTGGCATTGAATGCTTCCCAGACGAATGTCTTCTCATCCATGGTGGTGTATAGGCAGTAGGTGCATGAGAGCAACCAAGGAAATGAGGAACAGCAGCAGGGTGGGACTTGAGTTCGGGTGGGACACTTCGTTTTCCTGCAGCATCATCAAAAGAAATACCAAGCCCTCTACGAGAATCTCGTGACTTGTATAAGTGTGAAACAGCTTTTGAACCTTTGGAGTTCTTATTGACAAGATCGGGAAGTTTGGAATTGATTCCAGGAAATGCGTACCTTTGCTTCCTTCGAGGTTTATGGCATGTAGGATGTGGAAGCATCTGTTTGACCACTTGTGATGGAATTGCAGGATTGGAAGTGACTTCTGGTGTGATCCGCGAAGAGTGTCGATCGACACAGGTGGTGTCGATCGACACCAAGTCAGTAGCTCGAATGTCTTCACTTTTTCTGCAACTCAGCTCTGCAATCCTTGCTTCCATGATGAAAACGTCGTCTTCTATAAACTTAGCACTGATTAGACCTTCATCTTTATCCACAGTCCTGAAGATATGATTGCTTCCACTCCAATCTTCAAGCTCCACAACTTTCTTAGAATTCTTAGCCAATGTCTTTTGAACAACTTGCTCGTTAGAATCCAGCTCTTTTCCAGCAATACAGGAGATGGGTTTGGAAGTTCCAATAGTAGGGATAGCTTTGTAGAATACTTCTTTGTCAACATTAGAGAATGACATTCTCTTATTGGGCATGTCGACAATAGCTCCTACTGTAGCCATGAATGGTCTTCCATGGATGAATGGTATGCTAGACGTTCTACTCACTTCCACAACCTGAAAATCAGTAGGAACTAGGCAACTCCCAACCTTGACTAGTAGATTTGGAATTGTACCATATGAGACTGCGGTAGAATTATTGGCAAATTCAAGAGTCATGCTTGAAGGACAAATGTCAGCAATCCCCAGCTTCTCTGCAATGTCTTTTGTCATGAGGTTCACGCTAGCTCCTGAATCGCAGAAGGATTGTTTAAACTCAACTCCACCAATGGAGCATGGAACCATAAACATCCCAGGATCTTCAACCTTAAGCAGCTGCTTCATTGGCCGTGGTGTTTCCCTTGCCTTGTGAAAGAGTTCTTCCATCTCTTCAAAGCTTTCTCTGTTATTCTGGAAGAAGGCACACAAGGGATATCTCTCATAAGCTTCATCAAAGGAGAGCTCCTTGGGAATCATCTCCAACCTCTTGTTGAAAGCAGCTAGTTTCTCTGCACTAATGGGCGGCCTGAGATGTTTGGGTAGAGGAAGATTTGGAACCTTGGCCTTGTAGACCTTTTCCTCTGCTGTTCGTGAAGCTTCAGGCGTGTTTGTCCAAGTCCGGGAAGGGTGTCGATCGATACCCAGCTGGTGTCGATCGACACTAAGCGTTTGTGTCGAGGATGCTGCGTCGATCGAGCTCGATTCGTCTGCTTTCTCCTTGGGTGTCTATCGACACACTCTAGTGTCGATCGACATCGACTCCGCAACATTTTCTACATCTTCAAACTCCTTGATTTGTGCAGGCTGTAAGTTCCCTTCATTCTGGACCTTAATGGCATTCACATGGTGTCTCGGATTCACGTCTGTGTTTCCAAGAAGACATTCTTCTTGTCTCTTCAAAGCTCCAGCAGTTTGAGCTACTTGAACATCCAATTGTCTGACATGAGTGCCTAGAGACTCAATTTTTCCATTCAGATCCGTGTACAAGGCATCAATCTTCCCATTGAAGTCCACTGTCATCTTTTGTTGGCCCTCCAAGATCTGCTCTAGCATAGACTCCATCTTATTGTCTGGTGCAGGAGGCTTCTGGTAAGAAGAAGAACCATAAGTTCTATTGAAGTTGTTGCTCTGAAAAGGCTTCTGGTAAGAAGAACCATAGCCTTGCTGATTGTTGAATCTCTGTCCTTGAAAACCAGCTCCATTTATGTAGTTAACCCCTTCTTCTTCAGGCTCAAAAGTATCAACTTCATTAGCAAAGTGAACTTGCTTTTTCCCCATCAAGATGTCCAGCTTCTTGTTGACTTCTGCAATTTGGCTTCCTCCATTCACTCCAGCGTGTTGTCTTCTTTCGAAGTCTGCGTTCTTGGTGTTGTTACTAGAGGCCAAATTCTCTATAAGTACTACTGCGTCAGCTGGGTATTTGGTGTTGTAGTTGCCATTGCTTGCTGCGTCTAAAGCCATCTGGTATCTCCAATCAATCCTGCGATAGAAGATTCCGATGAGTTGCGGCTCGCTGAAACCATGGTGTGGGCAATCTGTAACATTCGCGATCTTCGGATCAAGCGGTACGGCCGCGGTACAAGTCTTGGTACGGATGCGGTACGAGTCTTGGTACGGATGCGGTATGAGTCTTGGTACGGATGCGCAGTTCGATTGGGAATCAGATTATTAAGGCAGGAATTAAGAGAAATCGGGGGGTTAGCTGAGAATCCGAGTGTTTGAGCTGGCTAGAAGATTAGCCGAGTGAGTGGGCAAGTTTGCCGAGCTAAAATCAGAACAACCGAAAGAAAAATGAAGCTGTCCGTGAAAATCGGAACTGGCCGCGAAAATCGGAGCGTGGTCGGATGGGAGCTGGACTTGAGCTGGGCGAGAGTGGCTCGGACAAATGAATTTCGGACAGTCCGTGTTTTTCGGAACACTTGGTCGGAATTTGGACAGGATGGTTATCATGGTCTGAGCCGAGCTGGAATATCCGAGAGTCTTTCTGGATTATTCGGATGGAAACAGAATTATTCGCTAAGTTATTTGGATAGCCGAGCGGGAGCGGTTATGGCCGAGAGAAATGTTAAGTGCGCGGCTAAAGTAAGCGGGAACGGTTATTGGCTTACTGAAGCGAGTGTGGCTGAGTAAAAGTGCGGGAACGGTTACGGACGCTCGAGCAAAACGCTGCGGATCGACTAAAGGAAGAGTATGGTCGAGGAAACACGCGGAAACGGTTATCCAGCTGGGCAAAACGATGCGGATTGATTAATGAACGGGTTTGGAGCAGTTTCTCACCAAAATCCGCCTAAGTATCATTTCTACAGCATTTCTTCGAGAAAACACAGAAAGACTCGGGAGAAAAATACAGAGAAAGTCCGAGAGAGAATTCGTCCGAGAGAAAAAGATTTGCCGAGAGATTGTTCGAGAGTTTTCGGATCCGATCGAGAGATAGCCGAGTGATTTCGACTGTCGCCGAGAGAGTTCGAGAAAAGTCCGAGAGAAACGTGTTCGGATCGAGAGATCATCGAGAAACCGTCGGTTAAATTCAAGATCTTGCTACAGCCGATTGACTAAGGTGAGTGCGTGACCGCGGGCTTCATGTCTAAGGTCATTTTCATGCATAGATTTGATAATCTTGATTGCTTGATTTAATCCGTGAGTTTTACTGTTTGATTCATTATCTGCGAAAATGGTAAAGGCTCGTAAGCCATGGTATAAGGCTCGGAAGCCAAGTAAGGCTCGATGGCCATGGTTAGGCTCGTGAGCCGAATTGATTGAATAAGCGTGATTGATTGATTGGATTGATTGCTTGGATGCGATTTTTATATATGTGGCTAAGTGGGTTGGGATGACCGCCTCACTAAGCAATTCGTTTGCTTATGCCTCCTTTGTGGACGCAGGTAAAGAAGTTCGTGAAGGGAACTGATCTTTAAAGCCGCGGCAGGATGATGGCAGGAAGGAAGGGATGGATTATACTTGGGTAGAATAGGACGTTTTATGCAATGTAATAGCTTATTAGCGAACTCTCATTGTATGACTCGAACCTCAGTTTTCTATCTAAGTTATTTATGCTAAGAACTTGTCTGAATCGCTTAAAATCTCTAAGTCTTGGAAAAACACGCTGAAATTTGACTAAGTATGGAAAAAGTTAAAAATTACCCGAGGCCGGCCAGGAAGTGGTCGAGCCAGGCTGTACCGCGGTACATGATTTCCGGGTTAAGGCATTTCACAATCCCTCTGGTAAGATTTGAACCTCACCCAAGAAGCCTTGAATGCCTCAGTAGGTCCTTGAGAGAATGTAGTAATCTTCATTCTTAGCTCTTCAGATCTCGCGTCATCAAAGAAATTGCATAAGAATGCATTCTTTGTGTATTCCCATGTGGTTAAGGATCCCGGTGGCAACTGCTTCAGCCAGTATGATGCATCTCCAGCAAGCGAGTAAGGGAAAAGCTTGCAGAAGAGATAATCATAGGTCACTCCATTAGCCTTGATGCTAGATGCCAAGTCTTCGAATCTCTCGATATGATCCATCGGGTGCTCGTTGGGAAGACCATGGAAAGGATTCTGAGCTACGAGCTGGAAGTAGGCAGACTTCAGCTCGAAGTCATTCCTGTGAAATGCAGGAGGACGGATCGCAGCTCTATTAGCATAGAACTGGTCTGGGCGGTTGTACTCGCCTAACGTTCTTCCACGTTCAACATCTGCAGGGGCGATTTGTATGGCTGGTTCGACGATGACGGCGCTAGCCTCATCAAGTCTCTGTCCTTGGGCGTTCCTTCTATTGCCGTCCAAATCCGTGAAGTTACCAGCTTCATCACGAATCAAAATCAAAGGATCTGCCATCTCTGTCTGCGCAAGGTGTCGATCGATGCTCTTGGTGTCGATCGACACTAAGGTGTGGTGTCGATCGATGCTAGTTGTGTCGTTCGACGCTCGTGCAGATTTACGGTTCGTACGTTCGAGACGGCTGAGTTCCTGGTTGAGCGCGATTAGTTCTTTGTCCTTGTTGCTTCTGGTACTGGGCATGCACCTGAAAGCAAAGGTAAGAACTAAATTAGTAACCAAAATAAAAACAAAACCTAGACAAAATTCTAATACTAGAAATCTGTAGGCAACTAATCTCCTTCCCCGGCAACGGCGCCAAAATTTGATATGGGTCAAATTTACCCTAAAGAAACTCTCTCAAATTAAGAGATCAGTTGTAGTACTTAGGGATCGAATCAACAGAGAAGGGATAGTCACACAGTAGTTTTCTAATTTCGAATTAAGCTAAGTGAGAATATGAAACTAAAAGATAGAAAGTAATTGAAAACGGTGTAAGTTCAGGAGACGGAACGTTAGGTTCAGGGAAATTCTCAGGTGATCTAAATTGCAGGTCTAGACAGGATGTTAGGAAATATGAAGATCTGTTCTAGAACTCGAAACACTAATGTAAAATCAACGAACTCTCGCTGCGAAGATTATCTATGTCTAAACCCTAGAATTCCAAATCTCTTTGCAAATTCTAACAATTCAAACAAGCATTAAAGTTCAGGTTCAATTGTTCACAAAACCCTAAACCAAATCTCTTTGCGAATAGGTATTTTGCTCATCTAACATTAGTTCAGGCAATCAATAATACTCTCGCATCTATTAATTAACCTAAGATCAGATTCTAGGTCGCGAAGCTAGAATAAGCATTAAACACAAATCCAGATGAAGAACTCTAATGATTTTATCCTAACAATTTAATTCGACCTAACAATTCATTAATCACCTTTGAAAAACCCTAAACCTAACAAGCAAACTACTCAGACATGATCAATGAAACAGAAATCATAACTTGAATAGAAAGCATAAAAGAAATCAATAGAATAAATAAAGGGAGTTCCAAATTTGCTCTAAGGAGACAAATTCTTCTCTCCAAAAACCTAAACTTCTATGATTCTTAAAGTATGAGATTCTGCCTAAACAATGGCTGAAAAACTATATTTATAGGCCTAGGTACGAGTCTTCAATTCCTTTTAAGTTTAGGAAAAGTCTTGGAGATTTCCTTTTCTTCAAAAACTAGAAACTTCTCGATTCTGGAAATTGGAAAACCTGGTGTCGATCGACACTACATGGTGTCGATCGACACCTTGCGTGTAATTCCAGTCTTGACTTCATCACTTCGTGATTTCATTCCATTAAGTTCCAAAATGCTTCCAAATCTCCAATTTATCTTCAATTGGACATGAACCTGCAAAGACTCTATATAGACTCGAAAATAGCCAAAAGACTCTATAAAAACACTTATATCATGGTCTAAAAATGGGTAAAAACCATGATATATCACTTGAATCGGGTACTTCCCGTTGCCTTGCTCCGATATCCGTCTTCATGGCGTCCTCTTGCTGAATCTTCTCTCTGAGGTGTTCCTTTCGGGACTAAGTCGCTGCTACCCATCGAGGTTCGTCGTGCGCTTGTCCATATCGACTTTGGGGTCGTGATCCATGCTCGATATTACCGGCTCGTCCTCCATTTGTGATCTCCCTCCTTGGTTTCTTCTTCGGACCATCTTGAGCACCTGAGAACACACTCCAAACATGCAAGACTATGCAGAATCCTAACCTAATGCATCTAATCCTAATATGGGTGAAAATGTGATGAAAGCTAAGATGAAAGTGCAAGAATGAAGTCCTAACTAGCATGGAATATGTGTTAAAAACATGCAATTTACAGAGATATCAACTGTATACACGGACAAGACGTCATGAAAGAAACGCATGAAAGAGCAGGCGGCAACCATTCAGGAAGACGAGCTTTGGCTCTGAAGATAAAGAAACACGGCGTGTTTTGGCCAACGATGATAACAGATTGCGAGAATTTCGTCGCACGGTGCGATAAGTGTCAACGCCACTCTCCGATAATCCGGGTACCTTCGATCTGCTGACGGCTTCCACAACCCCTTACCCTTTCATGAGACGGGATATGGATATTGTCGGTCCCCTCCCGCGATCCCGTCAAAAATGTTTTATCTTAGTAATGACGGATTATTTTACGAAGTGGGTAGAAGCAGAGCCATATGCTAAGATCCACGCTCGCGACATCCAAAGTTCGTCTGAAAATTCATCATATGTAGGCACGGACTCCCTTATGAGATCGTCACCGATAACGGCTCCCTGTTTATCTCGACTATCTTCAAAGACTTTTGTGCACGATGGAAAATCAGACTAAACAAGTCGACCCCCCGCTATCCCCAAGGAAACGGACAAGCCGAAGCGACGAACAAAACGATTCTCGACGGCCTCAAAAAATGCCTCGATGCAAAAAAGGGCGCTTGGGCAGAAGAACTCGACGGGGTGCTCTGGTCTCATCGAACCTCGCCGCGCAGATCGACTAATACAACTCCCTTCTCGCTGTCGCACGGAGTAAAATATATGTCACCTGCGGAGGTAGGCATCTTAGGATTTCGACACACCATGATCGCGCAAGACCCAAAGATGAACGAAGAAATGATGAAGGAGAACCTCAACTTCCTGGAAGGCGAACAGGACCATGCGCTGCTAAGGATTCAAAACTATTAGTAGCTCGCAACTCGCTACTATAACAAGAAGGTCCGCGGTCGGCACTTTGAAGAAGGCGATCTTGTCCTCCGGATTGTCTTCGAGAATACAGGTGAAGCAAATGCAGGCAAGCTCGGTGCAAGTTGGGAATGACCTTATATCATCTCAAAGATCTTCAAATCGGGAGTATTCGAGCTTACGACTATGGCAGGAGAGGCGATCCCGCGATCATGGAACATCATGCACATCAAGCGCTACTACTAATGATGAAGTAGCTTCAACAATGGCCTGTCTTTTATAATGTAAGGTGAACTCTTGTAATGTGAACTACGATCAGGCTTGATCCTCTATAAGGGTACGTAGGCAGCCTTTTCGGAGGTCCATCTATATATAAAAAAAAAAAACCTTGTAAATGTGTTTCACGATCGGCTTGATCCCCGTTTTTAGGGGTATGTAGGCAGCCTTTTAAAGGCGCAGCTATACTTAATGAAATATTTTATGCCGTCATTAATTCGTCTACTTCGACATGCAGTCCGGCGCCCAAACACGTTGACGCCCTGGCCAGGTGATCAATTTCGAAACGCGTTCCGCACGAATGCAGTGGTAAAATAATTCACGACATGTTTCGTCGGTTTTAAAAGCCGAGCCCAGTCTCGCAAGAATTAAACGGGGTAAGCCGAGCCAAGTCTCGCGCCAAGATCAAAAAAGTCGGACTCCGGTCCGCACGAAGAGGTCGAAACGAACAAATAAGCCTCTCACCTCGCACGTTGCGATTTCGTCCTCAGAATTAAAAAAAAAGGGAAGACCTATTACGAAAAGCGCCGAGCCTAGCCTCGAAACCAGAACCAGTAAAGCCGAAAATCGAGCGCCTCGTATATCTCGTTTTTAGTCTTGGAAAATATTCGAGCAAAAATAAGCCGAGCCGGGCTCAGTTTCTCGTATTTCAAATTCGCGAAAGATAATATAAGACAAGGCGACTCAAGCATCAATGAAATTTCAAGCATAAAAGGAAAGATAAAAACGCTGAATAATCCAGAAGTCATACAAAAAGGTTCATACATATCAAAAGATAAAAGTCCACATACGGACTATCCGATAATAGAAAAAAGGGAGGGCTAAAGAAACTAAGGTCCCGGAGCGCCGTCCTGCCTGATAGTGGTGACGACCGCGAAAGTAATATCAATCGCATTTGACCCGTACTCGTTGATGACGGGCGCCACCTCCGCTGGACGCGTCAAGCGCTCCATCCAAGCGTCGACAGGGGTGACGACGAAATTGCCCTCCACGAACACCTCGACAGGCAAAGCCCGATGCTCTCTCTCTCTTTCGGCTACCTCCTTCTCCAGATGAGAAATCTTCCCCTCAGGAAAACGAATGCCTTCTCTCACGGAGCTCCGAAAATCTTCAAGAACCGCATCTGCCTGACCATAGAGACTAAGAGCATTCTCCACGGCTTCATTACCGTTGTAGAATTGCTGAAACTTTTCAAACCACCCTTGGTACCTCGAGGAGACTGCCTCGAGGCACGCCGCCTCTCGTCTTCCACCTCACACGCGCCCTTTATTAAAGCCGCCTCGTACTTCCCCTTGTAGTGCTCACGTTGCTTCTGATAACTCGCCGACTCCTAGCGAACCACCGCGAGCCCCGTCTCGCCTTCGCTCGCCCTCTTCTTAAATGCTTCGAGCTCTTCGGTAGCCTTCTCCTTGGTCACACACTCGGAGTCACGCTTAGCTTCCGCATCCAAAGCCCTTTGGCGCATTTTCTCGATGTTCTTCCGCAGCACGTGATTGAGTTTGTTCGTGGAGGCCGCCAGCTAGAATAAAAAAATTAGCGTGGAAGAAACGAAGGAATCTTTTGACGAAAAGGGGAATACGAGACTTACCAGAGAATGATATGTCGCTATGCTTTTAAAGATATTCACACCGGGAGAATCGTCGTCGACCGGGGTAAGCTCTTCATCGGTATGCTCGACCTTCCGATACATGTCGAAACAAGCATCTTCATCGTCGATAAGCAATCCATTCCTTGTATGCTCGAACGAAAAGGTGTAATCAGCAGCAGGCACGGTAACTCCATCGAATACCTTACCTTGTCGAACCTTCCTCACCGAACCCCCTCTCTCTTGCAACCCAAGCAGGATACTCTGAGTTTTCTCCGTTTGAGACCCCGACGGAGCTTCGGAAGAACTTGCAGCTCGGCTAGGAGCCTTCCTCGAAGCCTTCACCGAAGCCTTCCCCGAGGACGTCTCGCCAAATTTCTCCTTACTAAACGGAACCTTGGCCTTTTCCACCTAAACCGGGGATCTCTCCGCTCTACTCGTCTTCTCTCCGACCTGCGGCCGGCCTGACCAGCTTCGGCGAGCCTCAGAGTCACAGGAGGAGGCGCCTGAGAACCCTTCGCAAAAGAGAACTTATGAACTTTCTTCAACCGTTTGTCCATCTTTTTCGGTATGTCAAAATTCACTGCAAAACAAGAACGAGCATTAAAAAAAAATAAGGGAAAAGCAAGTATTAAAAAAAAAAGAAACGCTCAAGAAGGCTGGCCTATATACCCAGGAACACAATCTTTCTTCTCCCGAACCGCAATAACAATCGATCATTGTTGAACTCCAAACAGCTTGATTCTCCCAAGATAGTCCTTATATCTCTCAAAATGTGACTTGTCGGTCGGATGTTGGACTGCAAAAAAAAGGGAAAAAGCGGTCAGACGAAGTTTATACATCAAAACAGATCTCAAGCGAATCACTAAGTCTACCAAGGCTCGTGCTCCAACGATGCCTAAACCCTTTGCTAACATCGGGAATCGACGCCTCGGTCACCCGAACATAGAAATAATGCCTCCACCAGTCATGCTCTTTTCTTTGAGAAGCACGAACAATCTTACGCCCGGTCTCATATTCACAGAAACGGTCCCCATAATCCCCTGGGTATTCAATTGTGCAACCGACATCGCTTCAAAAAGGCGAAGGCTCATGTTGATTCCATATTCGGGCGCAAAGAGAGCGGACGCAATAATATTCCGGATCGCGCCCGGAAAAAGCATAGTAAACGCTATTCCCCCAACGGCGCATAAATCCACCAAAAGCTCGAGCAACGGAAACCACAATCCGCAGTGAGCAAACCAATACTCGTAAAGACAGATCCAACCGAGAGAAGGAGTCCAAGGCCGCTCGCCTGCCTCAAGAGACTTGAACTTCTCAATGACTTCGGATCTGACAGGGAATCTGGAAAATCGCAAAGGGCACGAAACAATCGGTCTCGAGTATCAACCGTCGAATCCGAATCAGAATCATACTCCTCAAAGACTCCCTATGACGGAAAGCTCAATATCGGGAACCGGCGCACTACCATCGTCAATCTCTGTTTCGTCCGAAGAAGAAGCTGACCCCGTCCCGTTCGAAGGAGAAGTCGACCCCGTCTCGTTCCCTTCCATTGCTCTATGAAGCCAAGTTGCATCAACGTCCTCCATCAGATATCAGATAATCAACAAAATACCCGATCAAAGCGAAACGCGGCCTGCAAGGACAAAAACCCGGATTGTCAGAAAATTAACAAGTAAGCAAAGCTCGGCGACATAAAGTCGAAGGAGCCGACCCTAACGACAATTCAGCAGCAAACGCCCACCGAGAAATCACGCCGTCCTCACAAGATGACGCGGATAAAAACAACGTCGAATCTCGCAACTCCCTCAAAACGCCGATTTCAAAAGCCAATCCGGCGACACCGACCCGTCTAGCCAACCCGGCGACGAGACCGACACGAGACCCAAGTCTAGCCGACCCGGCCACACTGACAAGAGACCAAAGTGTCGTGATCCGGTGACTCCGCAAGACTCAGTGAGACACCCCGCGACTCAGCGAGACTCCCGCGATGCCTCACGACTTGGAGAAGTCTCATGCGACTCGGCGAAGTCTCCCGCGACTCGGCGAGACAACTGCGGTACCAGTCTCGCGACTCGGCGAAGACGGCGTGATCCTCACCGACCTGGCGATACCAACTCACACCGAGAAATCTTCAGCTCGCCGCCGATCCAAGACTCTCTCCGACACCGCAACATGCGCCAACTCGGAGCAATCGCCGATCTAGAAACAAGTCGACCCGCACAAAATCTGTTCGAATCGATGACGCCGAACCCCCAAAAATCACTTTCGCCAACCTCGACAATCCCTTTCGCCGATTCCACGGAAATTTCAACCTCGCCGACCCAAACGCAAACGACCGAGCCGCGAGCTCACCTCCCCCGTAATACGCACCCACCAACCTGAGCTCGTCGAAGACTCTTCAAAAATAATAAAGACAACAAAATAAAACTAAGAGAGAGAAAGCAACCATACCTTGCAATGGAGGAGGTAGAGAGAAAAGCCAAAGAGTAGAAATGGGAGGAAGAGTAAAGTATTTATAGGGGAGTAAGAAAAGTAAGAAGGGATGGTCTCTCACTTTAACCTTAAGTGTCTTGGAGTTCGTGCCAAAGACGCTCAAGAAACGTACATAAACATCAGAAAATCCTCATAACGACCCCGGATCCGCTAGTGAAGCCCAACCACGATTTGTGCCGGACCAAAAAATTCGAAATTTTTTTCAAAATTCAAAACAACGTTTATATTTTAACGGACTCGGGGGACTTACTGTTGGTACTGGGCCTAAAAGGCCCATTACTTTTGACCCAACCTAAATCATTTTTCTGCTCAAAATCAAAGTCAACGAAAGTCAACGGAAGCTGGTCAAAATCAACGAAAAGTCTCCGGTCGGCCCGGCCCGAAACGAAATCCGTGAGGCCCATTTTCGACGAAAAGCCCGCTAGGTTTGAGGGAAGCCACCAACCTAATCACTTATAAATAGAACAGTAATATGATGTGACTAAACATCCTAATTCCCGCACAGACCTCAAGAGACTCGATTTCTGCGCTAATCACTCCTCCTGAACCGACGTGATGCAATATCATTATCTCATCCCCATAAATTCACAAAGTCAAAGATCCTGAAGTCCAAGACAAAATTGGTGGCAAGAAGACCATTATTTGATTTAGCTAATTTTGCTCTTTTGTTTAAATGTGAATAATTTTATTTAAATGTAATTTATTGTAAAGATTCTTTGTAAGAGCTATAAAAGCTCATCTATTCTCATTTGTAAAGACACATTGAAATTTTTGGAAATATAAAAGAGAGTTTTTCTCCAAAGCTTAGGCTTTGTTTTGTTTATCTAAGTTAGATGGATTTCTACACTTGGTAAACGTTGAATCTATGTCTCTTGTGTGTGATTCCTTGAGACTAGGTTTGTGAACTCATCACAAGGGCTTTCACACCCTTGAGTGGCGTTCTTCGATCCACCCCCATCCATTCACCCATTGATTCTTTCTGAGAGAGTTGAACAGGCAGCAGATTGGATCCCATCTCAATCCACTTCGAATCCATCATCTAATCAAACAAAGAGAGTTCCACAACCATTTGCTTGGTTCCATCCATCCAAAAAGCTTGTCAACTCTCGATCATCTCGTGAACATAAGTTTGGTGTGATTCCAATTTTATATCACGACGACTCGGTCTCTTCGGGACCAGCCACTCGGCGACTCCCCCAAAATCGGTGACTCGGCCTCCTCGGGAGAAGCCGCTCTGCAACCCCCTTTTCCTCTCAGCGATCCTACTCGCAGGCTCGTCGTTTTCGTTTCGGAGGACTTCCTCTTTTCCTTTGTATTCACAACTTAGTCTTTTTGACGGTTTTTCTTCTGTATTCGCAGATCTCGGTAATTTATAAAAAAAAGTTCCGAACTCATCTTTTCACCTCTTTTACACTTAACCGGATTTCGGTATCAACACCAAGGATCTTAGCACAATAGAAGTTGGTTGGGAGGTATATTTAGTGGTAACTTTGTTAACATATAACTAAACATAGTTTAGACTTATTTTTTATCATAAGTACTTTTAAACTTAATTTTTAAATTCTCTTTATTACAATATTTACTAATTAATAGGTAGAATATAATGACAAAATAAATAAATAGGTAGAATATAAAACACATACAAAAAAACAAAATGAAAAATGGCTTATCTTTTGCTTAAAAAAAAAATCTTTTGCTTATGTTTTTCTTTATTTTCTCTTTTTCACTTCAATTTATCGTATCAGCTAGATATTACGCAAAAACAATATAGTATTTGATGGAATCGGTTTAAGAAGAAAGGAGATAACAATTGATATACAAATATTTGTATAAGCTATATAGCTGTAATGACACATATATTATTTTCGGAAAAGATATTTCCGGAACTCTTGGAGGTCGTCGATCACAACCCCAAGCTGTACGACCTTGAGCAACCATTTTACATATGATTGGGGCAGTTATTTCTTCTATGTATTTCGATTCTCTTTTTTTAAGGAAATACCATCCTCCAATGTATTTCGATTCTCTTTTTTTAACAGAACCCAACGCCGAGAACAAAATCTTCTCTAAGAGAACTAAATAACGCAGGTGTGTGAGTTTTAACTCCTGCAAGTTCACAAATAGAATCATCATTAGAAAAGAGGCTCATAATCCATTATGAAGAGCACAGATTTATCTATTTCGAATCATCTAAGTTTTGGTTAGAAAGTGTACCGTACATCAGATTCCGATGTATAGCACCTCTGAGAAGTATGCAATGCATTTAGAAGAGTTTCCTACTCCATTTCCAGATAGTCACAAGGGAGCCACAGTTTGCTCACCATCTTTGGAAGCTCCATTGTTCGTAAGCTGAAACCCTAAGAAGACTGTTCAAGCATTTGAAACCTTAATAATAATAGACTGTGCTTAGTTTTGAGAAAAGCAAAAAATTAAACTAAACCTCACCTGTCATAGGAAAACAATGAATAAGCCAATTCCAGAATTTTTAATTCGAAAATTCGTATACCTGATTATCTACCGGAGGTGAAAGGTTGGTAGATGAAGATGTACAATTTCAGCATAAATAGGAGTCATGTTTTTCACAAAACAAAGGTTGAGTGAAGAGATGAATCACCTAAAAAGGAGAAAACCACAGTACAATCACCTGATCTGGTGAAAAAACTAAGCTTTACAAAAAATCATTTCTAACCTAAAATATTGACAAGAATAATATTGGATTTTCAGAATCCATAACGCTGCGGAGTTGTACTCAAAGAAACCCAAAACATCATCTGGAATGAATGATGAGAAAACCTCAATGCAGTCATCAGATTTGAAGAAGACTAATTAAGCATAGAACACCCGCTCCTCTGCTTACGTCGTCATTTCGCAGCGTGAATACAGTAGCTTACTTATATGCTGGTTATGTTTGACTTTTGTGGATCATAGGTAGCAATACGTTGTTTCCAACCATCCTCCTTCTTGTGTATGACGAAGACACGAAGAACACCAAATGGTAAATACTAAGAACACTTTGTTTTATTGATTATGTAAAGGTAGTATATTTTCATGGAATTTGAGTGGTAAACATTCGTTTCTTCTGATTATAGTGTAAGTACAACTTCCAATGGTAAACCCAAAAAGAACCCATCACAAAAATCTCCCAAATTTTGTTATTGAAAAGGGAATTAATCAATTTTACCTTATAAAGCTAGTCACACACTTGTTACAACCACGACCTACGAAGAAGAGAGAATCCGATCATTTATCAAGACTCTCTTCTCCAACGACCTTCCCTTCATCGTTCACTCCTAACGCCTTCGAACAGCTCAACGGATGCAATTTTATTCCGCGGTAGCACATCTCGTTTGGCGTCGCTAGCTCAATCCCTTTCCTCCTTTGTTCGAGGACAGTGTCCGATTCTTTTGAAATTTAAGGCAGATATTCTCTCGATATCGTTACGGCAGATGCGTTTCATGTGGCGGTGGAGATCTAACGGCTTCGAGTAGAGAAATTCAATTCTCTTATCGACGCTGCTCAATTTCACTACTCCCTCTGTTTTTTTTTAAATGTCTGTTCTACAAGATTTCACACAGATTAAAAAAAACATTAAATTTTCTTTTTTACCCCTAATTACTATATTATTTTGGCTGCAACTGGTAATCAGTTTTAGGATTATCATGAATAAGAGGAAATTAAAATAATGGAATACAAAAAAATGGAATAAAGGAAGTTACTGAAATAAAATAATGGAATGAATAATTGAAGAGAATTCTTTTTTGTTAATCAAATGGTAACTATTTTTATGAATAGAGTGGAATAAGTATTATTTTTATTCCATGTCTTATTCCATGTATTCATGTACGTTTTAGGTATGAGATTCTTTTACACTATATTCTTTTTCTTTTCCATTTATTCCACCTATTCCAATGGGATAAGATATATTTTTTATTCCATTTAAATGGTAACATTTTTGTGAAATTTACTGAAATAAGCCATTCCATATAATTTTATCCCTCAAATTACACATCCCGTTGCAGCCTTTGTTTGATATGAGTAATTAATGAGCTAAAAAGATAGGGATAAAACTGGAAATTTTGTTACAAATCTGCATTGAAAATGAAATCGATAATTATTTTGAAACAGAAAAATAAGCGCAAAACGACACTTAATATAAAACGGAGGGAGTATATTATTGCTGATGAAGTTAATTGTTGAGAAGAATCATGGAGAAAACGACGATCTTGGGAAGCCGAAGGAACAACAAAGACGAAAGGTTTTTTTTAAAAAAATTTATCAGTGTACACGTGTCATTTTTGTAGATGCTGACGTGGCGAAAGCATGAGAGAGCCCTCCTACTTTCATATAGTAGATTTCGCTGAATTCATGACTCAAAAACATTAAAGAGCAATAAACATAACTCAACGCTCAAATATTCAATTACTCCGTACTAGGAGAATGATTGATTTCTATCAATATATATGGATCATAGTGGCCATCATTGTACCCATCATTCATACAGTCATATAACTACACATGTAAATTTTTTATCGATTAACTTGACACATGTCGCGATCATGTTAATTACTAACATTAATGCATTAAGGTTTATACAATAAGATATTCCATCCGTTTCATAAAAAATGTCGTTTTAGGGTTTTATTTTTGTTTCACAAAGAGTGTCGTTTTACATTTTCAATGCAGAATTTTAAATAAAAATCCAGTTTTGACCCTACTAATTTAATGTTGTAATTAGAAAAATGATTTTATTTAATGTGTGGAAAAAAAGTAAAACAGAACTTTTAATAGTTTTCTTAATTTGTGTGAAATGTGTCAAAGTGACACTTTTTTTGAAAGGGAGGAAGTATATCGCTATTATCTTCTCAATACTTGAAAATAAACTTTACAAAAGTTTGTAACTATCTTTTACTTAAAGAATCTACAATAATCTACAAAACTATTTACGAATTCTATAATCAATCCGAAATTCTTTTAAAATTCAGTAAACTCTTTAATTTAAAAGTCATCAAAACTCTTTTCAAATACACACATTACACACCAATAACACCCCTAAAAATTGTAAAGATTTCAACATAGTTTTTGAGTTCTTAAAAATGATTCATCTTATATTTCTTATAATTATCATTCAACCGATTCATCTTCAATTTCTTATAATTATCATTCAACCGATTGTACATCAAAGTTCTATCTCTAATGTCATCAAATTATTCTCGCTTGAAAGGTTTTTCCTCCTCGGCTCCTCCTTAACTTCCTTTCAACAAAATGTCATAAATATAACTACGTTTGTGATACTGCAAAAACACGACATGTTTAAGGTTCTGACTGGTTTAAACGCAGCGGTTGCGGTTGCAGTAGAAGGAATTTTTGAAAGTGGGCGATTGCGATTAACATCGTTACTAAGCGGTTTGTACGACTGTCACATCAATTGGAAACGAATGCGTTTGCGTGATACTTACGACTGGTTAATTTGCGGATGCAGTAGCGGTTAAATAATAAATTAACAATTTAAACATATTTTATAACTATAAAAAATATCAAATATTATTATTAAAAACTATAAAATTATAAATTAAACATATTTACGTTTATAAAAATTATAAAAAATAGCATATGTATAATACTTACGTTTATAAAAATTATAAAAATAGCATATGTATAATACTTACGTTTATTTCTTAATTTTTATTTTTATTTGGATGAAAGTTATGATTTCAATACATAATTTTTTTTTTGTATAAAATATTAGATAAAAAGAATTTTAATTGTTAGATATATATACCCAATTTTTCTTTACTAGGGCCATCATTAACTTAGTAATATGGATCCACTCCTGGCTATTTATTGCTTTCTAACTTTTGATAATTTATTTTGTTAAAAAAAAAAACTTTTGATTAATTACTCCAACAATTTTTCCATAGTTAAATTGCTACATTTTTTTTATCATCTCGTTGATATTGATTTGGATAACCTGTAACTTATTTCTTTAATAGCTTCGATATATTTTTTTATCATTTCGTTGATACTGAGTTGTATCTCCAATCTTACCGATTTTTGACCAGTTTGCAAGTTTAACTCATATCCGGATTTTATCTCTATGACGACTCGGCTTATTAAATGATTACGGTCAGACAGGTCCAACCGACCGATTTCATCTGGTTTTACATATGGTGAACCGGATTCTGATATTGATCCGGATCATTGATTTATTAGTCATTTTTGGCCAAATTTTGTTGAGTTTACTCAAATCCGGGTTTTCTCCATTTCTGGACTCGATTTATTAAAAGATTCACGGTTGAGCCACTCTAACTAACTGATATGATCCGGTTTTTAAAATATTGCAAAAAGCGATCTTTGAATTGGAAAATTATATTAAAACATGTTTGCTTAAATCGAATAAGATTGATGCATTAAGGATAATTAATATTTTGATCCAAAATACCCTTAAAACACATTATGGCAAAAAATTGATACAAAATCTTGAGGATTATTAGTGTATAATGATTATATATCTCTAAAAAGTATTTGGATATTCCATTAGAATAGTCTTCCCAGGATCTATCTGTTGGTTTGAATGATTGGTGAGTATTATTGATATGCATAACTCTGTTTATATGTACAGAGAAAGATACAATACAAGGAAAGGAAATATATAGGAATAAAGAAGAACGTAATTAAAGAGATCCTAATGATCTGAGAGCATAATTACAGAGATCCTAATGAGCTGATTTCTATACTCTTATACACCTCCTCAAGACGGACATACAAAGAAGAGTCCGATATTGACACTAAGATCTTCAAAACCAGCACGAGGTACTGGTTTTGTAAGTGCATCGGCCAGTTGATCTGCGGACTTGACATGAGTGACCTGAAGCTGCCCTGATTGTATGTAGTGTCGAACAAAGTGATAATCTAAGGCAATGTGCTTCATTCTTAAGTGAAAGACGGAATTGGCGGCGAGGTATATGGCGCCAATATTGTCACAGTAAATGACGGGAGTGGTGGGAGTTTGGACACCAAGTTCATTGAGGAGAGACGTGATCCAAACTACTTCAGCGGTTGTTTAGGCGATTGATCTGTATTCAGCTTCAGTGGAGGATCGAGCAATTCCTGTTTGTTTCTTTGTTTGTTTCTTTGCAGACCAAACTATCGGATGTTTCCCAAAATATACAATGTAGGCGCCTGTCGAAGTGTAATCGTCCTTTTTGTCGGTCCAGTTAGCATCCGTGAATGCATGAAGCGTCGGAGTATTGTTGGCATGGAGAAAGATGCCCTTAGTCATTGTACCAGATAGATAGCGAAGAATGCGCTTCACCGCGTGCCAGTGTTCTGTCGTCGGTTTGTGCATGAATTGGGATAATTTGTTGACGCTGAAGGAGATATCTGGTCTGGTGAGAGACAAGTATTGTAAGCTTCCTACCACTATGCGGTATTCTGTTGGAACTTCGAGTGGTGTGCCCGAGTAAAGAGTAAGCACGGCGTTCGGACACATAGGCGTGTGAAGAGATTTACATTCCTCCATTTTTGTCTTGTGTAATAAATCTGCAATATAACGACATTGAGTTAGATGCATCCCTTCTTTAGTTCTATGAACTTCAATTCCAAGGAAAAATGAGAGATCATCTAAATCTTTTAAAGAAAAACGCTTAGATAAGGATTCGATAAACCCGTTTGTGTGGCTGGAGCTGTTTCCCGTGATTATTAAATCATCCACATATACAAGCATATAGAT
Organism: Alliaria petiolata; assembly: GCA_020283515.1. Classification (NCBI taxonomy): domain Eukaryota; kingdom Viridiplantae; phylum Streptophyta; class Magnoliopsida; order Brassicales; family Brassicaceae; genus Alliaria; species Alliaria petiolata. The sequence continues at coordinate 34,136,849 of JAHZTW010000004.1, read as the reverse complement.
GATTACTACATTCTTGTTGTAGATAAATAGGGACGCATCCGCTAAGGAGTTCTTGAACCTAGATTGAACAAGAAAATTGTGCAACTCATTATACCAAACCCTCGGAGCCTGTTTGAGGCCATAAATGGCTTTCTGTAACCTGCAAACTGCATTAGGATTGTCCTTATAGATGAAACCAGGTGGTTGTGTCATGAAAACTTCATCTTCAAGCGGCCCTTGTAGAAACACATTATTGACGTCTAGCTGGCGGATATTCCAATTCTGAGAGACAGAAACGCTGAGAACGGTGCGAATCGTTGCTGGCTTCACAACTGGACTGAATGTTTTATTGTAGTCGATTCCTCGACGTTGGGTGAAAGCCTTTGGCTACCAGACGAGCTTTGTACCGAGCCACCGTGCCATCAGGATTTCTCTTGATAGTGAATATCCACTTGCATCCTACAACATTAGACACGTTAGATATGTTTTCTAAATCCCACGTCTGCATGCCGGTTTGAGCTGTATACTCATCCTGCATTGCTTTGCGCCAATGGGGGCTCTTAAGTGTCTGGGCAACCGTAGTCGGAGGTTTTTCTATGGCAGGTTTAACGGTGGTATGGAGATTTAGTTTTTGTATTGGTTTTCGAACTCTATTGCTGACACGTTGGGGAGGTGCAGCATGAGGCACTGGCGGAGGGTTAGGATGTGGTTCTGGAGCAGGTGGTTGTGGTTCTGGTGCCGGTGGTTGTTGTTCTGGTGCTAGTGGTTGTGGTTCTGGTTCTGGTGGTTGTGATTCCCGAGCCGGTGATGGTGATGGCAAAGGGGATTGTTGCGGTGACAAAGTAGGTGATGGCAAAGATGTAGCTGTCGTGGGAGGCGATGGTGGAACCGGTAAAAGAGGTGGAGCTATTGGTGATATATTCTGGACAATTAGAAAAGTCTGGGGTTGAGCGTCTGAAACCCTTGAAGTACTTCGATCTAGACATAAATAAGCACTTTGTGTAATGGAGTAGCCTAAGAAGACACAAGGTGTCGATTTTGCATATAATTTGTGCGATGCATAAGGACGTATCCAAGGAAAACACAAGCACCCAAAAATCCAAAGTTTTTGAAAATTAGGGGAATGCCCATGTAACTTTTAAAAAGGTGATTCAAAGCTTAAAACAGGTGTGGGCACCCTATTAATAAGATAGACTGCAGTCGCAAACGCATAGGTCCAAAAGGATTTTGGCATAGACGCATGAGATAAGAGGGCAAGGCCCGTTTCGACAATATGTATGTGATGTCTTTCAGCAATGCCATTATGTTCGGACGTATGCGGGGGACTGGTCATGTGAGAGATACCGTGAGTGGAAGGAAATTTAGTGAGCCCAATATATTCACCCCCATTGTCAGTATATAAGGTCCGAAGCTTTGATTGAAATCGATTTTCAACCAATGCTTTGAACCGAGTAAAAACATCAAAAACTTTCTATTTTTTCTTTAAAGGATACATCCAAGTGTATCGTGTAAAGTGATCAACAAAGATAACATAATACTTAAAACCATCGACTAAAATAAGCGGAGATGTCCAAACATCAGAAAATACGATATCAAGCGGTTTGTGAGATTGAAGGGTAGAGTTTTGAAAAGGTAACTTATGCATTTTATTGATCGAACGAGCATTGCAGGGTTGAGATAATAAAGCATTTGAAGAAAGAGGTACATCAAATTGAGAAATAATTTTGTGAAGAATAGAAATGGCTGGATGGCCTAAACGAGAATGCCAATCTGACATGGTAGTCTTCACTACAGACGCAAAGGCAAGGGACACTACAAGAAAATATGAGGTTTGCCACGACGATTTACAAGGAAAATAAATCGTAGTAAATTAACGTTGGAATTAACGACGAATTTAGGAGGAAATTTGAAATCATCGATAATTCGTCGGAAAGAGGGAGGAAAAAGATTCGTTGTGAAATCGTCGTAAATACGAACGGATTTACGACGAATTAACGACAAAAAATAGTTTCATCGTTAATTCGTCATTAAATACCGACGAATTAACGATGATATATATTGGCCGTGGATTTCTCATAAGTTGGTCGTAAATTCCTCCCAAATTCGTCCTAAATCAATACTTTACACCCTAAACTTGCATAATTTTGGTTCAACCTTTTTGGCTATACCATTTTAAATGTATACTTGTTGTATTTCCATAAAATTATAAACTATATGCTTAAGAATTGTGAGTTCTCTATAAATCCGAATGATAACTATAGTAAGAATTATAGTTGTTCTTAACAACTATGAACTTTTAAATGAATGTTACGGAATAGTTAATTTTATATATCTTTGAATTTTTTATCTTATACTAAAAACATGAATTTCAACATTAGTTCTCGAATTGAACAACGTAAAGAGATTTGAGAGATTTGAAGTAGTTTAGGGTATAGGAACAAAGTTAGCGACAAATTTAGGACGAATTCTTCCCATATTCGTCCTAAATCAATATTCCTTCCAAATCCGTCCTAAATCACTATTCCTCCCAAATTCGTCCTAAATCATTATCCTATACCCTAAACTTGCATCATTTCGGTTTAATCTTTTTGGTTATACCATTTTAAATGTATACTTGTTGAATTTCCATAAAATTATAGAATCGTGGGTTTTCTATAAATCCGAATGATAACGTATAGTAAGAATGATAGTTGTTCTTAACCACTATGAACTTTTAAATGAACTTTACAGAATAGTTAATTTTATTTATCTTTGAAATTTTTTTCTTATACTAGAAACATATAAATGTCAACATTAGTTATCGAATTGAACAACACGAGATATTCGAGAGGTTTGAAGTAGTTTAGGGTATAGGAACAAAGTTAGCAACGAATTTAGGACGAATTCCTCCCAAATTCGTCCTGAATCAATATTTCTCCCAAATTCGTCATAAATCACTATTCCTCCCAAATTCGTCCTAAATATTATTCCTCCCAAATTCGTCCTAAATCAATACCCTAAACCCTAAACTTGCATTGTTTCGGTTAAATATTTTTGGTTATACCATTTTAAATGTATACTTGTTGAATTTTAATAAAATTATAAACCATATGCTTAAGAATCGTGACTTCTATAAATCCGAATGATAACGTATAGTAAGAATGATAGTTGTTCTTAACCCCACTATGATTTTTTAAATGAATGTTACTGAATAGTTAATTTTATATAACTTTGAAATTTTTTTTCTTATACTACAAACATATGAATGTCAACATTAGTTCTCAAATAGGACAACGTAAGAGATTCGAGAGGTTTGAAGTAGTTTAGGGTATAGGGTATTGATTTAGGACGAAATTCGTCGTAAATAGATTCCTTGTAAATTCGTTGGAAAGTTACGAAGAATTTACGACGAATTCTCCCAAAATCGTCGTAAAACGGAAGAACAAATATCATTCTTAAATTTTTGTGTTATGACGAATTCGCGACGATTCGTCGTAAATTACCAACGAATTTGCGAGGAATATAAATCCTATATATACCCCACGAGATTTCCCCTTCTTTCACACTTCTCTCAAACCACAAATCTCTCTTTCTTAGATCTCTCTCTCTCTCTCTCTATACGGATCTCTCTCTACTTCCACAAAAAAATTCAAAATATGGATATTAAATTTTATTTATTTTTTTATTTAGTTAGGTTTTGGAATATTTAGACACTTTAGAATATCGCTAGGATATTTTGAAATTTTAGAATTTGATGATTTAAATTTTGAATAATTTTTTTTTTCAAATGGATTATTTTTAATTATTAATTAAATATATGGCAGATGACGCCTTCTCGTCAGAGCCATGTAACAGAGAAAAACTTGACCGAACAACACCGAGAAGCACAATGCCTTGCGGCTGAAGCTGCTGAAGAGGCTCAACCTCCCATAATTTAGCACGTACGACGCTCAACCTCCCATAATTTAATTTTATCATAGATTAGTTTATTTTTATTAAAAAAACAAAAATATTTTAATTTTAATTTTAAAATTTAAAATTTATGTATTTTTATAAATTTTTTTGGTACTAATACTCGTTAATTCGTCGCTATTGAAAAATAAAATTTACTAGGAAATTACGAGGAAATTGTTTTTGCCACGAATTAAGGACGAAATCTTTTGCCACAAATTTACCACGATTTTTCGACGAAAGTACGACGACGAAGTTACGACGAATGTTGTCCCTCGCAATTTTACGACGAATCCACGACGAATATGTTAACGACGATTTTACGATGAATATGGGGACTCCCAAGATTAACGAAGAATCCCCGACAATTTTTCTTTTGCGACGATCGATTACCGACAATTCGATTTTCGTGGCAAATTCATTGCGACTTCTGATTTAAGACGAATTTGCCACGAATATATCTTTCCTAAAACATATGTTTTCTTGTAGTGGGAAGGTGGCGAGGAGGCTGCAGTTGACCGGTGCATTAGCTGCTTCCTGTTGTTTTTCAAGTTCTCGGCTCTTTCTAAGCTGCAGCTGATCCTGGTGAACTTTGGATGGCGACAAAGGAATAAGAGTGATCTTCTTGCCTTGATGATCGAACATATGCCGATTGGTGTAGCCATCGTGCACAGCCTTTTTATCGAACTGCCAAGGTCGTCCTAAAAGTATATGGCTGGCATTCATAGGCAAAACAATGCATATGATCTCATCTTGGTATCGGCCAATGGTGATTGGTACCGTGACTTGTTCCTTGACGTGCTGAACACCATCTTCATTCAGCCATTCAAGCTTGAATGGTCTCGGATGCGGTCTGGTTTCTAATCCGAGTTTCCTGACAAGCACATCACTAGCAACATTAGTGCAGCTCCCACCATCAATGATCAATGAACAGACTTTATCATTTATGAAACAGCGAGAATGGAAAAGGTTCTCCCTTTGTTCGGTTTCATTGGTTTTGGGCTGCACACTTAGTGATCTCATGGTCACTAGAAGATTTCCTTGAGCCGGATAATCATAAGGCTCTTCTTCATCAAAGATAGGTCCGGTGTCCTCCTTTTCATCGTTTTCAGCTTCGGACTCTATTTCTCCATTCTCAAGTAGAATCATCACCTTTTGGTTAGGGCATTTGTTTGCATAATATCCTAGTCCCTGACACTTGAAGCACCTGATATCTCTGGCTCTACTCGTGGATTCCACGGTTTTGCCTTTGTCAAAACGAGAAGGTTGGTTAGTCTTAAACTCAGAAGTAAAAGATTTACCTTTATCTTGAAAACTCGGCTTAGGTGGATAAGCGGGTTTTGGAGCATAAGCTGGTTTTGAAATACCCCTCCTCTTGACTTGTTGTTCTATCAAGATGGCTTTGTGGAGCATGTCCTCAACACTTTCAAACTCTTGAAGCTCCAGCCGGTCCTGAATTTCCCGGTTCAAACCTGCAAGAAAACGAGCCAAGGTTGCATCCATGTCTTCCTCTACATCCGCCTTAAGCATAAGCATCTCCATCTCTTGGAAATAATCCTCCACATTCTTTGTGCCTTGAGTCAATCGCCTCAACCTTTGGTGAAGATCCCTATTATAATGACTTGGAACAAAGCGCTTTCTCATTAGTTCTGTTAGTTCTTGCCAAGTAGTTATTGGTCTTTCACCTTTTCTTCTCCTAAGAGAAACGACCTGATCATACCAACTAATGGCATATCCATTAAATTCAGAGGCAGCAAGTCTAACTTTCTTAAGTTCCGAAAGATTTTGACAATCAAAAACCAACTCAGTTTTTCTTTCCCATTCCAAATATGTATCAGGTTCATTCTTACCAGCAAAGGAAGGGATTTTGAGTTTGAGACCACCAAGTCCATCATCTGACCTTCTAGAGAATGGGTTCTCTTCATCTCGGTTTCTATGACCTCTCCTTGCCCTGAGGTTAGAACGGTTGTCATCGAATTGCTCTTCTTCTTCATGACCGTCAAAGGAACGACTATGTCTCCTTTCCCGGTTCCTTCTTTGGGCTGGCCGCGCTTGGCCTTGTTGATCCTCCTGGATTTTGTCAAGCCGAACATTAATCTCTTCAAGACCTGTGTTTAGAAATCTCTTCAAATGTTCGGTTAGTGCTATCATTTGTAAACCAGACAATCCGGATCCAGGATTGTTATTTCCTTTTTCTCCACTATCACTCATTGTTTTCCTGAAAATTACTCAACAAACAATTAGCAAAAGCTCTCTTTCTCTCAAGTGTTTATTGCCACACCCACACACGTGTTTTGCTCACTGATTTTATGGTGATCACACTGAATTATTCTCTCGATGTTCTTATCAAACAATTCAAGCCAAATCCAGCAAATACTCCCACGGAACAAAGGAGAAAGAAAATACATAAATTTCGAAGGGAAATATGTTTAGCCACCTCTTGACTGGATTTCTCCTCAGCCAGCAGGATTTCTCTTCCACCACTCTCACAAACTGGATTTCTCCTCAGTTTGTTTTAAACCTTTTCGGTTTTCTCTTTTTTTTTTTTTTTTTTTTGAATGAGAGTAGAGGATGGCCCGGATTTACAATGGAAAGAGGGAGAAGTGAACAGATTATACAGAATATATATTTTTTTTTTAATGAGAAAAAAAGAAGATGAAGAGCTTTACCAACAAAGAGTGGCTCTGATACCACGTAATGGAACCCTTGGATGGATTATGCTCTTTGTTGGCGAATTGGATAGATCGGATAGATTGGATAGATTGGATAGATTGGATAGATGGTGGATCGATGAGACCGTCAAGAGATGCAGAAGTCTCTTGTTATTCTCCACTCCACGGAACCGAGGAAGTAACCCTTAACCACGGATCTTAGGAGGTTTGCTGCGTTTGGAAGTAACCCTTGCCAAACTCAACGAAATGTTCAAGATGAGCAAAGAGATTTCTCTCAAAAGAAGAAGATAAAAAGTTTGATTATTTTCTTAGAATGAAGTCTTACAAAACTTATAGAATTCACAACACAGAAAAAGAAAAGAGAAATAAAGTTTTGTGGATTTCCTAGACACAGAAAATGAAATAAGAAGACTAGAATTAAAACTAAGTAGAATAACCCTTGAACTCCAAAGTGACTCCTCATATGTGACTTTTGAAGTCATTTTCGTCACCCTCCTTTGACCACAAAATAAAGTAATTATTTTGGGCTGTCTTAGGCTTGAATTAAGTTGAAAAGAGGCTGGTCTTGGTAGCTAACATCCCCAAACGAATTATGCATCTTTTCCTGGCCAGAGTTGCTTGAATTAAGCCCGCTAAATGCATCGCCAAATTGCTCGGCTTGGATAATTTGATTTCTAGAGTGGACACGAGTTGGTCTAGAGACTCGGTCATCAGGACGGAGTTCTCTTCGTAAGTTATTCCCGGACAGTGTTGGATCAAAGCGGAACACGGCTGTGTCGGACTGAACATGTTCGCGGCCAATGCTGGTCTCTCCTCGATGAACCTCACTTGTACCATCCATGTCCTGCTCTGGTACATGCTGCTCGTCATCATCCGAACCATCCGAAGATGTTTGGCTCGGTGCTCTGCCACGGAATCTATCATTCCCCTCCTCTTGAAAAGGATTTGTCCTCAAATCTGGATCATCTGAAACAAAAGGAGATAAATCAGAAACATTAAAGCTTGTGGAAATGTCATACTTACCTTGAAGATCCAGCTGATAAGCATTGTCATGAATCTTCTTGACCACCGTGAATGGTCCATCTTTCCTTGGCATGAGCTTGGACTTTCGTTCCACAGGAAACCGTTCCTTCCTAAGATGAATCCACACGAGGTCTCCTGGTTGAAACACCACCTTACGCCATCCTTTGTTAGCGTACTTCTCATATTGCTTTGTCTTGGTTTCAATGTTGGCTCGGACCTTCTCATGAATCTGTTTCACAAGTTTGGCTTTCTTTTTGCCATCTAAACTGATTCTTTCACTCAAAGGCAAAAGAATTAGATCAAGAGGAGACAACGGATTAAGCCATAAACAATTTCAAAAGGTGAATGCTTTGTAGCCGAATGCACAGAATGGTTATAAGCAAACTCTACATGCGGTAGATTCTCTTCCCATGTTCTAAGGTTCTTTTTAACCAAAGTTCTAAGCAAGGCAGAGAGCGTCCTATTAACTACTTCCGTTTGACCATCGGTCTGAGGATGTCAAGTAGTAGAGAACAACAGTTTAGTGCCTAGCTTAGTCCACAAAGTTTTCCAAAAGTAACTTAAGAACTTAGCATCACGATCAGAAACTATAGTCTTAGGCATGCCATGAAGTCTAACGATTTCTTTAAAGAACAGTTCAGCTATGTGAGATGCATCATTAGTTTTCAAACATGGAATGAAATGAGCCATCTTAGAAAACCTATCTACAACCATAAAGATGGAATCTCTTCCTGTCCTAGACTTAGGCAATCCCAAAACAAAGTCCATAGAAAGATCAGTCCACTTGTGAAATGGAATTTGTAAAGGAGAATACAAACCTTGGGACGTGTTCTTGGACTTATCCTCCTTGCATGTCACTCATCTGCTACAGATTCTTTCAATGTCCTTCTTCAGGCCTGGCCAATAAAAGTGTTCCTCGAGCACTTTAAAGGTTTTTGCCACTCCAAAGTGACCCATTAATCCCCCTCCATGAGCTTCCCTGGTGAACAACTCTCTCAAAGAACAGTGAGGCACACACAATCGATTGTCAAAGAATAAGAAACCTTCAGAAATAAAGTACTTGCCATGTGCGTGTCTAGAACATGCCAAATAAGGTTCCTTAAAATCTGAATCAGTCTCATACAAGTCTTTTATAAATTCGAACCCCAAAAGCTTGGTTCCAAGAGAAGAAAGAAGTACATACCTTCGAGAAAGAGCATCAGCAACTATGTTCTCGTTACCTTGTTTGTACTTAATGACGTATGGGAAGGTTTCAATGAACTCAACCCACCTGGCGTGTCTCTTGTTAAGCTTTTGTTGTCCCTTGATATGCCTTAGGGATTGGTGATCCGTATGTATGACAAACTCTTTGGGCCACAAGTAATGTTGCCACGTTTGAAGAGCCCTCATCAAAGCGTACAATTCCTTGTCATAGGTGGGGTAGTTAACAGTTGCACCACCCAGCTTCTCACTGAAATATGCAATGGGTTTTGCTTAATACCCACGCCTGAGACATCACATTCAATTTCAAAAGTTCTCGTAAAATTTGGGAGAACAAGTAATGGAGCTTGAGTTAACTTCCCTTTTAAGGCTTGAAAAGCATCTTCTTGGGCTTGCTCCCACTTAAACCCCACGTTTTTCTTGATCACTTCCGTGAGAGGGGCTGCAATGGTACTGAAGTTTTGGACAAAGCGCCGGGCTAGGCCATTTTTTTATTGCCTTAACCTTTTCCTTATCCACACGGATACCATCAGCATCTACAACAAAACCCAAGAAAACTAGGTGATCCGCTCCAAATATGCATTTCTTTTCATTAGCATATAAGCATTCTTTCCTAAGCACTTCTATGACCTTCCCCAAATGCCCAATATGCTCATTCATGCTCTTACTCTAGATTAAAATGTCATCAAAGTATACGACAACAAATTCTCCTATGTAAGCCCTAAGGACATGATTCATTAAACACATAAAGGTACTAGGAGCATTAGTCAAACCAAATGGCATCACAAGCCATTCATAAAGTCCATGCTTAGTTTTGAAAGCCGTTTTCCATTCATCCCCTTCCTTCATCCTTATCTGATGATATCTACTCCTAAGATATATCTTAGAAAAGACCTTAGAACCATGCAATTCATCCAACATATCATCTAAACGAGGGATGGGATGGCGATACTTAACCGTTATGTTGTTGATGGCTCGGCAGTCCACGCACATCCGCCAAGATCCGTCCTTCTTAGGCACGAGCAGTACGGGAACGGCACAAGGATTGAGGCTTTCTCTTATTTAGCCTTTTCCCATCAACTCATCCACTTGTCTTTGCAACTCCTTGGTTTCAACTGGGTTGGTACGGTAAGCAGGGCGATTTGGAAGAGACGCTCCAGGAACTAGATCGATTTGGTGTTCGATCCCACGAATAGGTGGCAATCCACTCGGAGTTTCTTCCGGGAACACATCCTGAAACCTGCTCATCAAAGGCTTAAGTTCACTCGGCAGCTCCGGTGTAGAGTTAGTGGCCATTAGTGATTCTTTAAACACAAGTAAAATGAGAGAAGGTTTGGAAAACAAAGTTTTCTTTACCTGACTTTGTTTAATGTAGAAATTGGACCTTTTGACCGGTGCATTAGCTGCTTCATGTTGTTTTTCAAGTTCTCGGCTCTTTCTAAGCTGCAGCTGATCCTGGTGAACTTCGGATGGCGACAAAGGAATAAGAGTGATCTTCTTGCCTTGATGATCGAACATATACCGATTGGTGTAGCCATCGTGCACAGCCTTTTTATCGAACTGCCAAGGTCGTCCTAAAAGTATATGGCTGGCATTCATAGGCAAAACATTGCATATGATCTCATCTTGGTATCGGCCAATGGTGATTGGTACCGTGATTTGTTCCTTGACGTGCTGAACACCATCTTCATTCAGCCATTCAAGCTTGAATGGTCTCGGATGCGGTCTGGTTTCTAATCCGAGTTTCCTGACAAGCACATCACTAGCAACATTAGTGCAGCTCCCACCATCAATGATCAATGAACAGACTTTATTATTTATTAAACAGCGAGAATGGAAAAGGTTCTCCCTTTGTTCGGTATCATTTGTCTTGGGCTGCACGCTTAGTAATCTCATGGTCACTAAAAGATTTCCTTGAGTCGGATAATCATAAGGCTCTTCTTCATCATAGATGGGTCCGGTATCCTCCTTTTCATCGTTTTCAGCTTCGAACTCTGTCTCTCCATTCTCAAGTAGAATCATCACCTTTTGGTTAGGGCATTTGTTCGCATAATGTCCTAATCCCTGACACTTGAAGCACCTGATATCTCTGGCTCTACTCGTGGATTCCACGGTTTTGCCTTTGTCAAAACGAGAAGGTTGGTTAGTCTTAAACTCAGAAGTAAAAGACTTACCTTTATCTTGAAAACTCGGCTTAGGTGGATAAGTGGGTTTTGGAGCATAAGCTGGTTTTGAAATACCGCTCCTCTTGACTTGTTGTTCTATCAAGATGGCTTTGTGGAGCATGTCCTCAACACTTTCAAATTCTTGAAGCTCCAGCCGGTCCTGAATTTCCCGGTTCAAACCTGCAAGAAAACGAGCCAAGGTTGCATCCATGTCTTCCTCTACGTCCGCCTTAAGCATAAGAGTTTCCATCTCTTGGAAATAGTCCTCCACTTTCTTTGTTCCCTGAGTCAAACGTCTCAACCTTTGATGAAGATCCCTGTTATAATGGCTTGGTACAAAACGCTTTCTCATTAGTTTGGTTAGTTCTTGCCAAGTAGTTATTGGTCTTTCACCTCTTCTGTTCCTAAGAGAAATAACTTGATCATACCAACTAATGGCGTAGCCATTAAATTTAAAAGCAGCAAGTCTAAATTTCTTAAGTTCCGAGAGATTTTGACAATCAAAAACTAACTCAGTTTTTCTTTCCCATTCCAAATATGCATCTGGTTCGTTCTTACCAGAAAAGGATGGAATTTTGAGTTTGAGACCACCAAGTCCATCATCTGATCTTCTAGAGAACGGGTTCTCTTCATCTCGGTTTCTATAACCTCTCCTTGCCCTGAGGTTAGAACGGTTGTCATCTAATTGTTCTTCTTCTTCATGACCGTCAAATGAATGACTATGTCTCCTTTCCCGGTTCCTTCTTTTGGCTGGCCGCGCTTGGCCTTGTTGATCCTCCTGGATTTTGTCAAGCCGAACATTAATCTCTTCAAGACCTGTGTTTAGAAATCTCTTCAAATGTTCGGTTAGTGCTATCATTTGTAAACCAGACAATCCGGATCCAGGATTGTTATTTTCTTTTTCTCCACTATCACTCATTGTTTTCCTGAAAATTACTCAACAAACGATTAGCAAAAGCTCTCTTTCTCTCAAGTGTTTATTGCCACACCCACACACGTGTTTTGCTCACTGATTTTATGGTGATCACACTGAGTTATTCTCTCGATGTTCTTATCAAACAATTCAAGCCAAATCCAGCAAATACTCCCACACAACAAAGGAGAAAGAAAATACAGAAATTTCGAAGGGAAATCCGTTTAGCCACCTCTTGACTGGATTTCTCCTCAGCGAGCAGGATTTCTCTTCCATCACCAAGACAAACTGGATTTCTCCTCAGTTTGTTTTAAACCTTTTCGGTTTTCTCTCTTTTTTTTTTCTTTTTTGAATGAGGGTAGAGGATGGCCCGGATTTACAATGGAAAGAGGGAGAAGTGAACAGATTATACATAATATATATTTTTTTTTTAATGAGAAAAAAAGAAGATGAAGAGTTTTACCAACAAAGAGTGGCTCTGATACCACGTAATGGAACCCTTGGATGGATTATGCTCTTTGTTGGCGAATTGGATAGTTCGGATAGATTGGATAGATTGGATAGATTGGATAGATGGTGGATCGATGAGACCATCAAGAGATGCGGAAGTCTCTTGGTATTCTCCACTCCACGGAACCGAGGAAGTAACCCTTAACCACGGATCTTAGGAGTTTTGCTGTGTTTGGAAGTAACCCTTGCCAAATTCAACGAAATGTTCAAGATGAACAAAGAGATTTCTCTCAAAAGAAGAAGATAAAAAGTTTGATTATTTTCTTAGAATGAAGTCTTACAAAAATTATAAAATTCGCAACACAGAAAAAGAAAAGAGAAATAAAGTTTTGTGGATTTCCTAGACACAGAAAATGAAATAAGAAGACTAGAATTAAACTAAGTAGAATAACCCTTGAACTCCAAAGTGACTCCTCATATGTGACTTTTGAAGTCATTTTCGTCACCCCCCTTTGACCACAAAATAAAGTAATTATTTTGGGCTGTCTTGGGCTTGAATTAAGTTCAAAAGAGGCTGGTCTTGGTAGCTAACATCCTCAAACGAATTATGCATCTTTTCCTGGCCAGAGTTGCTTGAATTAAGCCCGCNATAGATTGGATAGATGGTGGATCGATGAGACCATCAAGAGATGCGGAAGTCTCTTGGTATTCTCCACTCCACGGAACCGAGGAAGTAACCCTTAACCACGGATCTTAGGAGTTTTGCTGTGTTTGGAAGTAACCCTTGCCAAATTCAACGAAATGTTCAAGATGAACAAAGAGATTTCTCTCAAAAGAAGAAGATAAAAAGTTTGATTATTTTCTTAGAATGAAGTCTTACAAAAATTATAAAATTCGCAACACAGAAAAAGAAAAGAGAAATAAAGTTTTGTGGATTTCCTAGACACAGAAAATGAAATAAGAAGACTAGAATTAAACTAAGTAGAATAACCCTTGAACTCCAAAGTGACTCCTCATATGTGACTTTTGAAGTCATTTTCGTCACCCCCCTTTGACCACAAAATAAAGTAATTATTTTGGGCTGTCTTGGGCTTGAATTAAGTTCAAAAGAGGCTGGTCTTGGTAGCTAACATCCTCAAACGAATTATGCATCTTTTCCTGGCCAGAGTTGCTTGAATTAAGCCCGCTAAATGCATCTCCAAATTGCTCGGCTTGGATAATTTGATTTCTAGAGTGGACACGAGTTGGTCTAGAGACTCGGTCATCAGGACGGAGTTCTCTTCGTAAGTTATTCCCGGACAGTGTTGGATCAAAGCGGAACACGGCTGTGTCGGACTGAACATGTTCGCGGCCAATGCTGGTCTCTCCTCGATGAACCTCACTTGTACCATCCATGTCCTGCTCTGGTACATGCTGCTCGTCATCATCCGAACCATCCGAAGATGTTTGGCTCGGTGCTCTGCCACGAAATCTATCACATAGGTTCCATTTTTAGGCTTGCCCGTTAGACGAAGAGCCCCCATGGTCAAATCTCGGACCTGAAAGTTAGTGGGCATAAAAGTAACAGAAACTCCATTAGTATTTCATAATTGAAACACAGAGATGAGATTTTTCTCTAAGGGGGGAACACAAAGCACATTATTAAGGAAGAAAGGACGAGAGTAAGAGGGCAAGGATAAGGAACAGTGTGGGAAATTTGCAGGCATGATCTGTCACCAAGTAAAACATCATCACCACCACCATATGGATTGTGAAGTGAGAGGTTTGTTAAATCAAACACCATGTGGTGAGATGCTCCTGTGTCGACAAGCCATGTAGACGAATCAGACATCATTGCAACGTTGGCACGAGGCTGCCACATCGGAGATGGTTGAGTCCCTTGCCATGGTTGCTGGTTGCGCATCTGAGATTGTGGTGTGGACGGACGAGCAGAACCACAAACAATCTGGAAATCGGGGCAATACTTGGCGCTATGCCCCTGAGTTCCACATGCTTGGCAGCGACCCAAATATGGCAAAGCGAGGCTGTCCTTGTTGATGATTGTTGGAGCGAGAGTGATTGGAGTTATTGTTGTTGCTTCGCCATTGTTGTCGAGGGCGAGTGTATGTGGTGTGAGCCACGATTGGAGCAGCAGATGGGGATTCATTGCATTGACTCATAGCCTCGCGATTGAGAAGTCTCTTATGTAGCTCAGTGTAGGAGATCTACATCTCACGCCCGTTGATTGCATCTATTTCAGGTTTGTAGTCATCGCTTATACCGGCTAGGATCTGCTCTGTGAGATCTTCTGGATCCATAGGTTTGCCAAGGAGGGCAAGATTGTTCGCCTTTGATTTGATGAGAAGCAGGTATTCACTGATCGTCTTCGTACCTTTAACACATGATTTGATTTGATGTTTTAGTTGACGAATGTGTCCTCGAGTGGGGTTGCCGAAGGTACTTGCCAGAATGGTCAAGACTTCCAGGGTGGTAGTAGCCGTCGAGACCACCGATTGAACAGATAACAAAATTGAACCGATGAGGGAGCTGTAGAGGAGACGATCTTGCCGATGCCACGGAGCATACGCTGAGTTTGGAGTGGAGCAGCATTGGTTTCTTCAATAAAGTGCTGAAGTTCATGCCCTTCAAGCAAGGCACAAACTTGTCTGCTCCACATGAGGTAATTGATGATGTGTTAATTTCGTAATGCTGGACATATTGACCGAGAGGAGAGTGCTCTGCGGATCTTGAGAATTGAAGACAGAAGTGCGTTCAGCAGTAGAATCAGACATAACGACCAAAGAAAGAGAAATTAAATGTGCAGGTGAGCGAAATTAGACCAGAAGAAGATAAGCGAAGGTGAAGAAGAAGAAGAAAAGAGAAGAGAAGAGAGAGGCGGCGTGAAAAAAAAGAAGGTTAGAACCTATTGTGGCTCTGATACCATGTTGGTTTGAATGATTCGGTGATTATTATTGATATGCATAATTCTGTTTATATGTACAGAGAAAGATACAATACAAGGAAAGGAAATATACATGAATACAGAAGAGCGTAATTACAGAGATCCTAATGATCTGAGAGCATAATTACAGAGATCCTAATGAGCTGATTTCTATACTCTTATACTATCTTCCTCCTAGTCGTGTATTTCTTGAATATCAATACTAAACTTTTCAGTCATTACACAGTACTAATATTTCTTATCAAAATCAATAATATGATAGATACTGAGTGAAAATGAGGATCATGCATTTAAGCACTACTCCGTAATTCATCATGTACATAAAGTCACCACCAAAGAGTATTTTTAAAGCATGAGAAACCCTATATTATTTCTTCTTTGTGAAAAGTATGACTCTAGTTGGAAAATTAACAGTAAAATCAAGAAACGAAATCATACACGACCTATGGCTTCAACTAAGATATCTCCACTTTTTTTCCTCCGTGTTTCCGAGCAATCAAAAAACAATGCGCAAGCTAATCAAATGAAGAGAAAGCAACAAAGATAATCTTACATTAATGAGGTTATTAATGACCCATGGAAACGAGTTTAATGGAGAGATTAAGTTATTAAAAAAAACAAGACAGTAAAAACCTGAAAAAAGCAACTCTGGATCAGAGTATGTAGACAAGTTTATCTATTTGATGTATCAGAAATATAATTGAAAAAGATTCAAAAAGTACCCTTGATGACCCATCATTGCAAAGAGACCAGAAGAGTTGGTATCATTGCCCAAAAGAAAACACACCAAGCATCCAAATACTTGCGTGTATAGAAAAGCCAAACAAAGACTTTACTGTTAATACAAAAAAAACTTGGAGAAAACTTCTTTTAAGACGACAACTTCAATAGGGAAAGGTGGTTACTGGTTTGTTTCGAACCATCCTCCAATCTCTCCTAATCTGCTCAAATTAAAGATGCTGAAACAGAGAATATGGAAGATCAAAACTTTGCCTAAGATAAGGATATTCTTATGGAAGGCAATTTCAAAAGCTTTGGCAGTTTTAGAGAGATTACAAACAAGAGCAATAACCATCGACAACACCTGCAAGTTATGTCAACAATTTACAGAAACGAGATGCCACGTTCTCTTTAGATGTACAACGGTGCAGAAATGTCTGGATTGGGCACAAATACTTGTCCCTGCAACTGAATTTGCATGTAGACTCTATGGATGAGAACTTGGGATATCTGTTAGGCTTAATGAACTGGATTTGCATGTAGACTCCTTTGATGTTTTTCGTTAGTTTTGCTTACGATCTTTCTTTAGACTGGTCGATCATGAGACTCAAGACAACATCCAACCAATTTTAGAAAGTTTTTGTGACCATTCACAATCGATGATATTGCTATGTCGCGGCAAATTCTTTCCGCGTAATGATAGCGATGGAAGTGTATAAATAAATCAAGACAGAGACCCTATATTAATGGGGAGACCGATTAAGAAAACACAAAAAAATAATTCACATAGATGATGGACACAAGCTTGAAAAGTATAACTTTTCACCGATTGATTCTTTGTATCTAGAAATCAATGGCAAAATTCATTATAGGTTCAAATACTTTTGAGACACTGTAAACTCCAGAAAAAGTAGTTGGAAAAAGTAGATTCCAATACATTTTTGGAGTTTTTGTAGACCTGTAAAGGGAGAGGGGAAGTACTCGCTATCATAAATTGCTCAAACCTATGTTTCTTAGAGTTGAGTCAAGGGTTGTCTATTTTTCTTTTTGCTAGTTTTCTCTGTTTTAGCAATAGGAAAAACATAGCTTTATTCAAGCTGTGATCATACAAATGGTAAATTATCCTCCATTTTTGGACTCAGAAGTCAGTGTATAAGAAAAGCAGCTGATGACTGCATACTGTGAAAACAATTAATTTAGAAGATTAGATCATTTTCGTATTCAATTAAAGAAAATGAGAGACAAAGATGGTTGTTTGGAGGAACTTCTTAATTCAATTGATTTTTTTTTTCTTTTTCATATTCATTATCATTTTATTATTTTCTGATCATGTAATAACATTCATTTAGAAGATTAGACGAGATAATTTTTTATACTCAAGTTCTACGGCTTTAACTGGCTCGTTACTTGTTGAACCCAAAAAAAAAAACATGTCTCATATTTTACTTATAGCAAAAGATTGTTATTTCGGGTGTCCAATCTAAATAGAGATATTACCGTTAAAAATTCATGTCTCATTTTTAATCGTAATTTATTTAAGCCATGTGGTTCCTCTTTTTTTTCTGAAAATGTAATGACAATTATACAATTATCAGTCAAATTTGATGAACATCCTACATGAATGTATATCAAAAAGCAAATTAGATGGTACATAATAATCTGAAAATGATCATATATAGAATATTAAAGAAAAAACCCTTCATCATTGAAAGACATTGGAATCGTAAATCTGATATCACCAGTATTTGTATTAGACAAATTTGTATTTGTAGAAGACAATTCCACTCCATTGCAATGTAAAGATGATACACCAAAAAAATTCCCATTTTTTGGCTATATAATTAGAATTTTCTATAATTTGAAAACGTAATTCTATCGACAGCGACGAGAGCTGTGTCCTGCTATTTGTATTTTCACCACCGTTCATGTTAGATCTACAATGTTTGTTCCATTTTTTTTCTATAACTCTCTTCCCTATTGATTATTGCTATAGAGAGTTTTATGCTATTATTTCTACTCTACATAGACATGCCGTATGAAAGTCACGTAGAGATAGATTTCAAGAGATAGTTACATTAATTAATTAATACGGTAAGGTTTTAGACCTTTTAGAGTTCACAACTTTTGTTTAGAGTAGTATAATAAAGTCTTAGCACTTCTTGAAATTTCAAAAATGAATATATTTGTATTGAATCATCTAACTTGTGCCACTCTTTAGATACTAGAATACGGTCGACAAAAAAAAAATATACTAGAATACGAAGATCTTAAGCAATTCTCTCACTCATTTTTTGGTTTTTCGCACCTATTTTCAGATCGTTCTTTATTTTTGCGGTCTAGCTCGCGACGAGCATCTGTTAAAACTTAATCGATTAGTTTTATAAAACCCAAGTTTTTGGTCTCATGCATGTTCTTTACTATATTGATTATTTGCTATCATTGGTTAGTTTTGATCTCTTTACTTGTAAATTTTTTTCTTTTTTCTTCTCTAGTTTTTTGGCCACTTCCACCATCGTCAAATTTGCAACCATCGATTCCATGGTTGTTTCATTGTTTAATTTTCAAGCTAATAAAACCATCAGAACAAACACTTTTTTTTTCCTTCTTTCAAAACTAACAACACTTTAACACTTTTTTAAAAAATTAAAATGAAGTGTTTATACTCATAACTGATTCGTGAAGGTTTTGGTTTTTATTTTCTTTGGAAGACATCGAAGATGTAAAACTCACCATTGAATTAAACTAACAACAATATTTTGTTTCTCATCTGCAACACTCTGGGTCTCTATTTTTTTATTTTTGTCCAAAAGGTTGAGTATCTAGAGAACTAAGCTGAGATCAGATAATATAGATACACACACACACACACACACACAAAACAGAGCTTAATATATAGTAAAACAAAATGAAACTTGAAGTTTGTAATCTTATAACACGAACATGAATCTAACTATACCACATTCTTTGAACTATTTCTGAAAATATGAAACCATCTCAAAACAACTCATTGAAACATTTGACAAAATGTCTATGTGTTTCAGGTCTCGCTTGAGAGGCTGACTGAAGAAGAAATGCCATGGGCAGAGTCGGATTGGATTTCACCTGAAAGAGTAGAAGAAGATGCGATTTTAAGACCGATGCATCTTTGGATCTTCTTTAGTTCTTTGGCCAAGTCCACCATCGTTGGAACTTCACCTCTAAGAGCGATGCATGTCTGTGAGAGCATTAGGAAAGCTTTCATTTGACAAAGCTCTTCTTCTGAAATTTCACCCATCTCTTCTAGCATCTTTGGATCTATGATCTCTTTCATGCTTCGCTTTTCCATGAATATGGAATCCCAATTTGGAAATGTTCTTCTTGGAGTTGCTTCTACCTTTTCTCCTTCTAGAGAAAGGTCACGAAATCTCTCTTTTCCGCTTAAAAGCTTTTGCATGAGAATTCCAATGCCAAACGCATCCGTTTTTTCGGAGACTACCCCATTTTCTATAAAATTAGGTTCCCTGAAATCATAACCGTCATAAGCCCAGTCCAATGCCGCGAAAAATGTTTCTCCTTCTGGGATTGAAACGAAATAAGAGAAATTCAACAGCTTGGCGACCTCATCTTCATCCAATAAGATATTTTCAAGCTTCATATTGCTATAAACGAAGGGCCTTGGGAAGGCAGTGTGAAGGTAAGCTAAAGCAGTTGCAATATCCTCTGCTATCTTCATTCTCCTTTTCCATGGCTGTTCACTTGGATCTAACATATAATGTTTCTTTACACCATCATAAACCAAGACTGGATGATATTTAAAGTCCAAACAACATCCAATAAATTTCATGAAGTTTTTGTGACCACTCACCATTGATGATATTGCTATATCCCGACAAACGTATTTTGTGACTTGAACTTTCTTGATGAGTATCATATGATGGTTCTCGTTTTTACCTGAATATCAGTCGTATGGATAACGATAATATTTAGAAACATGATTAGAATAGCTGCAATTGTTTTGTTTTGTTTTTTTTTTTTTTTTTTAGAATAGCTGCAATTGTTGGTGGCTTCAAGTATCTGATCTGCAGAAAAGAATTTGATGGGATTGGATTTGCCATCGCAACATTCGATGAGATCTTCTAACAACTTCGCCCCTCTCTCTCTGACTCGGATCAACCTCTGTTTTTCATCGTAGGCTCGTGCCTCTTTCTCCTCTTTCTTCTTCTTCTTCTGATTCCACCAATTCATATTAAAACCAACTCAATAAAGAAAAATACTTTTACTTTGAAATCAAATTACCAAGATTAAGAGCCATCACACACACACTTGAGTTGGTAACGAATTGGATATTTAGATGAGTGATTCTAAATTGTTGTTGAATATTCAAAACCAACGTCTTTCCGCGTAAAGACATCAATGGATGTTGGGAAAAGTCAAAAGTCAAGACACACACCAATACGTATACATTATCAATTGATGAGACATATTAAGATCACGCAAAATTTGAAAAGTCACGTGCGTGGTTTGTTGGGATATCAATACAAGTAAATATCGGAAGTTTGGACACTAATAGTCTAATATATAAGTAATGTCCAACTCTGATTAATATGATGTATTTTGGAAACAAGCTCAAAAACAACAATAAGAATATTAAATGACATATTATCTAAGTTTTACCAATCATATCATTTCAAAAAGATTCATACATGACCATTGCACTTCAGTTTATTTGCACAAGCTAATCTCAGCTCGTTCACCTTTCATAGATAAAAAAACCAATAATCCTTTTCAGTCTAAAAATGGGCATATCAAAGTTCTGACTAAAATTATAGCATACTGAAATTATAAATACTGAGTGAAAATGAGGACCATGCATATAAGCTTGAGTTCATATAAGTCATCGAGTACATAAAATAGGTAACACAAAGTCACTCCCAAAAAGAATTTTTTTTTTTTGAACCAACCCTTTTTTTTATCAACGATTTCATTAAAATGAGCGATTACAAAGTTAGCACATAAGCATTAAAATCCAGTAGGGCTTTATTTTCTAGAGTATCAGCTACAACATTAAGAAAAGAAATCTAAATTTTCAGAGAAAAAAAATCTAAATTTTCAGAGAAAAAAAATCTAAATTTTCTTTCTCTATATTAAAGGTCTCTTTCTGCTTTTTATGTTTGATTCTCTTTGATGATCTTGGTTAGAGATAGATAATTTTTTTTCTCTATAGTAATCTGTTTTTAGATAGTTGTAAGCCATGTGATAATAAACTAATGAGTTTGTGTGGTGTCGCTTGGTTATTTCTGTCTGAGACTCATCATATATGTTCCCTATGCAATTTTGTACCATGCAATCAACATATTTGAATTATGCTTTGTTGATTTGAGTGTCAGCGTGATCTATATTAGACTTTTGCAATATGTTGGGTTGATTTTTTGCTTACAAAAAACTATGTTATTTAATTCAATTATATTATATGCTGTGATTAAAACTTATAATTCTTATCAATTTTTGTGTGTGTAGGTGTTAGCTTATTTTTTAGGGACATGTGCGCAAGAACTATACACAAAGATGGTGTTGCGAATGTTGGATACGAATATTTGTCTGGTTCTTTGTAACCTAGAGAAAATATTTCATCCTTCATTTTTTGATGTCATGGAGCATTTGATTATTCACTTGCCACACGAAGCTAGCCTTGGAAGACCTGTGCAATTTAGATGGATGTATCCATTTGAGAGATACATAGGTCATCTAAAGAAAAAAGTGAAAAATAAGGCAAAGGTAGAAGGCTCGATTGTTGAACAATATATCAATGAAGAAATTTCTACTTTTTTGTAGATATTACTTTGAGGCACACATCGAGACAAAAAATCGAAGAGGAGATCGACACTTTGATGGAGGTAATCAAGAAGATACACATGAATTTCCAGATATATTTTCTCAACCAGGGAGGGGCAGTGGAAAAGAAAAAGGAGATATGGCTCCAAGATAATGATCTCCATATCACACATACATATATTTTACTGAATTGTGATCAACTGAGACCGTTTGAAAGGTATGAAAAAATTAATTTGCACATGTATACTTTAATTTATATTTTGATAGGGTGAGTATAAGACATCGTATTTACTCTTCTTGAATCTTTTTATATATAGGTTATTCTATGAAAGTATGATTGCAGCTAATCCTGAGATAAGCGAAAACAATCTAATTGAGCTTAGAGAAAAGGAATATTCAAGATGGTTAAAAAAATATGTAAGATTTATTTTTGTTTTAAAAATAATATTTTGATACATCTTTGATATATTATAAAATGTGTTGTATACATGGATTTTTAAAAACATGTGGAGGATACTTGGAAGGATAATTCATATCCAATATGGTTGATGTCTCTCGTTCATGGTCCAATGATTAAAGCTACTTCTTGGCCAATGTATTTTTCTCGTGGATATGTATTTCATACATATGATCATTGAAAAGACAAAAAGGATGCCAATTATGGAGTTTGTGTCAAAGGTACAACATCTTCTGCCTCAAGTGAAGAATCTACTTTCTATGGATTATTAAGAGAGATCTATGAGTTTCATTATCCCGGACCAGTTAATCTTAAAGTCGTGATCTTCAAATGTGATTGGTATGATTCAACCATGGGGAAAGGTATACGAAAAAACAGGTCATGGATTATTGATATTAATGTTAAAAGGTGTTATGAAAAATACGATCCCTTTAAATTGGCTTCACAAGCAGATCAAATATGTTATGTTCCATATCCACATATGACTCAGGCGAAAAAAGATCAACACTGGAAAGCATCAATTATGATACAACCGAGGGGGAAAGTATTGGTCAACCAAAATTTGGATTTCACTCCAATGCAACATGAAAATGATGATTATACTGTTCAAGCTGATTCATTGCACGTTGAGATACTAGCATATGTGTATGGCCAAGCAGAAGATCTTGACGATCCAGAAGTAGTAGAAGAAATTGGATCAGACGCTGAAGATGAAAATTCTGATATCGAATTATCTAGTGATGAATCTGAATAACATTTTTACATTTTATTATCTAGTTACTATATATTTTTGGTTTTTTGTTGTCTGAGGATTGAAGTTATACTCTTATTTATTTATTTTATTTAGGGATGATTTTAATCTTGTCACAAAGTGGTAACAATTATGTCATAATTTATAACCAAACGCAAAGGCCACTAAAACAGTAACTAATTGTGACGACATACTTACAAAATATTTGTAACTGTGAGTGATTTAGTTTAGTCACAAAATCATATAATTTAGTTACTAAATTTTGTCGCAAATCCGTAATAATAATTGTGACTATATATTTTGTAACAAATACGCCACGATTAGAGACAAAAATTTGTTACCTTCAATTTGGTCACAATATTGTGACAAAATGGTAACAATTTTATGACTAACTAATTTCGCCACGGTTTCGTATGTAAATCGTTACAAAACAATTAGTCACAATTTTTTTGTAACAATATTCAGTTTTTTTTTGTAGTGCTGCAATAAGGGTAGCCTAAGTTGTCTAGGAGTCCGCGGTGAAGAAGTTTTTCTCCTGTAGGCAGAGCATTTTGAGCTAATTTCCAGAGAAAGACCTTAAGTTTTGGAGAGAAGTTCTCCGACCAAATTTCAGTATGCCAATTGAAATTAGGAACGTCAAGAGGCGGCGGAAGAGGGTTGATCAGTTCCTTCATGGCCACATGATAGCATGTTTTCGAAGTATACTCGCCAGATTTCGTTGGTAGCCAGGCGAAGGAGTCTTTAGCTCCCTTCAGACTTGGTCTGAGACAGAGAATCTGGGTAGCGTGAGTAGGGAGGATATCAAACACCATCTGCTGGTTCCACAAACCTGTAGTCTCGGAGATGAGGTCGGATACTTTTAAATCTTTTGTGGCAAAGGTAGGTGGCCCCATGGGTCTAGAAGGATAGTCAAACGCCAACCAAGGGTCATACCAAACAGAGTTTTCTTTACCCACTACATGAAAACATCACGTTTTCTTACAGAAGATATCGTAGATAATTGGTAGGAAACGGTCATTTTCTACGACTTTTCCACGAAAATATGTGGTAGATTATCTCTCGTCTGAAATCATTAGTGGTAGGAAATTCATAAGAAATTTTCTACAAAATATATGCCGTATGAAAAGTCGTAGGAATTATTGGTAGGAAATTTGTAGAAAATATCTGATTGATTTGCTACCAAAACATCGGTAGAAAATTTGTTTTCTACCATTTACCTACCAATAATATTTAACATTTTTCATACAATAATAATAATAAAATTATTTAAAAAATTAATTAATTCCTAAATTTTTAATTAGAAAATTAATATCAATTATAAATTCGAATAATAAATTAAATATAGTCACAACCGATGCATATATATATATATATATATATATATATATATATTTTTTAATAGATATTTTATTTGAACAAAAAAATATATTTTATTAA
Organism: Alliaria petiolata; assembly: GCA_020283515.1. Lineage (NCBI taxonomy): Eukaryota > Viridiplantae > Streptophyta > Magnoliopsida > Brassicales > Brassicaceae > Alliaria > Alliaria petiolata. Next base: position 34,112,400 of record JAHZTW010000004.1, on the reverse strand, counting down.
AATTTTATCCCACACCGGATAATTGGTTTGGTTTACAAAGAGGAAACCAAAACAAAATAAACCAAACTATCAAAAAACCTAAAGGAAGAAACCGATTGTTTGGATCTCATTCATTGACCTCTTGACGTGCACATCAGGCTCGATATCCACAATAAGCGTCTGGACGATCTCATACCCGTAATGGGACATAGCCTATATTATACACAACAGCAGACATAGTCTTATTTGTTTTGTTTTCTGCAAAGCTTTAAAATTTTTGCAATGTCGTTCTTTTGCTCAAGCTCACTCTCAACGGTTTTTGCAATGTCGTTCTTTTGCTCAAAGGTTGAGTCTAAATCCAGCTTAGGTACACTTGCTCGGATCACTTTACAAAAGCAAACCAATGAAGAATTAGTTATTTTTAGGCAAACACAACAAAAAACACCAAGAAACAAACAAAAAGGAAGGATATTTGATTCCTGGTGTTGCTGAGCACTCTCCGCTAAGGCACGGTATTGAATGGAAGCAACACAACAAAAAACACCAAGAAACAAACAAAAAGGAAGGATATTTGATTCCTGGTGTTGCTGAGCACTCTCCGCTAAGGCACGGTATTGAATGGAAGCAACAACGGTGACAAACACATTATCCTAAACAAACAAAGAACACAAAACCATTATTACAACTTTCAACGATCTCAAAACATTCGATTATGGAGACATAAATTTGAGAAACTTGTATATATCAACCGTAAGCGGTTGCTCCACGCCTCATCGTCTCCAACTCTTCTTCAGAAGTACCCTTATTCCCAATACGGAGCCTCTCATCCAAAAATTTGGCCATCATTTGGAAGTTTTGCATATAAAAAATACGAAAAAATGCATAAAAGAGATACCTTTGTGAATGCAGCGGTTAAAGTGGTCTTTCAGTGATCTACATGCCTAATTGTTCCAACATTTACCTGAGGTATTCTGCCACAGGAACAGCAATTAGATAGGTTTATAAACAGACAAATGAAACTCATTTCCCTACAAATTCACTCATTCATCAATTTCTCACTTCCCGAGAATCGACACCAATTAGAATTGCTCACATAATCTCCTAACGCAAGCTCCAACCAATTCAAATCAATGAAATAAAAGGAAACAAACTCACGTTCGAGTAAAAGTGGCCATCAATCTCCACAACGAAGTTTCGAAACTCGAGGGAGAGAGATCATCTCTTCCGATTGAGTGAGATATCGAGTAAGACGAAGGAATGGAACCACCGCAACGCGAGTAGATCTAAGAAGAGAGTGGAACAAGGCGTTTCGAGCTAGGGTTTCGAAGAACAACGGACGCCATTCTGACTTTACACAAAGAGAGAGATGGCTCGAGCCACAGAGAGAAAGATAAATCAGAACAAGGCGCTGAAAGCAAACACATATCTATTGGGAAGAGGAAGAGACGAACCTGAATGCCATGTTCAGCTGAGACGGTGGAGTAGATCGGAGACAGGGGAGGGGTAGAACGGAGACAGGAGAGGAGTAGATCGGAGACAGTGGAGGAGTAGATGGGAGACGGCAAGAATAGAGGAGAAGAAGAGGGCGAGGATAGAGGAGAAGAAGAGGGTCGAGTTTTTTTTTTTTTTGAAAAAAAATATTTTTTTCTTTCTGTCTTTCTCCACACAATTAAAAAAAAAAGTATCAATGGCTGTAATTGTGTTTTTTCTAAGTATTGGCGCCGTGAGATAAATTAGACTCGAAAAATCATGAAATATTTAGTATGTAGGAAAGTGGTAATAAATTACTTACCAAATTCCTACTTTATATTTAAAATTATTATTTATATTTTACAAACAAAATTTGGTAGAAAAGTGGTCAGAAAGTTTTGACGATTTTCCAACCCTTTTTACGGTCAAATATTTCCAACTAATTTTCTACCAGTTGTTTACCAAATTTCTTACAGACATTAGTTTGGTCGGAAATTGAAAGAAAACATTTGATCACTTTCTGACGACTTTGATCCGTATAAAAATTCTTACCAATTTCCTACTATTTTTATTTTCGTCATAATTTCGTAGGAAATTAGTAATAATTTTTTGGGAAGTTTATTTAGCTATCATACAAATTAGGTGAAATGACCAGAAACATACAAAACTTTTTTTTATTACTATCATATTTCGCCTATATTTTCCATACCCAGCGTGTCCTTGTTACATGTTATAGGAAAAAACGTAATTACAAAAAATGCCATTACTTTTTAATTCCACATCAGAAAAACGCGCCGCCACGTCAGAAATCGCTGACGAGTATTAATGAACTCAGCCGTAAAGCGCTACAGCAGCAATCACGGCTGAGTTACGGTATGTTGCGGCTAATTTAAGAAAAATGGCTGAGTTATGAGCTAACGACTGACTTACGAGATAACTCAGACATAAGTTACGGCTGAGTTAACGAAATATGTCTGAGTTATGAGAAAACGGCTGACTTACGAGATAACCCAGCCATAAGTTACTGCTGAGTTATAACCCGATGGTTGATTTGTCAAAATTTGACTGAGTTATTGTCTCGACACGGCTGAATTAACTTTCTCCGGCTGGCTGAGTTATTGCTTCGTTACGGCTGATTTTCGTGTAAGTGTCATAACTCACCCGTAATGAGCTGGGTTAACGAAAAACTCGGCCTAATTACGGCTGATTTAGTAGCGAAAGATTAATTATTACAATAGCATGTTTTGACGGCTGACTTATCAAACGATACGGCTGAGCTAAAGATTTTCAGTTGAGTTACGGCTGAATTTGGCAGCCGTTTTTTTCATTTTTAATTACTGTAATAGTATTCATGTTACGACTGACTTAAAGTTTTGTTTGATGGCTGGTTTAAAAAAGTTGATTTACGTGATCGCTTGGTGGCTTACTTGCCACTTCATCAATTAAAAAATGACGTCGGATGCATATTTCCATGTCATCATCAAGAGAAATATGAAACGTCGTCTTCCTCTTCTTCGTCGTCGTCATCGTATTTCTCGCCGTCGTTGTTCTTCACATCAACAGAGAAATACGAAACGTCGTCTTCGTCTTCCTCGTCGTCGTCGTCATCGTCTTTCTCGTCGTCATTGTTCTTCACCTTGTTCTTCACATCAACAGAGATTTCCAGAACTTAAATTTTGAACATCCAATTCGTCATCGTCTTCCTCGTTCTTCTTCATTTTCGTTCATCCTTCTCCGATATATGATGGATCTGGTTTCGGTAATTGTGGATTGTTTACGGCTAACTTATGGATTATTTACGGCTGACTTATAGATTGTTTACAGCTGACTTAAGGATTGTTTACGGCTGAATTATGGATTGGAAACGAAGAGTCCACTCGAGAAATCGAAGAGTCCCCTCGAGAAAACGAAGAGTCCCCACTTCGGTAATTGTGGATTGTTTACGGCTGACTTATGGATTGTTTACGGCTGACTTATGGATTGTTTACGGCTGACTTATGGATTGTTTACGGCTGACTTATGGATTGTTTACGGCTGACTTAATGATTGTTTACGACTGACTTATGGATTGGAAACGAAGAGTCCACTCGAGAAACGAAGAGTCCCCTCGAGAAAACGAAGAATCCCCACTCGAGTTCGTGAAAAAGGAGACGAAATGCGACAGATATAAGAGAAGCGGCAGGAAGAGACGATACGACGGCAGCCGGAAGAGACGATACGATGTCCGGAAGAGACGAGGTTTCGCCGAAAGAGAGAGAGAGGTTTTGCCGAGTTAACCTACACAACCTTTCGTCTTCCATGAAGTATTATAACTCAGCCGTGAAGTATAATAACTCAGCCGTGAAGTATAATAACTCAGCCGTGAAATATAATAACTCAGCCGTGAAGTATAATAACTCAGCCGTGAAGTATAATAACTCAGCCGCGAACTTACCGGAGCAAGTTTGTTCGTGAAAAGGATAGATTTTTAGCCGAGAAAACGAAGAGTCGACTCGAGAAAACGAAGAGTCCCCACTCGAGTTCGTGAAAAAGGAGACGAAATGCGACGCAAATAAGAGAAGCGGCCGGAAGAGACGATACGACGGCGGAATTAGGATTTGACTTCGGAATCGCAGAGAGAGAGAGAGTGAGGTTTCGCCGGCGAGAGGGAAGTTTTTTTTCCCGAAACTGTATTTCATGACGTGGATTTAGTTTTTTTCATGTTAATGAGGTGGATTAAACTAATTTTTGGTTAATCATTTTTAAATTAAAAAATTGCAAATTAATGAAGGGTGTTAATTGTAATTACACAAAGACACAAAATATCTGAGTAGTTTTTTAAAAATATATAATATTCTAGTAATAAACCAACTTTTGTGTAATATCTGAGTAATTCTTTCTAATTTTTTCATACCAAAATTTTCGTAGGAATTTTGGTAGACGAAAATTTTGGTAGGAATTAGGCATGTTTTCTTGTAGTGACCATCACCGATGACATTTCCTATCTGTTTAGACAGGAAGTCTCTTCCCAAGAGAATCCCACGCCATCCATGGGATGCACTTGAGGGAGTGGACATATCGAAGAGAGGCTTATACTTACATTATTTTCCTAGGAGGACTCGCCAAGCAAGCTTCACAGATTAGTGAAGATGCGTCAGCTCAGCTTTGCCAAAAGGGAATCATTGAAGCTCTGTATCTCTCTGAATCCAAGGCCGCCATCTCGTTTTGAACCAACCCAAAAAGTATTCTAAGCATGAGAAAACCCTATTTGTTTCTTCTTTGGTGAAAAGGATGACTATAGTTGAAAAATTAACATTAAAATCAAGAAACAAAAACATAAACGATCAGTACCTATTGACTTAAAATCGAAGATAACTCCACTATTCTCAAGCCCGTCTGACATCTCTATAGAAAATCAGACATAATTTTCTTAACTCTGAAACTCTTTTTATTATTGAAGCTATTTAGTCGAGTGGTTGACCAATGATTTAATTAATACTTCTACACTAAGAGGTTTGGAGGATGTCACGGCCGTTCTTGCGGCAGATCTGTTTCTTCCCGGCTAAGGTACGATGCTCCTTATCTTTATACAAAACCCTAGGTAGTCCTTTGCGTCCCAGATCAATCATCAATCTGTGCTTTTCTGAATTAATCTATGCATTAATCAAGTAATTTGAATATTATCATGTGGTGATCTAAACCAATAATTTTAGTTAAAAAAAAAGAAACAAAAAACTGAAATTCCGATGTTTCCTTCCATCAAAATCGGATTTTACTGATTATTGTTATTTTATTTTTTTATGGTCGTAGAAAATGTCATTCCTTGGTGATGGGAGGAAACTCGAAGAGAAGAATTCAAATCAACCTCGGGTGAAAAGTATTCAGCCACCTACAGAGATCAGAACTATTGTCGAGAAAACTACAATTTACTGTAACAACCCCAACCCCATGCTCTTCCTCTCCCCACCACTAAGCTTTCCACTCACCATTAAACCCCACCATTAACCTCCATTCTCACCTACTTAGCAACCAAATCCATGTTTCCTCCTCTCCCAATTTTCTTATAAAAGGAGGAGTTCTCCTTCTCATTTCTTCACCTCAAAAACCTCCTTTTACTCTTAAACATAAACCTTCTTCTGTCGTTTAAGCTTTGTGCGCTTTTTTTTTCGCAACTCCGAGGCAACCATCATCTTCTAGACGACGAGACGAAGCCGCGGCAACCAAAATCAGTCCAATCTGACGTCGGACGCGCCGCCACGCGCCACTCGAAGTTGGCGCGTGCATCTCGCGCCGCCGCCGTCCGCCGGAGCCGCCGTCCACCACCGCCGGAGCCACCGTCCGCCACTGTCGTCGCCGCTGTCGCCGATCACCAGAACCGCCATCGCCAATCGCCAGAGCCGCCATCGCCGATCGCCGGAGACACCGTCGCTGTCGCCGGAAACTGCCATCCTTCCTCGCCGTCGGTTACCGTCGCCGGTGACGAGTTAACCGGTCGGTTCAATCTGATTCGGTTCTGTTTAGGCCAGATTGATTCGGTTCGGGTCCGGTTCGTGTAATCGGATTATCGATCGGGTTATCGGGTCGGGCCGGAGTATCGGGTTGGGTTATCTGGTCTGGTCCGGTTTTGTTAGGGTCTGAATTAACCGGATTTGACCGGGTTGACTTTGATTTTGACCGTTGACTTTGACCGGTTCGACCGGTTATCCGTTTTCCGTCGTTCGAAAGCCGTTCTCACTCGATTTTTCGTGCTGATTTCAGATTCGACGTCTGTTTGAGCATCCATAATTCAAAACCGTAATCATTCGGATTTTGCTAAGGTGAGGGTGGTTCCGATCAATTCCTCATACACCGTATATGATGGTAGAAGTGTCTAGGTAGTTCGTTCATACCTATGTGTATCTATAAGCATACATGTAGTTGTCTTGATCTATATTCGTATGTAAAACTATATATATATATATACTATACTGATGGTTGATGTGTGATACACCTAGATCTATACTTAGGTTGCTGAGAATGAATATGGTTATGTGATGTTTGAGGAATGTTTGCGGGTGTGTGTATTTCGTGGGGATTATGCCATGTGCGGGTTGGGAAGTATGAGTTTTAGGATGAGGCTTGAGGCTTGTGTGTGAGGTCGGTGTAAGGCCTGTTGGGATGGCGATTTCCTAGCAGGGTTGCATCGTCTTTCTTGTTGGATCACGCGGGTACCGCTTGAGGTGGCGTCGGATCCATCGCTGGAGGGGGCAAGCAGCGAGCCCAAAGATAGTGGTGCGGACACTGATTTCTGTATAGGGGCGTGAACGCGTTGAGACACTATGAGGGTGGCGCGGGTCACGTGTAGACTTTGTGGGGTATAGGGGCGTGAACGCATGGTGACCGACTGAGGTGGCGCTTGTCACGTGTAGCAACAGTCTTTGTTGATTGCTTATGCTTTACTGGATGTTCTGACTAGGTACTTTTGTTATGATGTGTGTTGTTTGATGGTGATTGATCGTAGTTTCTCTCACTGAACTTTTGTTTATGCTCACCCCTCCTTTTCCCTTTTTCTGTTTCTTCTTTTCATTTCGCAGGTTCGGATCATGTTGGTGACTTTTTGGTCAAAATTATCCTGGGTTTCTACTTTGGTAAAAGACATGCTGTCTGGGCCCGTGTGGCTCGAGACAGGTGTCCTGATACCGCCGACTTTTTCAGCTTTGCTGGGTCGGGGTGTCACATCTACCTTCCCAAAAAGGGTTTGAAGTTTGAGAGTGGGATCACTGCCACTACTGTGGGCAATCCAAAGTTCATATTTTGAGGAGACCAAATCCTTATCACGTATTTTACCAGCAAAGGCTTTCCGAATAGCGTTCTCAGAATCAAGATAATGATGAGGGTAAAGGTGATGATGTTCCCTCTAAGCATCTTCAACCTCACAAGGTTACATATCTACAGCCTCACAAGTTTACATTTAGACTACAAGAAGGGATAATGCGCAAGGAGCTTGGTCTTATGAAGCTAACAGCGGAGTTTGTGGCGCGATATGGGAAATATTTTTGGGTGGATTTGAGGAATAGACTGATTATGATTCCTCAGTTTGGGTTTGTGAAGCCAACTGTTTGGAGTTTCGATTTTTCACTCGGCTTGTTGCTGCTTATACTGAAATAATGCCTCGCGAATATTTGAAAGAAAAACAGAGAGAGTGCGCCGCTGATATGGCGGTTGTTCTTGATGATTTCTTACATCGTCTTAGTCTCCATGATCAGCAATGGCAAGAAGAAAAGAACGAGAGAGTGGAGATAGCTACGATCGATTGGCATTTAAAAGATTTGCTAACAAGGAGGAGGAGGAGTTACCACCACCGCGAATTCAAGCAATGTCTCTCCTCCTTCACCACCTAAGGAGGCGCCGCTTCCTCCACCTGAGGAACCAGAGCCAACCAGAGAAAATTTTGAGGAGTCGGTCTTTGTTTCAGAAGACCAGTTTTTTGCTCAACATCGTGTAATATTTTTCTTCAGACTCTTTACAGTAGGCCTGCGAATTCGAGTAGTTCGGGTTTTTTTTGTTCGGAAGTTTAGTTAGTCGTGTAGTTCGATTCGACAATTTCTACCGAAAATAACCGAAATAAATTACGGTTCGGGTCGGGCATCGGGTAGTCGAGTATTAATTTTCTTACTGAAACTAACCAAAATTTTTAGTTTTTTTTGTTCAAATTCTGGTAAATTTGGTTTTTTCGTTTTAATATACTTTTAGTTAAAATTGGGTATAATTTGGTATAGTTCGTTATAATCTGTGTTTAGAAAAAAGGTTAATTGATCGGAATGGTTTCCCCTGAACCGGACCGAATTGATAACCAAATCAATTTTTAAATTCGGTTGATCTTTTCCACCCAAGTAGCCGAATCAGAAAAACCATAAATCTCAGTTCGGTTCGGATCAAAGTCGCACGGCTACTTTACAGTGTCATTTCCTTTTTTTTTTCTTACGTCTGAGATGTGTATCTAAGCATTTAAACATTTTTCATTGTTCTTCTATGATTTAGGCACCAAATTTGATACAATGGGCAAATCTGATATGTGAAGCAAAAATTACAAACAATAAAAATCAAAATATTAAGCTGTAATACCGTAATTGGAATGAAAACAAATTGAAGCAGAATCGAGATACGATCTCTCTCTCTTTAATTCTTTAAACGCTTGTAGTGTGCCGGTTTGAATACGCTCAAGAATCCTAGGATAAAACTGGTTTTTCAACTATCCCGCATTACTTGAGAATAGAAGATGATGAACCTAAATTCTATGTGTACTCTCAAACACGACAAAGAAAAGAAGTAGGAAATTGTTTTTCTGATAATTGTGTGTGTGTCTAAATGAGAAGAAGATGCTTGGTTTTATAGCCAACATCAACACACTTTGAACGTATGAATATTGAGGTGAGTTAAGATATTTTCAGTTACAAAACCAAAATTGAATTTGCACTTAATTGCCACTTAATTCACGCTGACAACATCAATTGAAAGAGATATTTTGTTGACTTTGCCAACAACAAAATTCAACAAGAATTTATCCAAAAGAATAATCTTTTGATTCAATAACCCATTAGCTAAATCCCGAAGCCCAAAGCTTAACTCCGGCTCGAGTATCTCCTCTCTACAATACACTAAAGTGTATTTTAAGGTTTTTAAACCTTGTTACCATTTCTCCACTTTAACCTCTAACTTCCAAGTGGGACATTTTACAAATATTACATTTTATGCTTTACAAGCAATCCATTATGCACTTTCATTTCTCATTCAAAACAATCCGATTTTGACATATGATTACATTACTTTATAATGCTCACGGCAACGATTACATCGTGCCCAACATCCGCTTATTCATGTCTTCGCCGGAAACTCACCTGAAAATGGTCTAAAACTATTTTGTCAAAAACGAGTTCCAACAATCCTCCACATGAATAGAAATGACTCTAGACACATGACGACTCAATGGCTTGATTTCCTAGACATGACTCGACAAGACTCAAAAGGACTTTTGAGAGCACAACGAAAAATCCACTGCATATGAGTTGGTAACATTTTTCAGCCTTGAGCTAGTCATTGTTAATAACTACTAGATTTACTCGACCATGAGGTGAACATGATGTCTTGAACCCCCCAAACTTTGATGTAAATCGAGACAATAGCTATAATACAACTTCATTTTCTCATAGAACTAGCCTCTCTATTGTATTCATTTTGGCAGTGAACTTGCCTGGTATTCATGAGTGAACTTGGAGATTATAGCCTTTCCTTCATTCTCCTAGAAACTGCCGCATTTTACTCTCACAAGGTGATTTGCCATTAGCTTTGTTTGAAGGAGCATCATGTAATACTCCACTTATATCTCAAAGCTATGGACTCAAATCATTAAAAGCAAACGCTTATCCTCTACACATAAATGTAACATTGTTTATCATCCTAGGAACTGGGCAGAGACATAGTCACACAGTGCTCTTAGCAGATTTAAATTGACTTAGTTTTCCCTTGGAACCTATTTTCTGGGATCTCCAGTCATGTAGGTGGGGTCACCATCAAACCTTCTCTTAAGTCATAGGCTTTTAACCCATTCCTCTTGATGATTTTATAATTTGATCTCGTGACACACCTTTAAAAATGGATCATAGGTTGTCATCTCATTGGACATAATCTATTGAGATTACTTCATTTGAGATCAATTGTCTAATTGGTTTTATGTCATCTTCTTAAAAGACATGACTAACCATTATGCACAAAACTTAGTGCCGAGCTATAGTCGATTGACTATCATGGTGTACACATATGCTCGCACTTGTTTTCCCCACATCTAAATATCTTCCACCAAGTTCAAAAACCCTTAGCTTTCTTAGCTTTATCTAAAGCTATGAACTTTGGTTCCATAATTAATATGTTTCACATAATTAATTTGGAAGATTTCAGTGATGTTTGTTTCACTGCCAAGCATAAAGACAAATCCACTCATGAATTTTTAGTTTATGGAATCAGATAACCAATTAACATAATTGTATCTTTCCAAAACTATTGGTTCTTTACCATTGTGCGGTACATAACTTCTAGTATATCGCACATAGCTCAATACATTAGTTATACCTTTCCAGTGTTAACAACATGGAATACTCGTATGACAACTTAGTACATGTACAAAGTCTGCTAGATTGAGTCAAATATGTCATGCCACTTTTTCAGAACTTTCGTAAGTCTAAACAAAGACATCGCTTGTCTAAAGATATTTTGTCTTTACGACTAAGCCATCGGTTTTCAATTTTGAAAATACATTTACACTAGGACTTTAAGCTCTTGTGACAAATCGACTATCTTCCATATACAATTTTGCATAATGGAGTTGATCTCACGATTGACTACTTTTCACGAAGGTTAGTCTAGTGAGCACAACGATTGTTCCGCAACAACAAGAAGGCAGAGGATCATAATCCTCTAAATCATCCCACATACGTTTCAATTTCCCATAGTAAGTAATCAGACAAAATACCAGCATTTTTGATATTAGCCACAATGATAGCGTTAGCCGCAGCCGTTCGTGCCGTTTCGTCTCCCATCGCAAAAAACTTGGATAAAGAGAAGAAAAAACTTCAAACAACGATTGAGCAATTGGCTTAAATCGAGAACAAGAAGAAAACAAGAGCAATTGGCTCTGAAAAGGATGATCAAAACAATGATCAATTGGATCGAGATCAAACGAAGAAGAAGATGAAGAGACAAATGTGTTAGAGTTTTGGCTCTGATACCATGTGAAAGTACGAGCGAAAAACTCTTGTGTTTCTTAACATTAACGATGTACACATATATATATATATAACACTACTTCCTATGGGCCCACCAAGAGGTTTCTTGGCTTGAAAGAAAATTCTTGGTGGCTCTGAATGAGGAAAGAAACTTGAGCACCAAAAGGGTTTCTTGCCGTGTCCCGTGTATGTCAGAGACAGGACCAGATGAAAAAGAGATACATTATTGCCTTTTGTATCTCGCTAAAGCCAAGAAAGAGTTCGGATTTAATTATTCGATGACCAGAAGAAAAAGCAGAGATACATTATGCCTTTTCTTAGTGAAGATACTTTTCTCACTGTAGCTTCTCACAAAGTCATGAGGAATTGCTCTCTGTTTATTACAAATAATGAAAAGATATAAGATACAAATAAATGGTTTACTGAAGAATGTTTATTCAATCACAGTGTAAAATCGGAGAACTTTTGATCTGCGATTCTGTACTAACAAAGGGGATTTGGAGACAGCTTTTGGTTACAGGGATGAGAAGGTGGAAGAAGGTTTTACCCTAATGATACAATTGCATGATCAGGGGGCTATGTGGAGAAGAAAAATCTGAGCTGATGGGGCTTAATATATCCCATGTACTCTTCTCACTTACAATGCTCTGTTAATTAGGTTTTGAACAATGAGGTTTTAAAATGTTATTAACTTGTGTAGTAATTTACAAATTAACCAATAAATGAATAAATTTATGATGATTGATTATCCTTAGAACCTCTAAATTTTTCCTACATAAAACTTTATTAGCATCAGAAATGATGAAAACAAAATATATTATGGAATCCATATCTACCCAAAGAAGAAAATTCAAGAAAGAAGTATGTTAGAAGAATAATAATCAGATAAAACTCCCACTGCACTTTTGCTAAGAATAGCAAAGTGTTTTCTCTATCTTATATTAGGACTTGTGGTCTAACTAAGAATCAGAAACATCAACAATCTTGTCCAAGAACTTGTATTATTAGTTCTAGTGGAAGCAATCAATCCCAGGCATCTATAAATATGTAACCTCAGGAAAATTAAGGAAATAACTTTCCCAACGAAAATAAAGAAAAGAAAGAACCAAAGATGGAAACATACCTGATGAAGAATGTTTTTGTGTCTTTTCTGATGTTTTTTGTAATGATTGGCTCCTTGAACGCAAAAGTGGCAGACATAAAAGCGATTTGCGGGAATGCAAAAAACCAGTCCTTCTGTTTTAGCTACATGAAATCTAACCCAAAGACCTCGGGTGCTGACGTTATAACGCTTGCAAATATCACCTATGGTTCTGCACAAACAAGTGCATCGGGAGCTTTAACGAAAATCCAATCTCTATCCAAGACAGAAACCAACCCTACTTTGAAGAAACGATACACCCTTTGCGTGGGGGACTATCAGAAGGCAATCAGCTATCTCAATGAAGCTAAGCATTGCCTAACGCGAGGCTGCGCCAGACCCCCATTATTGAACGCTAAGGTTTCTGTTCAGGATGCTATGCGCTTGTTTTCAATATGTCTAAGTGACCTGAAGAATGTCAAAGTTGATCCTTCACTTGTGAAGAACACTGATGATTTTCTGAATTTTTGTGAGATTGTCCTTATCACCTCGAACATGTTGGCATGAAACTAAGCTAACCCCATCGGTTGGTTCTGAGAGAGTATCTAACTATTAAAATAATAAAAATAAAATAAAAAGGAGGATAGAGAATGAAAAACAGTTTTGGTTTGAATCTAAACAAAAAATCATGAGAGAAGCTACTAATGAGAGACGCTACTAAGAGCATCTCCAACCATATTTCAAATTTGGTGTCAAGTTGCATTTTGAAATAAAATATTCTCCAACCTTATATCTTATTTTCAATTGCAAAATAGCGTAGTGCCATTTTTTATTCCAAATATGAAACCATCTCATTTCATATTTTATTTTGCAATTAAATTTTTTTATTTTTAAAACAATCTAATGTATTAAATTAAAATACAAATAACATATATATTTAATAGAAAAAATAATGACATAATAATAAATTTAAAATATTTAAAAAATACTGAAATTAAAAATCATAATTTATGAAAGTTTTAAATGTGTATAGTTATTAATTAATAATAAAATAGAAAATGAAGAATATGCTTAAAATATTCTTTTTGAAATAGAAAATGGAATAATATATTGGAGAGAAATCTAATAATAAATTGTATTTCGCAATTATTACACTTTGGAATGACAAAAGCAATTATACATTGGAGATGCTTTAATATTTGTCATTTTCTTACTAGTTCAAGTTTTTGTTTATAATTTAAAATTTAATTATTTAATTAAATAATAATAAGTCTATTAATATTATATATGTGAGATATTATTAGCGTATCTCAATCAATGAGGATGTTATAATATTACATGATGTGGTTCCTGACAAGAAAGGATTACATAACTCAGGCAAGAACATGTGACGATAAAAAAGAAAAAACAAATTTTATTACAGCGATTAAACAAATAAAATAAAAAGTAATATGATATTTTTTATTATTTTAATCCAAAGTAATAAATATTTTATTTTTTTATTATATAAAGTTCGATGCGTCAAAATTAATAATTATCATAATCGCAACTCGTTAAGATTTTGACACATGTCACAATTAAAATATATTATTAAGAAAATAATACTCATTTATTAAATATATTCTACTATGAATTTGCAGCCAAGGCGTCCGGTGCCAACATAGCATATGGAATCGAAAATCGATCAAACGAAGATGCAATTGCCTTGCGCTAACTGTTAGGCAATCCTCAATGGGCCACACGGACTCACACGGTCCTCTTGTCCTAAGTGCCAATGTCTTCTTTGCTCATTTTATTTCTCGAGTCCATGAGGTGTGGGGGAAAAGGGGAACAAAACAACCATCGGAATTGTGACAGAAATGGAAGAAGATCAGAGGAAGAGCAAAGGTAGAAGAGAAAGAGAGAGGAAGAAATCGGGATAACACGCTTTTGATTAAGATGATCGTAAATCGATAGTCGTTTTCTACAATGCAGAGCTAGCTAAATAGGAAGATAAAAGGGCTTCAAACAACATAACAATAACATCCCATTCATTAATTAAGCGAGGCCCATATTGACCCACTTTAGAATATCAAGGACTTATCAAAAAGTTTTGCAAGGCTTGTAACAAGCTTTAGACCCAGAATCATGGCAGACACGATCAGGAACAAGCTCCATGAGAAGTATTCATGTGAGCAGGTAGATGAGAGAATGGAAAATTTGTTTTGTGAAGAGCTTGTTGATACCCCCCTGGTCATTTCAAGCACCAGAGGTTGCGCATTTTCATGCTCGAGTATGATGATGGTGGATTTCCTCTCGCTGGCCGTGAATTTGGGATCTGAAACACAAGAAGAAGCATATTTTAGATGGGAAACAGTCAGTTACTCAAAACGATATGTTGGCTTGACTGCACAATCTCTGATCTGCTTTCTACGATTAAGGCAAAAGAGTTGAATGTTGCAAAAGATATGAAAGCGATAGGTATGACTCAAGACGAAGAATCAAGCCCTGAGAATGAACCAAAGTCACACCGAGTTGATACCTTTATTGTTCCTAAAGTGCTTGTTTCTGTCAATGAAATGGTTGCGCTGCCTCAAAAATTGACAAGTGCCAATATTTATCATATTGCACATCAACTTATGCACCTGAGAGTCCAGAGTAAGAGATTACAACTAACTGTTCATCTAATTCATGGAAACTCAAGTCCAAAGGCAAATCTGAGAAATTCAGGCACAAACTAGAGTTTCTGTTGAGAATTTCGTTGCAGGCTGAATAACATACACTCATGGGGAAAAAGATTATTAAGTGTAAATTCCCGATGATACATGAGTCAAGGAGCCTGAGACAGCTTCTTCTTTCTGACATGAAGTCTCACAGGAAGCTCAAATGGAGCTTGTGTGTTTATACTAGGAGTATGAAGGCAGAGTTACAAATCTGTTTGTTGGCACATCAAAGTTCGAAAAACAGAAATATTCTCTCTCTTATTCTCGGTCATCATCTTCTTCATCAAACAGAGTTAACGGATACAAATCTGTTTCTGACCACTCATGATACCAGAGGACGAAAAGGCAGAGACCAAAGACGGAGATAGCGGATCAAAGAAGAAAGCATCTTGCTCTGCCCTTCTTAATGAGAATTGAACCTTGAATGGTTAATAGAAAAAGCTTGGATCATATTCTCTTCCAAAGATAAAACATTGTTTGTTTCTCTAGTTCACACACGGCCAAAAACATTTTTTTCACCTAGGGTTATTAATACAAATCCACCAGATTATGTACTCTAATTTATTCCTACATAAAACTTTATTAGCATCAGAGATCATGAAAACAAAATATATTTTGGAATCCATATCTACCCAAAGAAGAAAATTCAAGAAAGAAGTAAGTTAGAAGAATACTATCATCAGAGAAAACTCTCTCTGCACTTTTGCTAAGAATAGCAAAGTGTTTTCTCTATCTTATATTAGGACTTGTGGTATAGCTAAGAATCAGAAACATCAACAATCCTTTCCAAAAACTTCTATTATTAGTTCTAGTGGAAGCAATCAATCCCAAGCATCCATAAATATGTAACCTCATGCATATATTAAGGAAATAACTTTCCCAAAAGAAACCAAGGAACGTAAAAAAAAAGAAAAGAACCAAAGATGGCAAGTAAGAATGTTTTTGTGTCTTCTCTGATGTTTTTTGTAATGACTAGCTCCTTGAACGCAAAAGTGGCGAACATACAAGCAATTTGCGGGAATACAAAAAATCCGGCCTTCTGTTATAGCTACATGAAATCTAACCAAAAGACCTCGGGTGCTGACATTATAACGCTTGCAAAGATCACCTATGCTTCTGCACAATCAAGTGCATCGCAAGGTTTAACAAAAATCGAATCTCTAGTCAAAACCAACCCTGGGAAGCAATTATACACCATTTGCGTGACAGATTATCAGAAGTCAATCAGGTATCTCAATGAAGCTCAGCATTGCCAAACGCGAGAATGCGCCAGATCCCCATTCTTGACCTCTAATGTTTCAAGTGCTATGCGCTTGCTTTCAATATGTCTAATTAACCTGAAGAATCTCAAAGGTGATCCTTCAGTTGTGAAGAGCACTGATGATCTTGTGAATATTTGTGAGATTGTTCTTTTCACCTCAAACATGTTGGCACGGAGCTAATATTACATGAATTGGGTCCAAAAAACTCTGATAATCCACAAAAAGGCTCCACCCTGCTTCAGTTATAAAAAAGAAAAAAAAACTCTTGCCGTAAAAAATAAAGTAATATGACATCTTTTATTATTTCGATCCCAAGTAATAAAATATATTTATATATATGGGTTTACGTTTTTTTATTAATGGATTTGATTATCTTATTCATCGAAACCAAATAGTTTTAAAAAGTTGAATTGGAAAGCTTGTTAAGATTTTGTAGAAAAATAAAGAAAAAGTATGTTTAAAAATAACCTACTGCAGTATTCAGTTTGCTGCTGTTTTTTAAAAATAAATTGTGTATGTTTTTTTTTTTGAAGAAGGGTTAAAAAAATTGTTTATGTTATGCAATAATAGTGTTTATTATTGTTGTTGTCTTTTTATGAATGGGACATTTTAATTTTTGGTCGCTTCTGCAAACAATCAATCTTGGCACGGCTCTGGACTGTCAAGCTAACCTGGCGAATGTCAAAGAAGTAGATAGAGGGCTCTTTAAATGATCCGTTTACATCTTCTTTTGATGTAGTTCAAGACTTCGAGTGAACACCACGTTAGTGTAATAGCATGCCATATAATATATCCCACTATCTATGTTTCCTTCCGTTTAACAGTTAAGTTATAATATTTCTTCTAGAGTATTTTGTTTGTTCGTTGGGTAGTATCAATGTCATATGGAATCAGATTCATGAACTTTCTAATACCAAATCAGCTACTGCTTATCATACCAATTAAGGGGAGTTATGAACATGATTTTATTGATGATCTACGTACGAGGATCCCAAGCATATATGTTCAACTTATCCCCTGTCCTTTCTTCTTTTCTTGATATTATATTAGCAAGCAAATCTAAAGTTGTGAAGAACAGTGATGATTTGTGGCATTTTTTCTTGTCATCAGCTCAGACATGATGTCAGAAAAGGGCTCCCTTCACTACTTGTTAATTAGACGATTACATCAAACAGTTATATACATGCATATTACATATACAATCCCGAGAGAAACACTATCCAAAGATTTGAAATCCAATTCCAAGTGTTTGGCATTGATTACAATCCAATTCCAGAACCTGATTGCTCCCTTTTTCTCCCCCTAACTCTGTTTAATACAAGTTTTTTTCTCTCTAGTTATCAAAGATATTCGTTTATATGCCAGATGAAGTTGTCTTGATAATATATTTATATATTTTATAACAAGGTCCACGCTATTTTGGTTTTGAGTATGAGTTCCAGTTTACAGGTTTTGTATGACCTTTTTCACTCCGTTGGCTTTGCATTTTTTTTGTTGTCAAGGCGCGTTGTTGTTATTTTATTTATTTACTTCCTATTAAGTTTATAATCATCAAATATGACGGATCTGTGTTTTTTCTTTTTGATAACTTAGGGAATTCCAAATTTATGAAAGGGTCCAGACTAATTCTTGAGTGAAGTGCAGCCTATGGATAGACCCTCCCTCCGGGTATTCAAATGGGCCGAAAGCAAATACTCATATCCGTGTGGCTAAGTGGGAATGATTTAACAATTCCAAGCTTGAGGAGAATCGATCCTTGACCTAGACTAATAGGGCAACTCCTCCTCAAGTGAGAACCACTAGACCACCACCACTTGATTCAGATCTGTGTTTCAGATCCGAATTCTCCTATAATAGTTCAATTTTAGATATCAAGCTACATTTTTGAACAAAAATCTGCAATAAACAAGAAATAGAAAAATAAAATAGAAACTGGACATCAGTAATCCAAGTTAAAAACACATCTATGTAATTTCAGTTGCAAATTTACCCATTTGTTTTATAAGATTCATCATATGCCCATATGCAACAAAAAAAAAACAAAAAACAACAAAACAATCGGAAAAATCATTGGGAGAGAATTTGAGTCGACCAGAATCTGTCGAGATATCACAATAGCATCACTCAATGTTGCCAGTGGATTTTGAGTTTGTTCTCAAGGTTTAATCGCACAGTGAAGGCATGCTGATATGTATAGGATGAAGATTTGGTTGAATTTACAACATTATTATGTGATCAACTATAAGAACTCAAGTACACTTAAAAGAATAACAAAGAGTTTTGTGGGGAAAAAGAATAAGTCTTATTAATATTAGCCAGACCTCGAGATGATACAAAGAGATATAGGTCATCGGAAAATAACGCGGACCTAAGCGATGAGCAGAGAATTCAAGATCTAAAGCTTAGAAAGCAAGAAGCTAAATTTGCCCTAGGTCTCGAGAATGAATTTGTCCCTTTCGGGCTCTGGATGCATCCCTATTTATAATATGTGGATTAGAGTCGGTTTAACCGAGCTCTCCTTCCTTTTCGGGAAAAATAAAGTTTTCTTTTTTTTCTCGCCGATCTCCTTATCCATAAAGGAAGTTCTTCTTTTCTTTCGGAGATCAAACTTTATCGTAAGATATTTTATTTTTACAGCACCAACCTAGTCGGCGGGCGAGCTACTGGGCCTTTTTAATTCAAATGGGCCAACCACAATTTATGAAGGGTTTTTTTAGTAACAATTAGTCCCCCCCTAGTTAGGCAAGCGATTGACATCGAGCTCAGCGAACTAAGAGAGAAGTGCCAGTTCGGCATGAATTGAGATTGACATGTTTTGAAAGTCGCGGAGACCTAAAACACTCCATCACTCATCGTTTTGAGATCAGATCTTTATTTGGGGTAAAGATCGCGAAAACCCCATGATTCTTGATGATATTTTCCCGCCACTTGTATGGGTCCCACGTGTGTTAGGGTTTTCAACTGCGAGAAGATGAAAACCTCCGATTAAATTTAATTCAGAGAAATATGAAGAGTCGCCAAAGTAATGACGGTTCCCGATAACCGTTCTCATTTCTCTATAAGTAGGAGGGACCCCCCTCATTTCTTTCACTTCTACTTTCGCAAAAAACAGATTAGCTCTTGCTTCCCTCTATTTTCTCTCTCTTAATTTATTTTCCGGTAGTCCTCAGTCGTGCCTTTCTGAATTTTGCGGCGTGTTTTCTCCGATTTGCTCGAGATCGACACCGTGTTCTTCACTTGTTCTTTGATTGTTCTTCGAGACCGGTGTTAATTATAGTCGAGTCAAGCCATGGATTTGATCCGCAAACACAAAGGCAAAGGAGTGAAACTTGTTACCCTGTCAGAGTCAGAAAATGAGCCGAGCTCTTTGGAGGATCAAACCCGACCTAGTTCGAATTCTTCTTCTGATTTTGATCGAAATTTCACTGAGGAGATGGGAATTTCGTATGACGAGCTTAGGGGTCTGAACAAGCGAGATGCTGCAATCCACTTCGAGAAAGCGCAGTTGGATGCTGAGACGTCTTCAGCTCGGCGTATTTTCGATATTCCTCAGCTATGAGATAAATCAGATGAGATCGGGGGCGCCAATTAGTTGTGTGTCGAAGACAAAATAGACGAGGGGGTGAAAGACGGCGGGAATGGAACTAATCCGTAACCGATTATAGAGTTCAGTGACTTTGGTGTCATTGATCTTCACCCTAGACCGAAGACGAAGAAAGGGAGGAGGAAGAAAGGATAGCCAAAGGCTGCAAAGGTTACCCCGACCTATGATAACAGATGGAGAGTACTTCTGTCTAAGTCAACAGAAAAATCTTTGGCCGAACTGAAAAGTTTTTGTGGAATTGGTCCCGAGGTTGTTTTTATGGCTCCAGCTCCATTTGAACGGCCTTGGAATGCTCCATTGGGATGGCTGTTTGTGTACGAATGTTTCTTCTGGTACCGCCATCTATGGTTCCCGCTTTCTCGTTTACTGTTGGAATATTATGATCGCAGAGGAATGTCGATCTCTCAACTGGCTCACGCTACAATCTGCAATATGGTGGGTCTTATGGTTATGTCCGCCGAGCGTGGGATTCCTCTCACTTGTCCCATGTTCAAAGAGATGACAATAATTAAAGCTTGCCCACATGGTAGTAGGACAGGGGGATCCTTCTACGCCAGTATGAGGTCGCAATACAACAGTCTGACTAAGAGGGATCACGAGCAAAATCGAAGATTGGAGGGACATATACTTCTTTGTGCATATCAATGAGTATTCATTAGCTGATACTGATATCCCAATTAGGACTGACTGGGCGGATGCCATTGGTAGAATTTAGCTTGTATTTGTTGATGTTTCGTACTGCTTTTAGATAGACAAATGATAATTTTTTTTAATGCATATAGTCCTCCTCCAATCTACGCCTTTCCGAATGATTCAAGGATAGTGTCGAGATTTTCAGAGATCAGTCACCAAACTTGGTTTGAGATAACCAAGTTTAGAGTTTCCCGAGCTGCATGTTGGTTTCATTTCAACGGATTGACTCCAAGTCGCTTTTAGGTGGTGATTTTGACTCAGACTTATTTTCAGATTCTCTCAATCTTTCCTCTTCGTCAAGCAAAGTTAAGATGTCGACCACGAAGTGAGAATTCGTAGACTATTCCAAAGATTTGCAGAAGTCTTTGGATGCAGCCGGCCTAATGGAGCCGAAGGTCGTCCACTCGAAACCTGTCAAAGGGGGTTCTTCAAAGTTTATTACTGAAACGACCGTCCTAGCCGGGGAGAAAGACGAGGACCAGGAGATCAATGAGAAGGCCGCTAAGAAGGCTAAAGCGCTTAAATCTGCTGAGTTGGCGAATAAAAGAGCGGCCGAGAAGAAGGTCAAAGCTGGTAAAGAAGTCGAGCTGGAGGCGAAAAGGCAAAATCTGCCAAGTCGGCCAAGGGAGCCAATGAGTCTTCCAAGAAAAAGACAACCACCGATCCCAAAACTGTTTTCAGCAAGAAAACTTCGCGAGATAAGATGTCCCTTAAAGATCGAGTGGGTGAGAAGGCTGCAGAGCGGTCACCGAAAAGGCCGAGGGCTATAGTGAGCCCCAATCCATTTGGATTCAACTATCTCAATAGCCGGAAGGATCCTCTAACGAGTGACAACCTTTCTTGTGCCGATCTGATGTGGAAGCTTAGGCTGAAGCCTATGGCTGGTCCTGAGGTGATCGAGCTCACCTACTCTTATCTTTTCCAGCAATACTCGATTGATCAAGCACGGGTACGTTTGCTATCTTTGTAGATTGTTTAATATTTTAATACATGTCTTTACTTCGGTATTCTGTTTTCTGGCTATTAGGACTACCGATTTTATTTCTGAGAAGTATGATCATGATCTCAAGAAAGCCAAAGAGGCTCTAAAAGAAAAGAAAGATCTGGAGTCGGCGCTCAGTGCCAAAAAGGCAAAGTCTCTTGGTTTGGAGGCAAATGTTGCCGAGCTCCATGTCCAGGTCGAGAGGTTAAAAGATGAGAACGTTGCACGCCTATCTGACTTAACGAGAACCTCGCGGAAGCTTGAGGCAGAAGAGGACCAGCTCGCGAACCCATAGATTATCTTTGTTGGCGATTGATCCGAGAGGCAGGTCGGGAATGCTGCGAAGGGTTCGACAGTTGCTGATGAAGAGGCCGCTGGCCTAAAAGATGGAACTGACGTCCAGGTCGAGAGTAGGCAGATTTTTCTGGTGAGTGACAATACAATGGAGGAAGAGGCCGTCGGCCAAGGAGATAAAGACGCTCAGATCACGAGTCAAGAGACATCTTCCAAGGATTGACCGAGAGAAAAGGAGACCGACCTGAGTGTTCTTGCAAAGGGAGTAGGGGATTTGGTTGATTCCAATCCTATGATTAGTTTGGTCTTTCTTTGGTTTTTGTTGTTTTTTTGTCTTTGTAAAAACTTTTGTGGGTCCGATTTGGGTGTAACTTTGTTCCCGAAAAGGGTTTCAATTTTGCTTTTGCGAATATTTTGGCTGACTGCGATCAAGAGATCGATTGCTTTTGTTTATGTAAGTAAAAATCAAATGCGAGAATAGAATCCCGATCTTGATTTATCATGATTAAGTACGCGAAATAATTTTGGCTTAGATTTAGAAATTCGAATACAAACGTGTGATGTGATATCGGCTTTAAGTGGTTCGTATGACAAAGATTTCTAAATCTGAATGTAAAACTTGCAAGATGAGCTCGGTGTTATTTGTTTACATAACTTGGAAATTTTCTAAGTGTGAATGTAAACGTGCGAGATTAGCTCGGCTTATTTATTGTTTACACGATCCAGGAGTTAGTGCGGGACTGGTCTCGGCTTTATCAAGATAAGTACGAATATGTTTAACAGCTTATTGTATAAAAATAGTGGTGGAACAAAATATATTATTTTCATATGATTTTGAAATTATACCAACTTAGATAAATAATAAAATTCTTACTTCGCGACCCTGCGGGTTATCACATAGTAATCAAATATAGTAAAGAACTTGAGAACAAAAACTTTGGTTTTATAAAACTAAGAGATGCAAATAATCGATTAAATTTAACAGATGCTCGGCCGGGAGCCATACCTCAGAAATCGAGACTGATCTGACAAAATGTGCTAAAATAAAAAACAATGAGTGAGAGAATTGCTTGACAACTTGATGATCTTCAACTATCACTCTGGTTTCTAAGACCGATCTGACAATCACTACAAAAAAGGGGTAGATTGTATCACTTAAATTGTATCACAAAACTAAGTGATATTATTTTGAATTAGTTATTTATAAATGAAACAAATATACATGGCTTAACATCAATTATGATAATTGATGTTATAATTAACTAGTTTGACATCAATTCAATAAAAGTGATACAAATTTTATTAGTTTGTATCACTTTTAAAAAATTGATATTGAAATATAATGTTACATCAATTAGGTGATCGATGTATTTATTAATTTTTGTTAACATCACTTCTAACAATGATGCAAAATTAGCATCAATAAAAACTGATTTTAATAAAAATTACACTAATAATATATACATAATTATGTGAATTAGCTTCAATTATTAAAATGATGTAACTGTTTCGTTCTTTAGCATCATTATAACAAAATCGATACAAAATTATAAATTTACATCAGCTAAATAATCGATGTAACTAATGATTTTTGTTAACATCATTTCGAAAAATGATATAAAATTTATATCAGTTAAAAGTGATGTAACTAACGTTTTTTAATTTATCCCACATTGCTAATAGATGAAGAAGTTAAAGAGAAACCATCTCTATATATACTGAAACTTAAATATATAATATTCATATTTATTAGTGAATAAATTTTTTTTTTTTTTATTTTAACCAATAAGATTAGTTATATAAAAATAAATAACATAATTATTACAATCAATTATGATATCTCGCATAAATTTAACATCAATTATATACAAGTGATAGTAATATTTTAAATCATATATTTTAAATGATACAAATATTAAGTCAGTTATTATAAATGATACAACTATTAAAATCACTTATTAAAATTGACGCTAATTTTAACATCAATTATTATAATCGTCACAAATACTAACATCACTTTTAAAAATTGATGTAAAAGATAACATCAGTTTTTCGTAATTGACACATATTGAAATCAATTATAACAATCGATGCAAAAATAAAATAAATTTGCATCGGTTGATAACTAACTGATGTTAGTTATTTGCATCACCACAAACAGAGTCACTTTTCTAAGTGATGTAAAATTCATTTGCATCAATTATAAGTAATGCAAAAATATATAATAAATGATACAATCCACCTCCTTTTTTTGTAGTGAATAGATACTAAAATCAATAATACGTGATTTGAATTAAAATTTATGAATCATACAACCAATAATACATTATTTGAAAATAAATTTTAAAATCACATAACCAATAACAAAAGATTTTGTTTAGATTTTCCAATTTATTAAAAAACACAAACCAATAATCCCCACTACTTATTTTTGAAATTTCAAGAAGTGCTAAAATCAAAAGACATTACTATAGACAAAATTTGTGAATTCCAAAAGGTCTAAAAATTTACCTGTGTTAATTAATTATTCTAACTAGAAATGTAACACGCGTTGTGCGAATCAACTATTCATCAGGCATTGACGGAGAAGTAGTAAAGTCTTTTGATGCTTTGTCATTTTTGGAAAAACCTCCGAAGGAAAAAAAAAACGTCGTACAAAATCGAAGAGAAAAACAAAATCGTCATACAAAATCGAAGAAAAAAATCGTCGTATTTCAGAAACTACACTATATGATTATTAGTTATTGCTAACAATTAAAATAGGATTAGGTAGATGTAAATTTAGTGGTAAAATTGATTTAATGAATTTTGTAATTAGTAAATTATTAATAAATCCTAATTAGCTAATTGTTTTATTACCTATAATATAAAATGTGCCATTATGATAAATTAAATTTCTGATTAAAAGAAAGTCTTTCTTCCATATTATTTGCCCTTCTTTGTTAAATCACATTAAATTAAAAATATTGGACTAAAATATATAAAAGAATTTGAAGGACATATGTATGAAATATGTTAGTAAAAGTGGTGGTGTGTGATTATAATGCATTTGATGTCTTAAGTTCATCCTCCCATTACATAACTAATTTTTTTAATTTGTTAATGAAATGAAATTATCTTTATTTACAAAAATTACACATTGTCATATATATTTTATTATGGCTTGATTATAAACATATTTCTGGTAATTAAAAAAAAAAATTTATAATATATTTTCGTGCATATCACAAATAGTTTATAAATATACTGAATTTATATTATTTGGTGTAATATTATTTCTTTTAAATTCTGTTTGAAAATGAATAATAATAAATGTTTGAGAAAAAATGGATAATAGCATATCATGTAATTAGTATAGTAAAATAAGTCTTTTTAAAAAAATATTGGTAAAAAAAAATGTGATGGTAACACATCAGTAAAATGGAACTACTGTAAATATTTTTTTTAAAATAAGGGTTCTCTCTAAAAATGATTCTCAATTAATATATAAGGAATTTGCTGGGTTAGTTTTGATCTCTTTGTTTGTAATATATTTTTTCTTTGTTGTGGGAGAGATGATGTTGTGCCCTAAGGATAATTGCTTATGATCTTATAGAAGTTGGAGAATGGAAAAATGTTTCTAACATCACTCATCAAATTTGCAACCAACGATTCCATGTTTGTTTCATCGTTTAATTTTCAAGCTAATAAAACTATCAGAACTAACACTTCAAGCTAATAAAAAGAGGCGTTTAAAAAAGATATTTGGATCTTCTTTAGTTCTTTGGCCACTTCCACAATCGTTGGAACTTCCCCTATAAGACCGTTGCATCTCTGTGAGAGCAATAGGACAGCTTTCATTTGGCAAAGCTCTTCTTCTGAAATTTCACCCATCTTTGGATCTGCGATTACATCCATTGTTAGCTCTTCCATGGATTTGGACAGCCAATTTGAAATCGTGTTTCTCCTAATATTAATCTCCGACATGGTTTCCTAATAGTCACCTCCACCATCTTCTTTTGTTTCTTCTTCCACACAAAGCTCATGAAATCGTTTCTCTCCGGTTAGGAGAATTTGCATGACAATTCCAATGCCAAAGACATCTGTTTT
Source organism: Alliaria petiolata (assembly GCA_020283515.1). Taxonomy (NCBI): domain Eukaryota; kingdom Viridiplantae; phylum Streptophyta; class Magnoliopsida; order Brassicales; family Brassicaceae; genus Alliaria; species Alliaria petiolata. The sequence goes on along the minus strand of JAHZTW010000004.1, from coordinate 34,086,507 downwards.
CTCCGAGACTACCCGGTTTTGTATATAATTAAGGTCCATGTAACGGTGACCATTTACTCCCACTAATCTGTCAACTTTCACAGATGTTTCTCCTTGTGGAATCGAGATGCAGCAAAAGAAACCACTAAGCTTCGCGACCCCATCTTCATCCAATAAGATATTATCAAGATTCATATTCCTATACACGAAAGGTCTTGGGAAGACAGTGTGAAGGTAAGCTAAAGCAGTCGCTATATCTTCTGCTATATTCATTCTCCTTATCCAGTTATGTTCACTAAGATCTAACTTATAATGTTTGTTTACACCGTCATAAATCATGACAGTACCTTGAGACTCAAGACAACATCCAACCAATTTTAGAAAGTTTTTATGACCGCTCACCATCGATGATATGCTATGTCACGGCAAACATGTTCTAGCAGGAAGACATATTACAGGTGAAAAAATTTCTTAACGAGTATCATGTGATGGTTCTGTTTTTACCTGAATACCAATTGTTAGTATCATGTAATGTAGAAAAACGATTAGACTCGCTGAAACTGTCGGTGGCTTGAAGGATCTGATCGGCTGAAAAGAATTTGATGGGATTGGATTTGCCATCCCAACATTCAATGGGATCTTCTAACAACTTCCCCCTTGTATTTCTGTCCTGGACCAACCTCTGTTTTTTTATAATAGGCTTGTACCTTTTTCTTCTTCCACCAATCCATCTCAAAACCTTCTTAACCAGAAATATACTTTACTCTGATACCAATACCAAATGACCAAGATTGAAGACCATACACTGAGTTAGACTATATTGTTGTTGAATATTCAACACGGAGAGACCTCCTTCCGCGTAATGATAGCGATCGAAGTTGGGACAAATAAGTGCAGAAATAAATCAAGACACAGACCCTACATATATTATAATATATTAATGAGGAGACCGATTAAGAAAACGCAAAAAAAAAAAAATTACATAGATGATGGACAAAAGCTTGAAAGGTAACTTTTCACATTGATTATGCGTATCTAGAAATGAATAGTAAAATATTTAAGAAAAAAACCTTCATTAGTGAAAAACATTGGAATTTTAGAAGAATTTGCATGAAAATTCCAACGAGAAACTCAGAGAGGCACTGGCAGCTCATTAACGAGCTGTTGAGCTTGAACAGGTAAGCAATGTGAACTTGAAGTTGAACTCAGATAATATGAACACACACAAAACGGAGCTTAATACATAGTAAAACAGAAATGAAAACAGAAATTTAAACTTGAAGTTGGTAATAATAAACACGAAAATGAATCTAACTTATTTTCACTACATTCTTGGAACTTTTTCTGAGAAAACGAAACAATACAGACACAAAAAGGACGAATCGATCCCAAACATGCAGACAAAACCACTAAGGACGAATCAATGAATCAATAGGTTGTGTTTATAGTCACACACACACACACAAAATGAGCTTGAAACTTGAACTTGAGAAAACGAAACAATACATACACAAAAAGGAAACAATAGAGACACAAAAAAGACGAATCGATGAATCCCAAACAATACAAACACAAGCACTAAGGACGAATCGATGAATCAAAAGGTTGTGTTTATAAATGAAAGGAATAATTCCTTATCCTATTATGTGGTCTAATAGTCATCAATTTTCTATTGGATTAATGCTATTTTTTAATATTTGTTGACCAATTAAATTGGAAATGAAGGAGTTAATTCCTATTAAATCTCTACTTTGATGGACTGTTGAGATTAACCTAAATAAAACCTAAAGAGGAATTAGATCCTCTCTCCACCTATAAATAGATGCCTTTAGTCCATTGTAAAGACATCACATGAATCACAATCATAAAAGGACAACACCTAAAAGAAAAGTTTATAGGCAAGAGGAGAAAAACCTAAAAGTCTTATCTCATAGACTTTTCATCTTCCGCGACAATGGCAGGAGGTAATCCGATAAATTTCCTCATAATTCTATTATGTGATTATTCAGATGTTTGAAGATCTTAGGGTTCATGTAATTTATAGTTTACAATAAACACACACACACAAAATGAGCTTAATACATAGTAAAACAAATAAAATGAAATTTAAACTTGATAATGTTATATAACACGAACATGAATCTAACTAATTTTCACCACATTCTTCGATTTTTTTTCCCTGAAAAACGAAACCATCTCAAAATAAATCATTGAAACATTTTGCCAAACACCTTGCAGGCATGTTAGCAATGCTTTTGTGCTTGAGAAGAAGAAGAAGAAATGGCTTCGACAGAGTCGGATTGGGTTTCACCTGAAAGAGAAGAAGAAGATGCGATTTTAAGACCGATGCATCTTTGGATCTTCTTTAGTTCTTTGGCCACTTCCACCATCGTTGGAACTTCACCTCTAAGACCGATGCATCTATGTGAGAGCATTAGGAAAGCTTTCATTTGACAACGCTCTTCTTCTGAAAGTTCACCCATCTCTTTTAGCATCCATCGATCTGCGATATCTTCCATTCTTCGTTCTTCCATGGATTTGGACAGCCAATTTGGAAAATAATTTAACCATTTTATCGACTTTATTAATTCTACTTCTTCTCCTTCTAGATAAAGGTCACGGAATCTCTCTTCTCCGCTTAAAAGCTTTTAAATGAGAATTCCAATGCCGAAGGCATCCGTTTTCTCGGAGACTACCTTATTTTCCTTATAACTAGGTTCGTTGAAACCATAACCATAACCTTCATAATCATATTCCGATGTGTCGACAAATGTTTCTCCTTCTGGGATTGAGACGCAAAAAGAGAAATTAAACAGCTTGGCGACACCATCTTCATCCAATATGATATTTTCAAGCCTCGTATTTACATAAACGAAGGGCCTTGGGAAGGCAGTGTGAAGGTAAGCTAAAGCAGTCGCTACATCCTCCGCTATCTTCATCCTCCTTATCCACGACTGTTTCCATAAAACTAATATATAATGTTTCTTTACACCATGATAAACAGAGCTTGGATCTTCAGACTCAAGACAACATCCAACCAATTTCAAGAAGTTTTTGTGACCACTCACCATTGATGATATTGCTATGTCGCGGCAAACGTATTCAAAGTTGTCGCGGCAAACCAATTTCATGAAGCTTTCAAGTTTCTTGATGAACATGTGATGGTTTTTATTTGTACCTGAATACCATTTGCATCCACGCTCATATAATTCAATATGATTAGACTCGCTGAAATTATCAGTGGCTTCGAGGATTTGATCAGCATAGAAGAATTGGATGGGATTGGATTTGCCATCGCAACATTCGATGAGATCTTTTAACAACTTCGCCCCTCTCTCTCTGCCTCGGACCAACCTCCCTTTTTCTTCCACTTCTTCTTCAACCAATCCATCTTAAAACCTACTCAATAAAGAAAAATACTTTTTACTTTGAAATCAAATGACCAAAGATTGAGAGACCTCACACACACACTGAGTTGGTAACGAAATCTGGATAAGTGGTTCTAAATTGTTGTTGAATATTCAACACCGATGTGTGAAGACAGCGATGGATGTGTGAAGACAGCGATGGATGTTGGGACAAGTCAAAAAGTCAAGACACACACCATATCCTCCTTCCTATTATTTGAGAAGACCTTTTAGTGAAAAATGCTAATTTGTCAGTTCCACGATAAAAGTTAGTACATTCTAATGATGAAATATAAATATGACATGACAAATTTACTAAAATAAACGAAATGTTTTGATTGGTTGAGTTAAAACTAAATAAATTATGAAATTAAAATATGAATACACTAGATTATAACACTAAAATTAATAAATTTAAACTAACATAAAATAATAATTACTATGATTTCAATTTATTTTTACATATATTCATAATAAATTGCATAAAATATGATTACGAAAATTTTACAACCAATATATACTATATTTTTATATATAAATGATAATATATTATCAAATATGATAATAAATACGCTATACCATTTTTATCTCTTATTCTTTTTTAAATAAATAAAAAAATTATATCATACTCATATACAGTCTCATTGTATATCGAGAATTTGAGATCAGAAATAAAATTAAATGTAAGCGGATGAAAAAAAAAAAATTATAATAAGATAAACAAATATGAATAAGAAGTATAAGTAAAAATAAAAATAAATCTCTACAGTTTTGTTTTTCCGTAACACTCTCGTGCTTTGTTTTACGGAGTCTTTTAAAAATCATAAGAAGCAAATTTTATAATAAACGCATATGCGGCTCAAATTTGATAATGAACACATGCGTGCATGCCAACCATAAGAAAATTATTTTCTTCATCAAACCAATTCCTCAATATTGGACGAAAAGATGAGCCGTTTATAAGGGTAATTTTTTAACTCAGAAAAATGTCTTAATTTAGACCATGGACGAAGAGATGAGCCGAGGCTTCTCGCATCAGAGAGAAGTACCCAGACATAATCCCAGTAAGTGTTTTTCACAACATTGCATCTCGAGGTATACTCTACGCTTCTTTTCCCTTAAACAGAGAATGCGCATTGCAGGTGATTGTCGAGAAGGCTGAGAAAAGCGATGTCCCGGTTATCGACAAGAAAAAATCAGTAATTAGCTCGTTTGCAGCTTATGATCTACTTCTTCTCATGTTTAGTTTTCTTTATTTGTGACAATAGGCTTTCTCTTGAACAAGCATATGCTTATGAGATCGATATCTTTGTCTAGCTGTGACAGGAAACAACAGTCGTCTTGCCTCTTTGAAAGATCAGATATCGAGAATTGTTTCTGCTAACACCACTGATCTGCAACCTTTTTCGGTGTTGTTGGATACAGGTACCTTGTGCTGGCGGATTTAACAGTGGGGCACTTTGTGTATGTTGTCCGCAAAAGAATCAAACTGAGTGCCGAAAAGGCTATCTTTGTCTTTGTGAAGAACATATTGCCCCCAACTGGTAAAAAAAGATAATCTCTTTCCTTTATCATTGATAGATTAACATAACTTATGGTGAATACAAGTTTTGTTTCAAACGAAAACATGTAGTGATGTCTACTCAGACACGCCATATTTCTCTTTCCCTTTGCATTCCGTGTTTGTGTCATCTTTGCTAAGCCTGAAAATGTTTGTTGATGTGTTTGCTCATTTTTTTTGTAGCTGCAATAATATGGGTTTCGCTTGGAGGAGCTCTACAATAGATATAAAGGCAAGCTACTTGTTACTCTTGTGTTGATCAAAGCCACGTTTGATATCATTTGTCTACCTTTTGTAAAAATGTCATTTTACATTCTGCAGACCCTTATTCTGGTATGATTCTGGCGGATGGTATCCAGGTGGAACCCCAAAACATTGTCACGATATTTTTATTCTAAAACCTTTTCTACAACTTTCTTGTGTGCATGTGTTTCTTCCGTTCATCTTGGAAATATATGGTTAGAAATTGAAAATAAATGATCAACCCTTGTTCAATTGTAATTATAACGTTAGAAACGGAAATAAATGCTTTGTTAGAGTTTGTTAGACTTTAAGGTTTGGTTGTTGAGTTTAACTGTGATTAGACTTGTACATGTAAATCAATGCATCGATTGAATGCTTAATACAATGAGCACACCTACATGTGCTCTGCTTAAACACAAAACCATTACTTCTATATATTAATGTATATAACCGTCACTACTTCTTCTCTTTCACCTACTTCTTCTCTTTCAACAACTTCTTCTCTTTCATTCTCATTTTATTTTTCAAACAGAAAAGTTAGGTTATGGATTCTAGAAATCCATATAGTCAATCCCAAATTTTATGAACCTTCTGAATAGTCAACATGATAGCCACCACCCTTATGAGATTCCCCTGTTTAGTAGTCAGTGTTCTGATGAACCAACACTAGAGGGTTTACGGACAGCTGAGGAACGTAAAGAGAGGAAGAGATGGACTCCCACAGATGATTTAATGCTCATTAGCGCCTGGCTTAACACCAACAAGGATGATGTAGTGTCAAATGAGCAGAAAAGTATTGCCTTTTGGACACGCATAGTAGCATTATATAATGCTAGTCCTAAGGTTGCATCTGCTGAGAAGAGAGATCACAATAAGTGTAAGCAGAGGTGGAGAAAGATCAATGAGCTTGTCTCCAAGTACTGTGGAGCATTTGAGGCTGCAAAAAAACATAAGACAAGTGGGCAGAATGATGATGATGTTCTCAAGCAGGCTCATCAGATCTTCTACAACGACAACAAGGCGAAATTCACCCTTGAGCACGCATGGAAGAAGCTTCGTTATGACCATAAATGGTGTGCCAACTCGTGTAGTAAAGGTGTAGGTGAAGGTAGTTCAAAAAGAAGGAAATGTGAGGATGGTTCAGCACAATCTGGTAGCTCTCAGTCGGTTAACATTGAAGATGATGACCTCCTTGTTCGACCTCCTGGTGTTAAAGCGGTAAAAGTGAAAGCTAAGAGGGCAGTTACCAAGACAGTGTCTGTCAGAGTTTCAGACCATGTGGGAGATAAGGGCGAAGGACTTAGCCATGAAAGATAAGCTTTCAGATAAAAAGTTTCTTGAAAGACTCTTCGGCAAAACAGAGCCACTTTCTGATATAGAAATGGCTCTAATGAACAAGATAATTCAGGACATGTTGTCAAAGTACTGATTTCGTATGTGTTGTTTCATCGAGTCTTTGCTTTCCAATTTGAGTTGTTGTTTGATTGAGTCTTTCTTTTCAATTTCAGTTGTTGTTGCATTTAGTCAAAGTCTTGAATTCCTGAAACTCTTGTATGATATTTAAGTTTATGAAATGAAATTTAAGTTTATGAAATGAATGAACATCTCAAGCGTGTCTGAAATGTGTATATGAATACTTCTCTGAAATGTGTATATGAATACTTGTCTGCAATTTGTCTGAGAAGTATATTAGTACAGATCTCCTTACATTTGTTCTAGTCTCGTTATCATGAAGCTTTAGTCCTTTCAAAACTGATCTTGGATTCTCTTTGGCTCTGCCCTTTTTAGTTTGGTTAAAAAGCAAACTCGGCCTTTCATTACTGCAAATTTGACCTTGATGCTTTATTGTGCGGTTTTTTCAGGTGTCAAGTGTGCAGTTACGAGATGATCTTCTCTCAATGCTTGTTGCAGGTCATGAAACCACTGGATCTGTCCTCACTTGGACACTTTATCTCCTAAGTAAGGTATTTTTAGTATCTTCTACTTTCCTACGTTACTTGGAATGAAGCTTCTCTGTTTTTTTATTCATGACTACTTGTCTGCAATTTGTCTGAAATGTGTAGTTAACTTAGTTTGTGGTTCACTGAAATGTGTATAAGTTTATGAATTTGTAGGTGTGGAAAAGACAAGAAGATTTTCCAGTTTGGTATCTCGCCAGGCAGCTTTGAAGGCAATATTGCCCTGTCTCATTTCTTTAATATCGTCACAACATGAATCACATGTATTTGTTTTTCTTTCACAATTATTTGGCATTTGTACCACAAGTATTTTGGCCTTTCGGCAATTTGTTTTGCATTTTCGTACCACTAGTAAATTGGCCTTCTAAGCATTTGTCTTGTACCACAAGTTTTTGCCTTATGCATGACCACCACAAATATAACAACATCAAAGAATTTGTCTATATAAATGAAACGTAAAACCAACACATATTGAACATATATCTTTTCCATCTCCTTTTTCCATCTCTAAACACATTCATCTTTTTTTTTGTTACAAGAAATTATTCATTTTTTTCTTTTTTTCATATTTTCAAATGGCCTCTTCTTCCAGTTATCTGTACGATCAAACGTTCGATGATAATTTTGATCAAGCTGTCGATGAAAAATTTGATCAAGCTTTCGATGAAAAATTTGATCAAGTTTTCGATGAATCATTCGAAAAACTCTTTGTTGATCGTCAAAAGCCAACCAAATCAAATAAAAAACGAGCCTATATTGGAAGAAATCCGAAGAAGGCCACATCAATTATTTTACTGAAGATGCGAAATACCCGAGTCATTTATTTCGACGCCGTTTTAAAATGAACAAGCCCTTGTTCATGCGTATTGTTGATGGACTCTCGAATGCTCTTCCATTCTTTCATCAAAGAAGGGATGCTACCGGAAGGTTCAGTTTCTCAGCACTACAGAAGTGTACAGCAGCAATTCATATGCTGGCATATGGGTGTCTGATAAACGGATTCTTGCTATCAATTACTCAAACCCACTCATCTCATTGTAGGTACTTGAGGATCAACCCAAATTGGGGATGATTGTGACAATAGAAATGCATAAAACTCCTTAATCTAAGCAAGCATAAAAAGTTTTGTGTTTAACTATCAACCTAAGTGATCAAACCAATCAAACAAAGCAAACAAAATGAAGTGGAACCTTAACTAAGCAAATGACAAGCTAATTAAGCAAATCAAAGACTAAATACTCACTAAGCAAGATTAACAATTAACTAAAACGAATCCAAGGATGGGGTTATCAATCTAGGATGCTTCAAGAATGATATACTCATATACTTCGCATAATTAGCATACATTTAGAATAGGTTTTTCATGCATATTGCATTCATAATAGTCTAGTTTGCACCATTTATCTCATTTTAGGTCGTAGAACACTTTGCATTGGCATTTGCATAGTTTTTTTGCATTTATGCATTATTATCAGGTTGTTTTGAGTGCATTGGAGCTATGGTGGATGCTGAGACATGATGAGGTTCAAGGGAGAGCTTGGGAACACTTGGAGAAGCTCGGACAAAAGATTGCTCACTGAGATCGAGGAGGAGTTCGAGCAAGGCAGGTCGATCTAACCAAGATCGAGGAGAGCAGATCGATTCAACATCTAGATCGAGGTCACGATCGACCAAGTCCAGTCGTGCGAGTGTACGGACGTGGAGACACATGCAGAAAGGATCGATCTGAAGATCGGAGCCAAAGGTTGATCTAGGAGAGATCGGCCACAAGATCGAAGAAGGAGATCGATCGCGGACTTGAATCGACCCGAAGATCGAGCGAAGCAAACCGATCTCAGCCCATGATCGACCACAGGATCGTCGACTCAGCTCGATCCCAGACCTTATCCGGACAGCTCACGCTTTGACCTTTTGTGAGGGGACCATTTCCCTTTTCATATAAAACGTTTTCAGACCTATTTTTTGGGACCATCTTATCTTTTCTTCCGTTTTGTTCTTCTTCTTTAAGCTCGCAGCCTCCATTGTTAGTTCTTTAAGCTTTTTCTTAGTTGTAAAACCTTAATCTTTATCTTAATCACAAGTATTTACCTTTAATCTTCTTTTTTAATCGTTTAAGTATGATTAACGTTTCTTCTCTCATGTTTTCCACGTTTTCAATCATGCTTAGTGAGTAGTCTATTTTAGATTTGAGGCCGAGGGGTTTAGAGATGGTTTAAGAGCTTAGATCTTGGGGGTTAACATGTTCTTAACTCTTAACTCTTCTTGGATTGGAGGGATTAACGCCAAAGAGTCTCGATGGAGATCTTTGTGTCCTTAGAGATTTTCTTACCTTCTTTATTTGATAATCCTATATAAATCTCTCTTAGTTCCTAAAGTTTCTTGCTTGAGTTGGTAGAAATCCTTTAATCTCTTTAATATTTTCATTTTAAGTTTTAAATCTTTAAACTTTGTTTCTTGTCTAGTTTATAATTTTAGAAATTGCCTAGAGTAGTGTTTAATAGCTTATTTTTCATTCGCAAGTCTTTTAGTTTGCATAAGTAGTTTTTAAAATTTCTTTTCTCTCACCTAAATCCGAATATAGCTTAGATTAATCAAGTTCTTGCATTCTTATTGTTCTTTCCTCCCATGTTGGATTGATAACTTCAACTACTACAATGAAATGAGTAGGTTTGGGTATTGAAAAAGAGTACCAAAAATACTACTTATCAAAGAACCAATCTATGATGTCAATCAATCACAATATAAGCTATTCCCTAAGCTTAGAACTCAAAAGCAAGACTAATCCACTTTCATGGTACTAATCACATCATTAAACATCCTAATCAAGACCAAACTTTCATTTGTGAAAAAGAAGCTAACAAGCATTATGAAACAGTTCTAATTGCTAATAAACACCCTAGACAATCACTATCATGAGATAGGAATGTAAATCTCTTGTTTAGTTGATTGAGAAATTTCATCAAACACCTTGTGGGTGAGAAATTCCATAAGGTCTAGTTTTAGCTTGATCATGGCTAAACTAGCATTAAGATCACTAAACAAGGAGGGAAATGAAAGAATCAAAGCATAGACATCAAAATTAACTCCTAAAAATCCTAAATCTAACCCATCCTTAGATCCTAATGAACTACTCACTAATCATGATTGAATCCACTAATCCTATGAAGAAAAAGTTGATAAACATGATTAGAAAGATTAAAAGATGAAAGATTAAGAAAGATAAACTCCAAATTGCATAAACTCTTAAAAAGATCTTACAAAATCACTTAGAACCCAAAAGGGAAGGTTTTCTATGCAAGAACAAAAGATACTTAGGAAAAATTAGGTAAAAAGTATTTATAGTGAACAGTGGTTAACCGGGTCAATCCGGAACAAACCGGGTATTGACCCGGTTTAAGGCTGGAAATCGGACAGCGTATCGAGCTTGCTAGGTCGATATGCAGCTCGATACGCTTCTAAAAACTTTCTTCAAAGGCTGTATCGAGCTTGGTAGCTCGATACAAATGGTCGATACGCCTCTTCAAAAATGCCGGACAGACTTGTATCGAGCTTAGTAGCTCGACACAATTGCTCGATGTGCTCCCTCCATCTTCTCTGATGGACCATATCGAGCTTGGTAGCTCGATACCAAGCTCGATATGCTGCTACAACTTCTCTCCTTCTCATTTGGCCACTTCTCTTCCTCCTCTTGATCATCCATGAACTCCACATGGTCCTCCAAGCCTGCAAAACACCTAATAAGGACTCCAGATGTACAAATATGCAACAAACTAGGCTATGACTCACTAAACTCTAATATGAATGCAAATGGGACTAAAAATGACTAAATGAATGCATAAGTGAATGCAAAACTACCTAAAATGGATGCTAAAACATGCTAAATTATGAGTCTATCAACTCCCCCAAACTTGCCTTTTGCTTGCCCTCAAGCAAACAAACATGACAAATCTAAGAGAGAGGTGTGAAAGTGGGAGCTCAATATCCAAGAATGCCAACAAAAATAATCAACTCTATGTCCTAGTTCTTAATTCTAATATGCATTTGAATTCATCTTACTCCAAAAGATTTAGCCATGCTTATCACAACAATCAAATGCACATAAACCTCAATCTAGATAAGTCTTCCTATCAAACCAACTCTTTAACATTCATTAATTGCAAACCGTGAATCATGACAATGCAAAGCAAGTGAATTCATTTGGCTAAGGGACTAGGCTTTGAGATAAGAATGATCTCAATTCATGCGGCTTTCATATCAAACATGAGTGAATCTCAAAGAGGATTGAACTTCATGCATAATGCTAAAGGTAAAAGACAAGTGATGCATACAAGACTAGACTCTCATCTACCCGGAATGCTATCAATGATCTTAAGCCCCTCTCTTTCATTCTTTTTAAGCTCACTCAACCCTTTAGAGCTACCCTTTATCTCCTTAGGCTCTTTGTGCCTTACTAAACCCTTGAATTGCATAAACCACTTCTTCTTTTAAGGCTCTAAGGGAAATCTTCTTCAACCTTTAACTCATAGCGAATGGTGTGATCTTTTAACAACTTAGCTCATATTTTTTTTTTCTAGGTAGCCTTTCTTTTCTTGGGCCTTTTGGATCTTTTGATTTTCTTTTCTTCTTTTCTTAAGGCTACCTAATACATTTTTCAAACCTTGAGCTATACCTTTTAAACACACAAGACCCACCATTTCAAACTATGCTTCCCTTTCTTTCCACAAAGCCTCTAATCGTCCCTTTATTTCTAGTCCTTTCCCACACCTCAACATGCCAAAATGCAAGCATACAATTTCATTACAAAGCACCAAGCAACACCAAGCCACAAACCCCAAATCCGAAGCTTATTACTAGCCCCAAAATAAATGAGCTAGAATCTACATGAAAGCCTAAACTTGTCGTCTCAAACCTAACACTTTATGCTAAGTTCAATAAAAAAAAAGGCCTCACAAGCATTCACACAAGAACAATTGGCTTCAAAGGAGGTAAGGTAAGGTGGGGGTGACTACTTGAGCTAGTAAGAGAGTGGTAAAGTGAGTAAGAAAGCTCAAATATGTATATGATCCATGAATTCACTTTCAATGCAAGGCATGATAATTAGATATCAAATTTCAGTTCAAGTGAGTAGAGTTGGCTATCAAATTCAAGACCCTATTTCGACCAAGTTCTAGGTGACAAGTGAAGTGATCCAAACATAGTTCTCCCTTACTTTCAAGACTTGTTCAAATGCATCAAAGAACTACTAACTAGGGCATTGAATTGATTACATGAGTTGGCACTCTACAAGGATAAGTTCATCATTGCTCCCAATGCATATGAATGCAAATACTACATGAAATGCAACTAGGCTCAATCCTAAAATGCAAATGTAACATCTAAATGACTTTCTTTTTTGGAAAATTTCAAATTTTTTGATTTTTTTTTGCTTTTCTATTCTTTAGCTGGATGCATGAAACTCAAATATGCATGGAAGAAAAAATAAGATCACAAAACACAATGTCAAATCTCTCAACCTCTCCCCCAAACTTAACCTAAACAGTCTCTTGTGTAATAAAAGTCCAAGGGAGACCTCAACAAACATGACAATATGGTAAAACGAAAATCTAAAAGAAATATATACAAAGGAGGTGGAGTGATACCTCAAAAACATGAAGAGGAGGAGGAGGAGGAGTCTAGTGATATTGGAATTGCAGCTGTGCTTCCTATTGCCATGTAACACTCTTCATCGGAGGGCAATAACTCGATGCTTTTGACAAAATCCACTAGTTCTTCATTCGGGTTCGTGTGGATGTAAGTTTTCCTCTCATTCTCCTTATTGGTGAAGCGATAGGCATAGAAGCCAGGGGCTAGAGGAGATCCAAAGAAACCAGTTGATACCATGTAAGCACGACTCTCGGTTACTTCGAATTTCGAGAGATCTATTCCAGCTCTTACGAATAGAGGGGTGAGAAAACCTCCTATGTAAACTGAGCATGCCCTTGCTCTTAGTGCCCAGTCCTTGTACCTCATTAGTGAAGAGGCCAAGATGCAGTCATAGTTCACATCGTTCTCTTGATCACCCGAAAATTGACTTTCCAAGAACCAACCTTCATCCCATAGAGTCTCGTTCACGCCTTGAAAGAGGAGGCAAAGTTCGTCCTTTGTCACTGTGCCGGTTGTCGTTCTTCCCGAAAGGGTGTTGGCAAGAAGTTGGAGCGTGTATCTTAGCAACGGGTTCCTCACCTTCTTGATTTTGGCCATGTTGCCCTTGTAGTTGCCATCACTTATCAAATCCCATAGAGCACTTGCTGATTCGAAATGTGGAAATTCCACAAGTGAGGCTCTCTCGTTGAAGTTGTAGGCGTGGCATATCTCTTGTATGGATAGGCTAAAGGTGATTCCCCGGACCTTGAATGTCATAAGTCCCGTTGACGGTGTTGGGAAGCTTGGATCTTCATAGGAGAAATCCATGGTTGAGAGAAAATACAAGGTAACCTCCGGATATGTGAGATGGTCCATGGTTGCCAAACAAGAGAGCCCCATGTCCTCAAGTAGCTCATCAAAAGCCTCCAACAACCCGATTCTTTTCAAAAAAACTTCGCTTGCAAATTTGGTAGGTTCAAAATGCATTATCTCAAGCCTTTGCCTTGCCCTTTTCTCCTCAGTGCTCCATGCGACTAATTCCTCTTCTTGTTGGGCCAAGTCTATTTCTCTCGTCCTTGATGCCATTGTACCTTTAAAACAAGCAAATCTTGGATAAGGTATTAGCAAATCATATTGATCAATCAAACAACAACATCAAGGGGCCACAAACAAGAAACAATAGCCAAATCTTTGAAATTCAATTCAACTCCACACTTTGCAAAATTTGGCAAAAGACAAAATTTTGCAAAAATTTAAATTGCCTAATTTCGAGTTCTATCAATTGGCAATCCTTAAGCATGGTGAATGCAAACTAATGCAAGTGAAAGCCCCAAAATCTAACAAGGTTCAAGAGAGTAATTTGAATTTTCGCACTATGAATCCTAAGTGTCAAATTTTCGAAAATTCACCATGGAAATCCTAGGATAGCATTCAAAATCTTCCCTCTAACCATTATCAAGCAATGCCCAATCCATAAACAACCAATTCGAACACCCTATACCATCAATCCCCAAAATTTCCACCATTAGAGCAAAAGAGGAGAAAACTTGTTTTTTGAATTGTTTACCTTGTAAATGAGTGCAAGGATGAACGAAAATGGCCTACGAATCAAAAATAGCACAAGAATTCGAACTAGTGGTACTTGAAATCACGAAATTTGCTTGGTAATTGAGAGAGAGAGGGCCAAAAATCGCGAGTGTAAGAGAGAATGGCCGAATTTTTCGTGTTTGGGAAAGAAGAATGGAGAAAACCGATTTAATTAGAGTGAATTAAACCGGTCAACCCCCGTTGAATTACTTGGAAAAGGAGCGTATCGAGCTTGGTAGGTCGATACATAGCTTGATACGCTTTTTAAAAACGTATCGAGCTTAGTAGGTCGACACAAATGCTCGATACGCTTGGCTGAGAATCCATGGTCAGGTCGTATCGAGCTACTAATGCCCGATACGGCTCCTCCGAAATCCCTTTGAGGGCTGTATCGAGCTTAGTAGCTCGATACACTGCCATAATTTTTCTCCAAGCCTTTTGCTCTTGGCTCTACCTCTTTGATCCAAACCTGTTGACCACAAACACTAGAAAACGCATTATTGAAATAAAAAGTGCAAGTATATACAAGGATAAACATGGGAATGCCTCCCAAGTGCGTTTGTTCAAAGTCACTAAGATTGACTTTTCAAACCCTTAGGCATGGGGGTGATCAAGGAGTGGATTTGGGATTCCTCCTCCTTTCTTAATGAACATGGTGCTTGCTCCAGCTTGTAGCACATTCTTCTTCTTCTTAGACTCCTTTGGTGGCTCAGCTATAGGTTCCACAACGTTGACTCCATCAAACATAGCTAGATGGCTCTCACCATCAAAGCTTGCCCATCATACTCATTGTCATCAAGGGCTTCAATCTCTTTCATCACCACACAAGTGAGACCCATTAGATGATCCCTTGTTGATCCCTTATCAGTCTCCACAGTGTCACATATGATTGTTCCACAAAGGCTCAAGATAGAAGGTTTCATAAGATAGAAAACCTTAGCATCCACATTCTTTAGAATCACCCTCTTGTTGATGAAATCGAGACTTGCACCTGCTGTGTTGAGGAAGGGTGTTCCTAGAAGAAGAGGTAGCCTTGCTGCTTGAACCATGTCCATGACAATGAAGTCAGTTGGGACTAGACATTCACCAACTCTCAATGGATAGTCTTCTACAAGGCCTAATGGTTGCTTTGATAAAGCATCAACAAAGATGATATGTGATGAATATTTCTTCATTGTAGTGATCCCTAAGCTCTTAAACATTTCAAGTGACATCACATTGACACTTGAACCATAATCACACAAAGCTTCATCAATCTTCAAGTCCCCAAGAGAGCAAGAAATCAAAAAAATTTCGGAATTACCAAGCTTTGGAATACTTTTAGGCTCATTTCTTGTTGTGCTTGGTGGATCTAAGCTTTCCATCAGCCCTTCCACCTTCTCTCTATTGGCAAGCAAATCCTTGATGAACCTTATTTGACCCTTGACTTGAGATAAACTCTCCATCTTGGGCAAAGGTGCACCAACCTCTCCATACTTCCCTTGAAGCTTGAGAGCATCTTCTTTTGTGTCTTAGTCAAAACTAGCTCGGGGAAAGGGAGTGGTGGCTTGTAGACAAGGAGATCACACACCTCAACTTCAGTCTTCTTAGCCACTTCTCTTTCACTCTAAACAACACTTGCTTGTGTAGAAGACAAATGCTCATCCAACACTTCTTTACCACAATGGTTTAGCAACAACCAAATAGTCATTTTCAATGATAACCTCCCCAACTTGAACCTCAATGTCCTCATTGATTCTAGAAACATCATTAGGACACCCAAATAGTTGCTCAAACTCGTTCACCATAAGCTCATATTCATCCTCATCAATAGAGTAGATAGCATTGCAATAATCTTTGGGGTTTGGCTCGGGTTTACCGGGCAAGGAAGCTTGTGGGCGTGTAGATGAAGAAGCAACACCTTTGTTGTTTTTCATATGCTTGATCTTTGAACTCAAGGTGTCAAACTTGGAGTTAAGGTCATTGTAATAGCAATCCACCTTGTTGTGAATTTCAGCCATCTTCTTATTCATCTCCATTGCACCACTAGCTTGGCCTTGTAGAATTTGTTGAAGGACACCTCTCATATCCAAATCTTGTGCAAAACCCGGTGGAGGACCTTGCTTGGACTGAAAGTTCCCTTGATGGTTCCCTTGATAGTTGTTCTTGGGAACATAACCTTGTTGTTGTTTGAAAGGAACAAATGGCTTTTGTTGAGTTCCTTGGCCTTGGTTTTGTGGGGGGGGGGGGTATACTTGATCTTGAGGGTTCTCCACATTTGTGCTTCTATAGGAAAGATTGTTGTTGTTCCTATAGTTGCTGTTGTATCCTTGTTGATAACCTTGGCCACCCACATAGTTGACCTCCTCTTGGCTATCCTCATTCAACTCTTGTTGAACCCCTTGACTCTCATCATGGTCACCCACAAAGTGAACATTTTTTTGTGAGGCTTGAAGCAACTTATCCATTTTCATCATGGTCACCCACAAAGTGAAAATTTGATCAAGCTTTCGATGAAAACTTTGATGAAGTTTTGGATGAATCATTCGAAAATCTCTTTGTTGATCGTCAAAAGTCAACCAAATCAAAGAAAAAACAAGCTTATATTGAAAGAAATCACGAAGAAGGCCACATCAATTATTTTACAGAAAATGCGAAATACCCGAGTCCCTTATTTCGACGCCGTTTTAGAATGAACAAGCCCTTGTTCATGCGTATTGTTGATGGACTCTCGAATGCTCTTCCATTCTTTCAGCAAAGAAGGGATGCTACCGGAAGGTTCGGTTTCTCATCGCTATAAAAGTGTACATCAGCAATTCATATGCTGGCATATGGGTGTCTGATAAATGGATTCTTGCTATCAATTACTCAAATCCACTCATGTCATTGTAGGTACTTGAGGATAAATCCAAATTGAGGATGATTGTGACAATAGGAATGCATAAAACTCTTTAATCTAAGCAAGCATAAAAGGTTTTGCATTTAACTATCAACCTAAGTGATCAAACCAATCAAACAAAGCAAACAAAATGAATTGGAACCTTAACTAAACAAATGACAAGCTAATTAAGCAAATCAAAGACTAATTACTCACTAAGCAAGATTAACAATTAACTAAAACGAATCCAAGGATGGGGTTATCAATCTAGGATGCTTCAAGAACCAATCTATGATGTCCATCAATCACAATATAAGCTATTCCCTAAGCTTAGAACTCAAAAGCAAGACTAATCCACTATCATGGCACAAATCACATCATTAAACATCCTAATCAAGATCAAACTTTCATTTCTAAAAAGGAAGCTAACAAGCATTATGAAACAGTTCTAATTGTTAATAAACACCCTAGACAATCACTATCATGAGGTAAAAATGTAAATCCCTTGTTTAGTTGATTGGAGAATTTCATCAAACACCTTGTGTGTGGGAAATTCTCTAAGGTCTAGTTTAATCTTGATCATGGCTAAACTAGCATTAAGATCACTAAACAATGAGGAAAATGAAAGAATGAAAGCATAGACATCAAGATTGATTCCTAAAATATCCTAAATCCAACCCATCCCTAGATCCTAATGAACTACTCACTAATCATGATTGAATACACTAATCATGATTGAATCCACTAATCCCATGAAGGAAAAGTTGATAAACATGATTAGAAAGATTAAAAGATGAAAGATTAAGAAACATAAACTCCAAATTGTATAAACTCTTAAAAATATCTTACAAAATCATTTAGAACCCAAAATGGAAGGTTTTCTAAGCAAGAACAAAAGATACTTAGAAAAATTAGGTAAAAAGTATTTATAGTGAACAGTGTTCGTACCGGGTCAACCCGGAATAAACCGGGTATTGACCCGGTGTAACGCTGGAAATCGGACAGCGTATCGAGCTTGCTAGGTCGATATGCAGCTCGATACGCTTCTAAAAACTTTCTTCAAAGGCTGTATCGAGCTTGGTAGCTCGATGTAAACGCTCGACACGCCGTCTTCAGCTTCCCTGGTCGTTTGTATCGAGCTTGGTAGCTCGATACAAATGGTCGATACGCCTCTTCAAAAATGCCGGATAGACTTGTATCGAGCTTAGTTGCTCGACACAATTGCTCGATGTGCTCCCTCCGTCTTCTCTGTTGGACCGTATCGAGCTAGGTAGCTCGATACCAAGCTTGATATGCTGCTACAACTTCTCTCCTTCTCTTTTGGCCACTTCTCTTCCTCCTCTTGATCATCCATGAACTCCACATGATCCTCCAAGCCTCAAAACACCTAATAAGGACTCCATATGTACAAATATGCAACAAACTAGGGTAGGACTCACTAAACTCTAATATGAATGCAAATGGGACTAAAAATGACTAAATGAATGCATAAGTGAATGCAAAACTACCTAAAATGGATGCTAAAACATGTTAAATTATGAGTCTATCAGTGTCTGGGTGATTCGGTTGACGAATACCTCGGGTTCGGAGAAAGTACTACGATTTCATGCTTGAAGAATTTCGTCGAAGGAATAATATATGTGTTCGAGAATGAGTACCTAAGAAGACCCACAACAGAGGATCTTCAACGACTACTGTATATCGGAGAGATGCGCAGATTTCCCGGAATGATAGTAAGCATCGACTGTATGGACTGTGAGTGCAAGAACTACCCCACCGCTTGGAAAGGGTAATATGCACGTGGATCTGGAAAACCAACAATCGTTTTAGAGGATGTAGCTTCACAGGATCTCTAGATAATGCACGCATTTTCGGACCTCCAGGTACCTTAAACGATTTCAATGTTCTTGATCGCTCACCAGTTTTTGATGATGTATTACAAGGTAAAGCTCTAAAAGTGAATCACTTTGTCAGTGGACACAAGTATTATTTAACTTACTATCTCACAGATGGTATTTATCCGAAATGGACAATTTTTATCCAATCTATTTCACTTCCACAAAGTTCGAAAGACTCGTTATTTGCTACACATCAAGAATTTGTCAGAAAAGATGTCGACTGTGCTTTTGGAGTCTTGCAAGCTCGGTTTAAAATTGTTAAAAACCCAATCCTTTTTTGGGATCTTTCGGGCATAGAAAAAATTATGAGAGCATGTATCATACTTCATAATATGATAGACTTCATAATATGATAGTAGAAGAAGAGTGAGATGGATAAAATCTAATTGATGTATCAGATTTCGAACACGGAGAAGGAACTTCAGAAGTGGATATGACGTACTCTATTGATATGCCTACAAATCTCGGCAATATGATGGCCGTTCGCAATCAACTTGGTTGACCATATATGGCAAAAATTTGGGGGAAGTGAAGATTACAATTGAGCGGTTTTTCCAGTTTCTGAATTGCACTTCTATAATTTATATGTTTCCATGTATTATATTTTTGAAAATGTATTATGTTTTAAAAGTTGTTAACAAAAGTTTTTACCTAAATTTATTTAAAAAAATATATTTTTTTAATTTTTAAAATACACATCAAAAATGTCTCCATTGTATGCTCAGAAACAACAAAATACTACAAAATATCTTATATACATAAAGTACAAAAAATATTAATAATTAATCAATAAACCCATACTAATGATGTCTCTATTAAACTTGCTCTTACCACCATCTTTCAGGGTAGCTATACAATTTTGTTTTTCTTTGTTTTATTGTACTTTTCTTTTATTTATTTGCTATATGGTTAGAATTTCCTATTATTTGAAAACGTAATTATATCGATAGCTACGAGTGTTGTTTCCTGCTCTCTGTATTTTTACCATTGTTCATGTTAGATCTAAAATTTTTGTTCCATTCCTTTTTTTTTACCCTCTTCCCTTCTAACTATTTGCTATAGAGTTTTTTTTTTTTTGAAACACTTAAAGAGTTAGTTTATGCTATTATTTCTACTCTAGATAGACATGCCGTATGAAAGTCTCGTAGAGATAGATTTCAAAAGATAATTATATTAGTTAATCAACACGGTAAGTTTTTAGATCTTTTGGAATTCACAACTTTTGTCTAGACTAGTGTAAAGTCCTAAAATCGAAATTTCATCCTCATTTCGAAATTTTAAAAATGAATATATTTGTATTGAATCAGCTAAGTAGTGGGACTCTTTAGATACTAGAATATGAGGATCCACATTGCTCAAGGTTTTCCCTGTAATTTCTCTTATAAATCGGATCTGACGCTCGTTAATTCTGAACTTTGTAGTGCATTCATTATTTTAGTAAATTTTCAGTAAGGAACGGATTCACGGGTAACTTTGATTACTAGCTTAAATCAATGTAGTAGTTGTAGGGGTGGGCACGGAGCGGATATCCGGGGTTTTGAAGATATTCGTGATCCGCTCAGCTTCTTCCGGATCGATACTTTTTCGATCTGTATTTGCTCCGCTATTAATCGGATATCCGGTGTTCGGATATCGTTAAAATCTGTATTTTTCACCGGATATCCGATCCGTTCCATAAAATAATAATATAATTATAAAATAATATAAAATAATTACAAAATTCAAAATTTAACTTATAAATAATATAATTTAATAGAAAAACAAATAGTTTTTAATTTGTTAAACTTTAGTATTAAAATAACTAATATAATGAATAGAAATTCACAAAAAACTTACATATAAGTATAATAAGTAAACAATATATATGTAATTATTTATATATATATACATATAACGGATCGGATCGGATATATGTCTCTCAAAATTTTAATATTTGTGATTTGCTCAGTTTTCAACGGATATTATTTTTTAATATTTACTTTGCTCCGTTGAATTACGGATATCCGGATTTTTATTGAAGCAAATAACGGATCGAGTCAAATCTAACGGTTATTTTGCCCAGCCCCTAGTAGTACCATATATATGTTTGAAGCATTTACCTTTGTGTCGTCTCACAAGTACTTATATTACTGTTGACATATCAATCTTCATGAAGTTCGGTCGGACACAAAAGTGAAGTAACGGACTTAATTACACTAGTTCGGAGTGAACGACAAAGTTAAATCAAGAAGGTCAAACTCAAAGGCAACTTCTGGGTTGACGCAATAATCATTCAAAATAGCAACTTAATGTTTTAACGAATTACGACCAAATCAACATGAATAAATGTAATTAATGACCAAATTAAGCATAATAAATGAGAACGTTAAACATAAACTCGGGATATAAAACAAGAAAAAGAACAAAGGAGAAATACAATCGCATTTTCACCACACTACACTAAACACTAATTTCCACTCATACTAATCTGTTTTTACTCTTTTAAAACCCTCTCGATTTGAAATACTAAATTCATTTGCTACCATTTTTCTACTCTAAATTCCACACAAAATTCATCAATCTCGTCTTTGATCTTTAAACTCTTGGTTATTGCTAAAAGACCATTTGATTTTTTGTTTGTAAAACATAAATCCGATCATCTCACTATTCATATTTACAAAAAAAATTGACAGTTGAATTTTTTTTTTTTTTTTTTGCTAAACAGTAGTAATTTCTGTTACAACAAATTATATAGAGTCAATTACACTAGAAGGTGCTTATCAGTTTTAATCTAACAAAATAAGCACTTTGACCTATTGGTGTACTTTGAATACTGTTTACAAAATGAAAAACCGAAACTATCCTTTTGTATTCTGCTCTCTTCTTTTTCACACATTTTTTGTTATCTCCTTCAAATTAAATTGCACACATAAAATGTTTTTTTTTTTTTCTATCTCTTTCCCTTTTACCAACTTTCTCTTCATAGTGTCAAAATCTCCAACGATCTCGTCTTCGTTTGACTTCTTCTTCACCTTGTTGATTTTTTTTCTTTTTTTTCTGCTTCTTGTCTTCTTTCGATATCTAGATTCACGTACGTAGTGATGGTGCTAGGTCTCGGAAATTCAAAGTGACTTCCACCCCCACTCCTCCGATTCTTTCATCGTGACTCCAACCCCAACCCCAACTCTCGGTGTTGGCGTTAAGTTCAAAGGCATTTAGAATCCTTTTTGTTTTTCTGATTTCATATTTAGAAACTTTGAATAAGCAGAAGAAAAATCTTCGGCGGAGATAACGAAGAAGGAGAAGAAAGCAAAGGGTTAAGTTATATGTGTGGATGCATATATGTGGATAGTCATGTGTGGATAGTATGGTGGGTGGATGGAGAAACTCTTAGTGTGTAATCTAAATGATCAGTCGTGGATAGTCATGTGTGGATAGTTCTTGATATTTACGGTTTATATGTGAGGTTATCGTGGACAAGTTATCGAAGATGGGTCATCGTGGACACATTTCCGTGGATATACATTTTTCTCCTATGTCACCAACTCATTGTCTTCATTATCGATGATGATGAAATAAAAACCCTGGATAGATAAACGAGATCTGGTTATAATGATGAGGATGTGTTCATATAATGTGGTTTTAAGGGATACGATTATGTGTACGGATATAGCAAATACACAAATTTGTTGTTGGTGGACAGAGATGATTGAACAAGGCTCTGTGGATAATATTGATACACCAAACATATATATCAGATATCAGCAATGAGAAAATATGCAATGAAGCTTATGGTGTTTTATAAAATACATGTGGCTTCTCTAGTTGTTATTTCTTTTATATTTGTCTAATTGGATTGTTTAGATTATATCTCGATCATCATGTGTTAATTTGTCTTAACTTTGTAATCTAATTTTTTTGTGGCTTCAATCATAGGTTGTAAGCTACATGTAAATCATTCTTCTTCTGTATATAAACCTTCTTTAATTTGTTGCAAGCTATTATAGGTTTTTCAGTTTACTAAAATGAGAGAGAGTTCTCTCTCTCTTTGTTTAGAGCTTTCTATAACATTTTATAAATCTATGACATGACATCATCTATACATGGCCAAACTATATTAACAACATGAAAAAAGCAAAATCATATCCCATCCTATAATTACAATTATTCTCCAAATAAAAAAAAAACTCTAAATCTTAATTATCAATACATATTTAGATTACATCAATAGAATTATGAAATCTGGTAGAAAGACCAAGATCATGAAAAGAGCTAATATATGCAGTCCACGCCATTATGTCCATGTCCACACCATCATGTTCACGTCCACGCCATCATGTCCACCCCATCATGTCCACGACTCCATGTTCACATTTGCATATCCATATGGACATACAAGCATATGTATCATTATACAAGTATCCATTATAGTATTCATGGATGTATCCACATGGATGAGGCCATATAGACATACATCAACCATAGATGATGATGAATGAATATTTAAACGGTCCAATCTCGTCCACACTATCATATCCCGCTCTCATGTCCACACCATCGTGTCCACGATTCAATTATGGTGAGTATCGTACACACGCCATTGCCCATCTGATCATACGATGTGAACGTGTGGAATTTTTTAGAGATTTAGGGATTAGATAGCGATTGTCTTTTTCATTTTTGGGAAACTGAAAAGTTGACAGTGAGAGAAGCATATGCAATGATTTAATTAAAAGAAAAGGAGAGTAATGAAGAAAAAATCTTGAATCATGAAGTAAAAATCCAATTAATTGTTTAGCAAAAATTTAGTCAAATCTGGTGAATTCAATTGAGAGATAGAGAGATGGAGAGAGGGAGAGAAGCGTTGAAACCATGGAAGGAGAGGGAAGGAGAAAGAAGGAGAGGGAGAGAGAAAGAAGGAGAAAAATAAAAAATTGTAGATGAGGAGGGTATCAATGACTTTGCACATGATCAAAGTATATGAGTAGCTCAAAGTACCTTATAGTATAATTAAAAAGTAGAAAAGTGTCTTTAGGTGTAATAAACTTAATTA
Source organism: Alliaria petiolata (assembly GCA_020283515.1). NCBI lineage: Eukaryota > Viridiplantae > Streptophyta > Magnoliopsida > Brassicales > Brassicaceae > Alliaria > Alliaria petiolata. The sequence goes on along the minus strand of JAHZTW010000004.1, from coordinate 34,062,363 downwards.
TATACCTAAATTAATTTTGCCGGATGTTTGTGTTGTTGATGGCTTTTTGATTACTGAAGCTACAAATGAGGGCTATCCTGACTTTATTCAGATTTTTTTTGCTAAACAGTTGTAAAACAACCGGAGCAAATAGAAGAATCTTGTTTCTTTGTGGGGTAAGCGATCTTACTATTCTGTTTGAGTTAATTTATCAGTAACCATGGTTTTCATTAGTTTTTCACACATGACGGGAGCCCTGTGATTTTGTTGTTAAATGAATTACGCAGTTGAGTCCTTATAAACATTACAATTTTTGTAATTTTGACCATTTGCTGGTTTATATGGAAGATTACGAAGTCAAAGTCCCTTCCAAGATCTTTCAACTTTCGCCTCCTCTGGCTTCCGTGAGATGAGTGATCATCATGACTGTAGTAGTCATCTTCCCCATCGACCCTCATTGGTCTAGGATGTTCTCTTTCCCTTCCATCAGGCACATCTTTTGGTTGCCTCTGTCTAGCCTCAGCACGCACCTCTTCTAGTCTTTCATAGACTCTATTCATTTCTATTCTCATTAAACGCTGCATCTCTCCCATCAATGCTTGCATTTGCAAATTAGGTACTACTCGTTCTCCTTCTACATTGTTGTTATCTCCTTCATGGTTAGACATGATTGTTTTTCCTGCAAAACTCAACAAACAAGGTAGAAGTAAAAAAATCCTCACAAGTGTTTTTCCTCACACGTGTTTCTCTCAAAACGTATTCCCTCGGTGATTCTCTAGAGTTCGTATAGAACTATCCAATCAATCTGATTCGTACTCCCAAAGCAATTCCAAAAATAAAACCAAGTGTTCCAAAAGAAATCAAATAGATAGAGAGATAAGAAGAATACCAATTTTCAGAAATGATCTTAAAATAACCAGACTTCTTTGATCTTTTCCTTTTCATTTCTTTTTTTTTTTTTTTTTCTTTTTTGGCTTTTTTTTTGTACTGGTTATGAAATAAAAACGAAAAATAGAAGATACAAAGCAAAGAAGATGAACAAATAAGAATATGAAGAGATGAGAAGATGGATGATTGAATACTGAAACCTCGAGTGTGCTCTGATACCAGATGATACGATTCTTCCCAAGAAGGATGCACTCAAGGTGAGGTAGAATGATAATCCTTGACTTCAAATGATTCGCGAAGCAAGATGATAAGGTATATTAAACCTTATGCCCAAAACTTACAACGATTCAGGTGAAACGAGGCAGTGGATTCGTTGTTGATAGAACGTGTGGAGATGTGAAGATATATGAAACTCTAAGCCCAAAACTCGCTTAAAACGAAAACTACGAACAAAGAAGGTGAATGGCTACACAAGAGACTGCGGAATGACTCTTGATAAACCGGTTTGATCGTTTGGATATTACGCACCAAATGATCGAGAAGTTCACAAGGAACAACAAAGAATCAATCTCAAAGATTTTAATAAAAATGATGATTGTTTTTACAAATGAGTTTAACAAAGACTATAAAGAAGAAAAGATGTGTTTAATACCTAGATGAAATCGAGAAAGACTTAGACTAGAATTAAAGATAGGTTTGAATGACTCCTGGACTCAAGATTACCCTCTCTCTCTTTTCTCTTGATTCTTGTCTTAACCACAAAATTAGGTTAAGAGTGCTTATATACTTAACACCTCATAACCCTAAGCCTAATAACAATCTCATGGATTATCACCAATGGCCCAACACTTGGTTTTCTTCTAACCAAGCCCAAAGATGTTTCCCCATTAGGAGGAACACCAACAAACTCCCCCTCCGACTAGGTGGAGGAAACAGCCATACCGGCTATCTCTCGGCAAACTTCAAGCTTCCCTCTCGGCAATGACTTCGTCATCATATCAGCTCCATTATCACTCGTATGAACTTTCACATGTTCCACTTCCTTTAAAGCAACCACATCACATATCCAATTATATCTCTTGTTGATGTGCTTTGAACGCGAATGAAATGTAGAGTTCTTTCCGAGACAAATTGCACTTTGACTATCGCAAAACAACACATACTTATCTTGCTTGAAACCTATCTCCTCAAGAAAATTCTTCATCCACAACAACTCTTTACAAGCTTCAGTTGCTGCTATAAACTCAGCTTTAGTGGTAGAAAGTGCAACACACTTTTGCAACCTTGATTGCCATGCCACAGCTCCACCCGCAAATGTTACCAAGTAACCCGAAGTAGACTTCTTGGAATCAACATCCCCAGCCATATCAGAATCAGTGTAACTGACAAGCAATGACTTATCACCTCTAAAGGTAGGCTTCAAACTGGAAGTCCCTCGAAGATATCTCAAAATCCACTTCACGGCATTCCAATGTTCTTTTCCAGGGTTGGAGAGAAACCGACTAACAATGCCAATGGCGTGAGGTAAATCAGGTCTTGTACAGACCATGGCATACATCAAACTACCAACTGCAGAAGCATATGGAACCCGCGCCATATCTTCCATCTCTGAATATGTACTCGGACTTTGTTGAATGCCCAATCTAAAGTGTGTAGCAAGAGGAGTGCTAACACCTTTAGACTTGTCCATGTGAAACCTTTGAAGTACCTTCTCAATATACTTCTCTTGAGACAAGTGAATCAACCTCGCACCTCTGTCTCTAGCAATTCTAATACCAAGAATCTGTTTCGCTGGACCCAAATCTTTCATGGCAAAGGACTTGCTAAGCTGTTTCTTCAGCTCTTGAATTCTGCTCAAGTTCCTGCCCACTATCATCATTTCGTTAACTTACAACAACAAGATGATAAAATCATCATCACTAAACACCTTCACAAATACACAATGATCAGAAGTAGTCTCCTTATAACCATGCTCCCCCATAACAGACTTGAACTTCATGTACCACTGCCTCGGTGCTTGTTTCAATCCATAAAGGCTTTTCTTCAAGCGGCAAACTAAATCCTCTTTGCCCTTCTTTACGAAGCCTTCCGGTTGTACCATGTAAATCTCCTCCTCCAAATCACCATGAAGGAAAGCCGTCTTTACATCCATTTGCTCAACCTCTAGATCAAGACTCGCTGCCAATCCAAGTACAACCCGAATGGATGACATCTTCACAACAGGAGAAAATATTTCATCATAATCAATCCCCTTCTTTTGGCTGAATCCTTTCACAACCAATCTAGCCTTGTATTGAGGTAGCAAACTGGTATCTTCATGTTTAATCCTGTACACCCACTTATTAAGCAATGCCTTCTTGCCCTTTGGCAATTTCACTAGCTCAAATGTATGATTCTCATCAAAAGAATCCATCTCTTCTCCCATGGCACCAAGACATTTATCCTTGTGTTCATCCTCCAAAACTTCATCAAAGCTTTCAGGTTCTCCCCCATCAGTAAGTAACACATACTCACTAGGATCATACCTTGTCGACGGTTTTAGACCTCTCTCAGATCTTCTAACAGCAGGTAGTCTCTCGGTAGTTGGTGTTCCATCATGATCGTCACCATGACCACCAATACCATCATCATCATGTGCGGGAGCATCTGCATTGGGTGTATGAACTTGAACCTCACCTTGAACCTGACCAAGGACCGATGTAGAAGGAGCAACCTCTGAATTAATCAAACCCTCAAAACTCTTAGCTGGTTTTCCGTACTTGTTAATGTCCTTAATCGTTTGATCTTCCATGAACACAACGTATCTGCTCTTAATGAGCTTCTTCTCAACGGGATCATAAAATTTGTATCCAAACTCATCTTGACCATAACCAATGAACACGCATTGTCGCGACTTCGAATCAAGCTTCGACCTCTCATCTTTGGGAATATACACAAATGCCTTGCACCCAAAGACCCTCAAATGACCATAAGAAACATCCTTACCGGTCCAAACTCTCTCTGGAATATCACCCTCCAACGGAGCACTTGGTGAAAAATTTAGTACATGAACAACCGTGCTCAAAGCTTCAGCCCATAAAGTCATCGCCAAGCCTGACTGTGAAATCAAACATCTCACTCTCTCGAAAATCGTCCTGTTCATCCTCTCAGCCAACCCATTCAACTTTGGAGTTTTATGCGGCGTGAACTGATGCCTAATACCATGTTCCTTGCAATAAGCATCAAATGGTCCAGAATACTCTCCACCATTATCAATGCGGATACACTTCAACTTCTTTCCCGTTTGTCTCTCAACCAATGCCACAAAATGCTTGAAATATCCCAGAACCTGATCTTTTGTCTTCATAGTGTAAACCCACAACTTTCTAGAATGATCATCAATGAAAGTGACAAAATATGATGCACCACCAAGAGATTTTGTCTTCATTGGACCACAAACATCTGAATGCACCAGATCAAGTATCTCGGGTTTCCTAAAAGGCGCAGAAGACTTGAAAGAGACTCTGTGTTGTTTCCCCGCAATACAATGCGCACACTTCTGCAACTGCAAACCGGAGATCCCTTGAATAGACTCCTTCTTAGACAACACAGACAGTCCTTTCTCACTCATGTGACCGAGTCTCTTATGCCACAACTCCATGGCATCATCATTCTCCAAAGCATTAACAATGTCTTTAGAGACCTTAGCTTGCATCCAATAGAAAGATGAAAGCTTATCACCTCGAGCCACAACCATAGAACCTCTTGAAAGTTTCCATTTACCACCACCAAATAAACTATAGAAACCTTCATCATCAAGTCTTCCCGTGGATATCAAGTTCAACCGAACATCTAGGACATGCTTAACTTCCTTAAGCACAAGTCTAGAACCAAGACTAGTCTCCAAGCAAATATCACCAATGCCAACAACCTGAGCCAAACCATCATTACCCATCTTCACAGAACCATAATTATCCTGAGTATAGGTAAAAAATAAATCCCGCTGCGATGTAGCATGAGTAGTAGCTCCACTATCAACCACCCAACTGGTGTCTTCACATGCGACATTAATGACATCACAATCATGGAGAATCAGAAACTGATCGTCGGTGATCGTCACCCGATCTTCACCATCTCCTTGCTGCTTGTTGTCCCTTTTCAACTTCCAGCAATGTTTCTTTGTGTGCCCTTTCTTATGACAGTAGTGGCACTCTACATTCGCAAATCTACTAGACTTGCTTCTGCTCCTGCTCTTCTCCCTCTTGGGCTCTCGATGTGTACTCCTCCCCCTTGACTCAGTAACCAAAACATCTGAACGCGAGGAACTAGCATTTGACTGCCTTCTTGTTTCCTCATTCAAAAGACTGTTCTTCACTAAGTCCATCGAAATAGCACCATCCGATGTGGAGTTACAAATAGACATCCTGAACACCTCCGAAGAATCTGGTAATGTACCAAGAAGCCACAAATCGTGAATCTCATCATCAAACTTGATGCCCATGACAGAAAGCTTGTTGAGCAATCCCTGAAACTAAATCAAGTGATCCGTCATCGGAGTTCCCTCCTGATACCTCAGCTTAATCAACTTCTTAATCATGTACATCTTGTTATTCCCGGTCTTCCGAGCATACAACTGCTCTAGCTTCAACCATAGCAGACGAGCATCAATCTCATTCTCAATATGATGCAACACATTATCATCTACCCACTGCCTTATCGAACCACACACTTTGCGATGCAGCAGCTTCCAATCGTCATCGGTTATATTATCAGGTTTGCTCTCCTGAAACACCGTATGAAAATCCTTGACGAAAACAAATCTTCCATCTTGCCTTTCCATAGATAATAGTTAGCACCATTCAGGCTTATCATTCTGCCCATATTTTCCATCGTTCACACAAGAAAACCAAGAACCCAAGGCTCTCAAAACCAGAAGCTCTGATACCACTCTCTTGGGGAAAACACAAAACGCAACAACGGCGCAGCGGAATAAAGTTCCCGCACTTGTGTGAACCTGTGAGGAAGATACTTCGACGATGGCAGAAAATAATCAAAGCATAAAGTAAATGAGACACAAACTTATTTTACGTGGAAAACCCCCTCGATGTGAGGAGTAAAAACCACGGGACCGTAGTCCACTCAAAAATTCACTATATGAAATGAATATGAGTTACAACCACGTCCTCCCTGTTCATCCACAGAACAGATTCAGAGACTCAAGTTCTGACAGAGCAATCTCCAACACAAGAAACTCAACAAGAGAGCAATACAAGAGCAATACAAGAGCTCAGAAATAAGCAGTCACAAACGACCTTCAGTTCCCTAGGATTCCGGACATCAGAGGAAGATCCCACCGTACAAATCCAAGATGAACAAGTCAACAACACTTCTGTCAAATTTCAGCTCAAACAGAGAAGAATTCACCGTCAGATTTTCCAAACACTCAAGACTGAACCTGCTGAACCACTGTAGCGAACAGCCCCGCTAAAACTCGGATTTACGAGAAACCAACCGTTGGAATGTAAATCGCACCGTTGAATCTCAAACACACTGAGTCACGAAGCTTCCCACAAAATTTCAGCCCAATCAGGAAACTCTAAAGCCTCTAAACGCAGACTTGAAGAACTGGACGAAAACCTGATTTTCTCCTCTTTTTGCCTCTCTCTCTCTTTTCTCTTGATTCTTGTCTTAACCACAAAATTAGGTTAAGAATGCTTATATACTTAACACCTTATAACCCTAAGCCCAATAACAATCTCATGGATTATCACCAATGGCCCAACACTTGGTTTTTTTCTAATCAAGCCCAAAGGTGTTTCCCCACTAGGAGGAACACCAACATCGTTGCCCAAAAGAAAACACACCAAGCATCCAAATACTTGCGTGTATAGAAAAGCCAAACAAAGACTTTTCTATTAATGCAAGAAAAAACTTGGAGACAGAGAAAACTTCTGTTAAGACGACAGCTTCAATAGCGAACAGTGGTTACTGGTTTGTTTCAAACCATCCTCCAATCTCTCCTCCTTTATAGATGCTGAAACAGAGAATATGGAAGATCAAAACTTTGCCTAAGATAAGGAACTCCTTATGGATGGAAATTTCAAAAGCTTTTGGAAGTTTCATAGAGATTACAAACAAGAGGAATAAACATCACATCAACAAAAAAAATGCAGATTATGTCTACAATGTACAACGGCGCAGCGAATAAACAAGAAGTCTTTGATTTGTTGGTACAAAGAGTTTTCCAAGAGGATGATCTTGGGAGAAAAATCAGCGACTCATCTTTTCATCATAGGTTCGTGCCTCCTCCTCCTTTTTCTTCTTCTTCATCCACCAATCCATCTTAAAACCTATTCAATAAAGAAAACTATTTTTACTTCGAAAAATATTGGTTTGAGAGACCTCACACACACGCTGACTGAGTTGAAAATGAAATGGATATCTAGATAAGTGGTTCTAAATTGTTGTTTTATATTCAAAAGACACCGATGGATGTTGGACAAGTCAAAAGTCAAGACACACCATAAGTTATACGTTATATTTATTGATGAGACAGATTAAGAACACACACATCTTCCATTCTGAGCTCTTCAATGGATTTGGACAGCCAATTAAGAATAGTTCTTCCTGAGAGGAGGACATAGGACTGAGGAATAAATATCTCGGGCAGAGTCGGATTGGGTTTCACCTGAAAGAGAAGAAGAAGGCGTTAATTACTAAGAGTTGAACTTTTTTTTTTTTTTTTTTTTTTTTTTTAAGAGTTGAACTTGAACACAAGCAAAGCACTAACCTGAGATCAAATAATAAAATCAAAACGTCTTGATTATGAAGATACACACAAAACAGAATATAATACATAGTAAAACAAAAATGAAACTTGAAGTTGATAATGTTATATAACACGAACACGAACATGAATCTAACTTATTTATTTTCACCACATTTTTTGAAACTTGTTTTCAAAACAACCCGTTTAAACATTTTGTCAAACACCTTGCAGGCATGTTAGCAATGCCTTTGTGTTTGAGAAGAAGAAGCAGAGTTGGACTTGGTTTCACCTGAAGGAGGAGAAGAAGATGTGTTTTTAAGTGATCTTTTGGATCTTCTTTAGTTCTTTAGCCACTTCCACCATCGTTGGAACTTCGCCTTTAAGACCGATGCATCTCTGTGAGAGCATTAGGAAAGCTTTCATTCGGCAACGATCTTCTCCTGAAAGTTCAGGAAATCGCTCCGAAAATCTGCGATCTTCTAGCATCCATGGATCTGCGATATCTTCCATTCTTCGCTCTTCCATGGATTTGGACAGCCAATTTGGAAAATCTCTCCGGAAATCAATCTCCGTCGACATTTCTCCTTCTACACAAAGGTCACGAAATCTCTCTTCTCCGCTTAAAAGCTTTTGCATGAGAATTCCAATGCAGAAGGCATCCGTTTTCTCGGAGACTACCTTATTTACCTTATAATTAGGTTCCTTGTAACCATAACCTCGAAAAAGACTGCTCGATGCTGCGACAAATGTTTCTCCTTCTGGGATTGAGACGCAATAAGAAAAATCAAACAGCTTGGCGACATCATCTTCATCCAATAAGATATTTTCAAGCTTCATATTGGTATACACAAATGGCCTTGGGAAGGCAGTGTGAAGGTAAGCTAAAGCAGTCGCTATATCCTCTGCTATCTTCATCCTCCTTATCCACGGCTGTTTTCTTAAATCTAATATAGTGTTTCTTTACACCATCATAAACCACGGCTGGATTTTCAGAATCAAGGCAACATCCAACCATCGATGAAATTACTATGTCCCGGCAAGGTTCTTCTAGAAAGTAGAACATAACTTTCTTGATGAGTATCATTTGATGGTTCTCGTTTTTACCTGAATACCATTTGTATCCATAATCATAAAATGCAGTATGATTAGACTCGCTGAAATTATCAGTGGCTTCGAGGATTTGATCAGCAGAGAAGAATTTGATGGGATTGGATTTGCCATCGCAACATTCGATGAGATCTTCTAACAAGTCCGCCCCTCTCTCTCTCTCTCGGATCAACCTCTCTTTTTCATCATTGGCTCGTGCCTCCTCTTTCTTCTTCTTATTCTTCTTCTTCCAGCAATCCATCTTAAAACCTACTCAATAACGAAAAATACTTTTACTTTGAAATCAAATGACCAAAGATTGAGAGACCTCACACTCACACACACACTGAGTTGGTAACGAAATATAAATAAGTGGTTCTAAATTGTTGTTGAATATTCAACACCGATGTCCTTTCGCGTAAAGCCATCAATGGATGTTGGGACAAGTCAAAAAGTCAAGACACACACCATACGTTATATATAAATAATATACAAAATAATTGATGAGACAGATTAAGAATACACAAAATAAAATGTCATGTGCGTCGTTCATTAAGGAAACTGACATATCATTTAATTTTACTAATCACAATCAGCATTACCCCTGCAAATTTCGGGACGGGTATCCGGTTTCCATCCGTACCTGTTTCAAATTTCCCGTTCCGTTTCCGTTTCCATTCAAACAAATTCTTATTCGGGATTATTTATTTTTTTCAAACGGGTACGGAAAGGGTAAGGGAAGGGAACGAGAATGAGATCGGATATCCGAACTTCCCGAATTTATCAAATTTTCTCGAATTTTCCCAAATTTTCCCGAAATTTCCCGAATTTTTCCAAATTTTCCCGAATTTTTTCCGAATTTTCCCGAATTATCCAAAATAATTATCCGTTTGGAAAAAGATTTTACGTAAGAGAATTTTCCGAACCCGTCCCGTTCCCGTCCCGTTTTTATGGATTCCCTTTTGCAAATTATTTTTCAATTCTCAAATATTCCGTTCCCGTCCCGGATCCGTAAATTCTCGTTCCGATACTCGAAATTTTCAGGGCTATTTAGCATAGCAAATATCTTAAAAATCGCTCATACACTTTCTCACAACTAATTTTTGGTTTGTTTGTCTGAATTCAGTTATTAAATATATTTTTTTTTAAAAGCATATTGTTAAACTTTTTAGATAATGTCTAGAGCACAAATCTTTGCAAAGCTTTTTTTTTTATCCTATGAGAGCTGAAGAAAACCTTTTTTTTTCACCGACAGAAGAAAACATAGAGCCTTAAATGTCTTAAACCTTAAATCATTAGCCAAAACTAGTTACGTGTTCTACACGTACGTGATCTACTTCACTCTTAAAATATTTTGTCTATTCTCTGCACGTCCATCTTCAATTTCTTTTCCTTTTCTTCTTCTTCAATCAAATCGTTTCCCAAGTAGCGTTTTCTTCTTCTCTCTAACACCTTCAAAGCTTATGGAGGGAATTCCTGTAAGAATTATTTTGGGATGTCATTTGTATAATCAACGTGTTAGGGTCATTATGTAAAGTAGTCAAAACTTATGTGGTCACTCTGGGAAACCAGTTGCATCTGTTTGCCACGGACAACAGATTACTGCTGCCGCCTGCCGGTGTCCTCAAGGTCAGCTTTTTTCTATCGTATGTGTTCTCTCTATTTTCTTGCCACTACAATCTGTATATTGTGGAATTGTTTGAGAAAATTGCTATATGTTACTGCAATCTTTCATGTTGAGGATTTTGTGTTTATGGTGTTTATCTAAACACATTATAGAGGATCTTAAAGAATCCAAGAAACTTGCAAAAGAAGGCAATGAAAAACTCAGAGAGACATTGGCAGCTGAGGAACGAGCTGGACATTCAGACCAAAAGGAAGACACGGTCAGTAGTCATATGCCAAAAAATAGAGAATTGAACTTGAACACAAGCACTAACTTATTATGAACACATTCAGTCTTGATTATGAACATACACACAAAACAGAGTTTAATACATAGTAAAACAAAAAATGAAACCTGAAGTTGATAATGTTATATAACACGAACATGAACATGAATCTAACTTATTTTCACCACATTCTTTGAAAATTGTTTTCAAAACAACCCATTTAAACATTTTGTCAAACAACTTGCAGGCATGTTAGCAATGCCTTTGCGTTTGAGAAGAAGAAGCAGAGTCGGACTTGGTTTCACCTGAAGGAGGAGAAGAAGATGTGTTTTTAAGTGATCTTTGGATCTTCTTTAGTTCTTTGGCCATTTCCACCATTGTTGGAACTTCGCCTGTAAGACCGATGCATCTCTGTGAGAGCATTAGGAAAGCTTTCATTGCACGACGCTCTTCTTCTGAAATTTTAGGAAATCTCTCCGGAAATCTGCGATCTTCTATCATCCATAGATCTGCGATCTCTTCCATTCTTCGCTCTTCCATGGATTTGGACAGCCAATTTGGAAAACCTCTCCGGAAATCAATCTCCGTCGATATTTCTCCTTCTAGACAAAGTTCACGAAATTTTCTTCTCCGCTTAAAAGCTTTTGCATGAGAATTCCAATGCCGAAGGCATCCGTTTTCTCGGAGTTTACATTTTTTTTTTAAAGTTAGGTTCCTTGAAACCATAACTGTAACACCCGCCTCTTACTTAACCAAGACGGCATGTTCAAGTGCATTAACTTCCACCACAAGAAACCACTTGCTAGTTCAATGCCACTTTATTCCCAAGGATCGTATTCAAAATGTCTTACAAAACCATTTTTAACTTAAATATCAAATCCGAATTTAAATAACAATGTCTTTAAAATAAATAACGAATAATAAAATAAAAATCCGTGTCTTCCCCAAACCATCACCAAGCCGAATGACTGCTCTTGTATGCCAGCGCACTCACCAACAAGAAAGAGGGATGAGTAATTTGGATTACCCAGTGAGTGCAGGTCCTAGGGACCGACGATATACATCTCGCACATGCATAACCATTCCAGACGAAAGTCTTAAGCTAATACACCCAAACAATCACGTCCGAAGACACTCACATATCAAGAAATGACATCTTAGACCTACTGGTGCATCCACGCCCTTTACCGGCACACACCCCGTGGAATATGGCGGCACAACACGTTGTCCGTCCTCATGACGCAGGGCTCGTCAAGCCTCCAATGATGGACTATGGTGCACCACACGCCTTCCATATCCAGCACAGACTCATAACGTAAGAGAATCCTCTATCTTACTTATGACGTCACACAGGCAAAACCGCCTCACAAGCCTACAACTTATCCCAAACCCGCACAAGTGATTTCCCTCACACAATGCAAACACCCGCAAACACTATTCATAAATCAATCAACCATTTTCCGTTTAACAACCTACTTTACTAAGTTCAACAATCAACAACACCAGAACATCAATTAATATTATATGGTTATTACGGCCTTTACTAATCAGATTCAGACAACAATCAGATACGTGTATTCATATAGATACAGCGCAGGTATGCGCGCATTAACAAAAGACTACTCAGACCGAAACGAATATGAATATGCGAGAGATAAATCACGACCAGTCCTCACCTTAGTCTCAGATTTGAAGTCGGCACGACAAACGAGTCAGAACAGCCTTCGAACGACGAAAAACGGTCAACGGGTAGCGGAGATCAACGGTCAACGAAAAGTCAGCGGTCAACGGAAAGTTAACGCCAGTCAACGGTCAACGGAAAGTCAACGCCGGTCAAAGGTCAACTCCGGCGGTCAACGGTCAACTCCGGCGAAGGCGGCAGACGGCGGCTCCGGCGACGGTGGGCCGGCAGTGGTCGGCGGCGGCGGACGGTGGTCGGCGGCGGCGGTCCGGCGGTTGCTCCGGCGACGGCTCCGGCGAGAGGCTCTGACAGAAAATGAGGCACAGCTTCGCTGGAAATTTCTGAATGAAGAAATTAGAACCCAAGCACCTCCTTTTATAGGAGAAGGGAGGAAAACCCTAGGTCATTTTCGGATGGGCCTTGCGCTATTGGGCTTTTTCCCTAAAAATCATCTTGGGCTGGGCCCAGGATGTCACAAAAACCCTGAAAAACATTGTCCAATGCCGCGACAAATATTTCTCCTTCTGGGATTAAGACGCAGTAAGAGAAATTCAACATCTTGGCGACCCCATCTTCATCAAATACGATATTTTCAAGCTTCATATTTACATATACGAAGGGCCTTGGGAAAGCAGTGTGAAGGTAAGCTAAAGCAGTCGCTATATCCTCCGCTATCTTCATCCTCCTTATCCACGGCTGTTCACGTAGATCTAATACATAATGTTTCTTTACATCATGATAAACCAAGACTGAATCTTTAGACTCAAGACAACATCCAACCAATTTCTTTTCCTTTTCTTCTTCTTCAATCAAATCATAAACGATCAATACCTATGACTTCGAAATATAAGATAGCTCCACTATTTTTCCTCCGTGTTTCCTAGCAATCAAATAACAACGCGCAAGCTAATCAAATGAAGAAAAAACCAAAAAAAAAAAAAAAAAAAACGTGAAGCATAAAGATAAGCTTACATCAATGAGACCATCAATCACCCAATGGAAACGAGTTTAATGGAGAGATTAAGCTATTAAACAAAGCAAGACAAGTAAAAACCTGAAAAAAGCAACTCATGGATCAGAGTACCCTAGACAAAGTTTATCTATCTGAATCAGAAATATAATTGAAAAAGATTCAAAAAGTACCGTTCCGCATCAAGTTGATGACCCATCAGTGCAAAGAGAGAAAAAAGAGTTGGTGTCGTTGCCTAAAAGAAAACACCCGAATTCATGAATATGCAATGCCACGTCAATTTTAGAGACTCGTTGGTTCATTTAATTCAATCAAGAATGTGGACCATGAGCCCATAACTTGAGCCAATTTTTAGAGATTTGTGAGTTTTTCTAAACACTAGAGACGAAATGAAATAGTGATGTTATTGAATATGAATATGAATTGTATTGAGTTAATAATGATAAGAGTTACATGTCTATTTATACAAGAGTTATGAGAATCACATTAATGAGATGATCATATAATAAATGAGAATATATGTTGGAGTCAATGATGAAGATGATGGAGAATAATATCTCTATACTCTTTCCTTAATATGCCCCCTCAAGATCAAGACGGTGATGAAATAACATCGGAATCAAACGGTTTTAGATTGACCGAGAATAGTTGCATCAAGATGTGGTGGTAGAGATTAAGGCGCCAATGATGGAGAGAGATCTCTGGCTTTATCGGTGGACCTCCCGTGGATGCTGGTAGGCATGGTGGAAGTTGCTGCTGCGAACGGTTGGATGCTAGCAACTTGAGACGAGTTTTGTTGATGTGCAGCAGAGATCAAAGATCTCATTTTGATGACATTTTAGGATGGTTGAGAAAGCCATAAGGCTTTGAGAAGCACTATGGCTTGAGAAATAAAAGGCTCGTTGAGAAGACATTCTTCTTTTAGAGATTGTGTCCTCAGGAGAAAGATTCATGTCTATGATATACTTGAATGAGTGGATTCAGAGGTTCATGGTGAACTTGAATTTGGAAGCATATATCTTAGATTCAGAGGCATATGATATGCTTAAAAATAGAGAAACATTTGGCTTAAAATAGGAAAAATAACAGAAAACAAAAGAGCAAAATCACAAATAAAAATGAAAGAAAACCGTGTTTTTAACAAAATAAGAACATAGTTTTATTGAATATTGAATATGAATATGAATATGAATTGTATTGAGTTTATAATGATAAGAGTTACATGTCTATTTATACAATAGTTATGAGAATCACATTAATAAGAATATATGTTGAAGTCAATGATGAAGATGATGGAGAATAATATATCTATACTCTTTCCTTAATAGATGTTACCACCATCTTTCGGAGTAGATACAATTTTTTTTTTTACTTTCCTTTCATTTATTTCCTATATGGTTAGGATTTTCTATAATTTGAAAACGTAATTGTATCGACAGCTACGAGAGATGGTCATTCTCTGTATTTTTACCACCGTTCATGTTAGATCTACAATTTTTGTTCCATTGCATTTTTTACTCTCTTCCCTTTTGATTATTTGCTATAGAGTTAGTTTATGCTACTATTTCTAGTCTAGATAGACATGGCGTATGAAAGTCTCGTAGAGACAGATAGATTTCAAGAGATAATTAGATTAATTAATTATCACGGTAAGGTTTTAGACCCTTTGGAATTCACACAACTTTTTTCTAGAGTAGTATAAAGTGTTTCGATTTTAGCACTTTTCATGATAAATTGACGAGAGTAAGAACACAAAGGTGTTTAAAAAAAATTATTATTAGATTCTCATAAAATTAATATTACAAGATACATAAGTTTATATCGAGATATAACCAACTAAATTGTCTAAACTAATATGTAAATAATACATTTAAGATAAATGTAAATTTCCTATTCTAAGATATTGGTAAATATCCATAATCTTTTAGATCTTCTTTGATCTTCATGATTTCCATAATCTTGATACGGTCGATCTTCTCGATCCCCCCAATACCCTCCCGCAAGCTCATACGTGGTAACACGTAAGAGATTGAGCAAGTCTTCAGAATATCGGCTTTATACTCGGTCGTCGAGTAATCGACGTTTATACCCGATCGTAGAGTTCTTCAAATCGGCTAAATCACCCAGCCGTTGGGCCTTCAACGACGTTTATACATGGTCGTAGGGTTCATCAAGTAGTAGTAAGGAACAAAACTCGCGATTGCGATGTTCAGAAATAATTCGCGATTGTGAAGTAGAAAAACAACTCACGAGGGTGAGAAATCAGATCAAAAGAGGATGTTACTCACGAGGGTGAGAAAACATCAACCAAAATTTGAACGAACCCATCATAGGTTCATGTTCATAAATCATCACAATTTTCATTAGAAATATTGTGATCCAAGAAACTAGCAATTATGCTAGCCAATAGAAATCAATTGGGCCAATCTTTGGCAAAATCAACAAATTACCAAGTAAATCATCTCACGATCTTCTTTTTTTCCTTTTTTTTGGTTTAGAAAGAATCAAAGGAAACAATATCAAAGAAAGAAGATAAAATCAATAAAAATAATAACCCACTGGGATTAAGATCGAAGACTCTGATACCATGATAAATTGATAAGAATAAGAACACAAAAATGTTTAGAAAAAATTATTATTAAACTCTCATAAGATTAATATTACAAGATACATAAGTTTATATAGAGATATAACCAACTAAATTGTCTAAACTAATATGTAAATTATACATTTAAAATAAATGTAAATTTTATATTCTAAGATATTAGTAAATATTCATAATCTTCTAGATTTTCTTTGATCATCATGATTTCCATAATCTTGATACGGTTGATCTTCTCGATTTTCCAATAAGGTCTTCAAGTTTTTGGATGTCAATCTCTCATGTTGAGGATTTTGTGTCTTTTGGTGTTTGTCGAAACCCATTATAAAGGATCTTAATTGACATATCAACTAATTTATCTAAAAGTAAATTAACTGACAAACACCAACGCCGCCCACATCATGACCATTGCACTTTAAGTCACAAGCTAATCTCAGCTCATTCACCTCAGGGCACTACCTTTCATAAAAACAAAAAATAACTGACAATTAGCATAGCAAAGTTCTTAAAAATCGGATTTGGGGAGAAGTTAAAAATCATACACTTTCTGAAACGATAATATATCATGTATCATAGGGTTTTAGACTTGACGTTGTGGTGATACTACTACTACCACCCTACTCTATCTAACCCAACCAGTCACCTTAAAAGAACCTTATTATAAGAAACCCTATTTTTAAAAACCATAAAAATATTCTAGTACCAATTGGTAGTCCAAAAATAACCCCGAAGACTTTAGGATACCCACGATACTCTTAACTATTTTATACTCCTATGGGTTTTTTTTTTTTGTTCATGCTTTTAATTTTATTTTAAATTTCTATGTTACAAAATTAATTTTTTTATATTTATTATAAATTTTAACGGGAAAACATGGAATCACTTTTTTTTGTCAACACACATTCACGTGCTTAACGAAAAAATAAAAATTATGTTTTTGACAGCGAAACGTGATTTTGCGTTTTCAACAGAAATCTATTATTCTACTTTTTTAACGGGAAAACATAATTTTATTTTTTGGTATAAAATATGAAATCACGTTTTTAATGGAAAAATGCAATTTTTTTGGTAGAAAATATGAAATCACGTTTTTAATGGAAATAATACAATTTTTTGTTTTTCGACAAAAAAAAGAGATTTTACGTTTTTGGCGGAAAACAAGATTACATACTTTTGGCGTGAAAATATAGAATCACATTTTTGCGAGGAAATTTTATGTTGTTGAAAAAAAAAATGATTTTACGTTTGTGGCGGGAAAATGAGATTTTACCTTTTTGGCGAGAAAGCTAGATTTTATATTTTTGGCGAGAAAACGAGATTTATGTTTTTTGGCGGAAAAACGAGATTTTGTGTTTTTGGCTAGAAAACGAGATTTTATTTTTTAGGCGGGAAAACAGATTTTTGTTTTTGGCGGGAAAACACGAAGTCATATTTTTGGCTAGAAAACATGGAATCACAGTTTTTTTACGGGAAAAAAGAGAAAAAAAATGCAATTGTGCATTTTGAAGTTTAGATAACTAAAATGTTATTTCAATTGTTTTTAAAAATTATAAAACAAAATCTGATAAATATTTTATTATAAAAGTATTGATTTAATTTATAAAAAAAAAACCTACGGATACCCTAAACCCCAGTAAGATAACCCTATTTGAATCCAAGCATAAAAGGTACCCACTCATTTTGAGCCCTGCTCTTTTTATATAAAAAGGGTAGGGTTACGGATTTGAATTTTTTTTCGGTTTTAAGATACCCACTAGATAATTATCCATATTTAACATCCCTGGTTGGAACACATAGAACATTTTTATATGGGTCCTTTATCACTTAGAGAAGTTTCTTTAAGAGGTAACACTACTGATTAGATTGGAAATTTCTTTAGCCTCACCGGTTTTAGGCTCTATTAGTGAGAATGATTCTACCATTCATTTCACATATTTATCAAAACGTCTTACCAATTTTGAGATACTTTGGAACATCCATGATATACATATCCTAAAAATACCTATAGTGAAGTAATAATTTTCAGTTTGTATGTATTTGACCCAAAAAATAATATTTTTTTCTTAAAATGCATAAGAGGTTTAATGGTCTAATTTTTCTGCTGGTTCTTTGTTACCAACAAGTTCCAAAGAATCGAGGATGCAGAGGAGAGGGCTATCGGAGGCAAATTTATATAGTATCAAATTTTAACTATGGTATGATATTGCTCAAGAATTTTATCGGTTTAAACTGCCTTTCTTTGGAGTATTTAATATATGAACCAAGCTAAAATTTAAACCTTTTGAAAAATATGTTGAAAGTACTGATTAGAAGGATCATTAATATATTTTGTAATACTAAAGAAAACATAGACAAAAAAGGATGATCATTTGTTTAGGTTTTAATTGTTTATTACTATGCTTATGCTATAATCGTGTTAAAGTTCTTAATTAGATAATGTCTAGAGCAAACTGTGTAACACCTTGTATAGTTCATTTCGTCAGGTTAAACTTATGTTGCATAATCTTTGGAAAGCAAGTTAAACTAAATTCCTTCAGCTTATTTTTTTTTATCCGATTATAGCTGAGGAAAACTTTTCTTTTCACCGACAGAAGAAAATATAGAACCTTGAATGTCTTAAACCTTTAATCATAGCCAAAATTAGTTACATGTTCCATATGTACGTGATCTGTGCTTCACTCTTAATCTTTTGTTGATTCTCTGCACATCCATCTTCAAATTCTTTTCTTTTGCTTCTTCAATGAATCGATTTTTCTAAAAAACTTTTTCTTCTTCTCTAATACCTTATAAAGCATATGGAGAGATCCCACAAATCAGTCTCATAATCATGCTTAGAGAAGAGAAGCGTGTTTCATAAAAGGGTTAGTTTTTTTTTCCTTTGGCTTACAGCCAATCTTTTGTTTCTTATATATATAGTGGAATTAAAATACCAGCAACAATATGGGCATAAAAAGAAGAACAATTAGAAGATAAATATTGTGGAGTTGAAAGTGATAACATTGTTATCAACATGACAAGTGTTTTGATCAAGATGTATCAAGGTGCAAATTGTTTGTAGGCATCTTCGGGAACTAAGTTCTGTTTGAATCGTAATTGTGATTCTGTTATTACCTTTTGAGAAATGTATTTTATTGATATTTTTGAGTTCTATTTAATTAGTTTAATTTGTTAATATTTTAATTAATAAACTATTTATTTATTGTATTCTACTCCGTATTGAATCCGCGCGTTCGCGCAGGAATTTATTTTTAATAAATATTTTTATCTCTAAAATTTATTTGTAATTTATACATATATATCAACTCTAGTCACAACATCACGACCATTATATTGACTCTTATTATTGTTTGATTTTATCTTATCCATTAGATACAATATGACTCTAACGATTTATAAACATCAACAATAAATTGATGAAACAATTTTTCACTTTTAACAATGATTGAATTTTCACAATACGGTGCTTGAATTGGATACATGTAATATTAGCTAATTGATATGAACTCTCTTGGACCTTTTTCCAAATGAGTACTTTTATATCGAATTCCTTCTCAAAATGTAATTTCACCAACCATAATTAATAATGGGTATTGTCAAGTCATATGTATAGTGGATGAATACACTTCAAATACGTTGTAGATTTCGGAAATAAAGTCCCAGAGAGTCTGAGTAATTTAGAACTATGCATAGTTTTTGAAATTGTCTTCACTTGGAAGATTCAATCTTGTTGATTAAGGATTTAGAATGCAGAAACAGGTTTCACTTACCATGTTCTCTGCTCGAGTATAATTAGTTTTGTGCTTGCTTCAATTTCTTGCTATATTCGTTTATAAATTTCCATAGAAATGGTATAGAAATGGTTCCAATGCGCAGCACTAGTACAAAGATGAGAAGTACAACACTTGAGTGAAACACACAGAGGGAAAATCCTTGTTTTGCTCTTGTAAACAAGGCCACCGGTGAAGCTATGAATCATTGGACCATCTTCATTGATCAATCATTGATTTTTTTCATTCGTTTAGATATATATTTTGGTATATGCATACAATTTCTGGTGTTTGTTATACTTATATACGTTTCAGGAAGCGTTAGACTTTATAATGCACAGAGATATTGCTGGGCAGGAGAGATTTCGAAGTATGAGACCAAGTCATATCAGAGATTCTTTTTTGCTGTAAATGTCTATGATGCTGCAAGTAAGGCTACTGTGTGAACAAAAATGAAACTTGAAGTTGATAATGTTATATAATACGAACATGAATCTAACATATTTTACAACATTCTTCAAACTAATTCTGAAAATACGAAACTAACTCAAAACAACCCATTGAAACATTTTGTCAAACACTTTGCAGGCATGTTAGCAATGCCTTTGTGTTTGAAGTCTCAAAGAAGAAATGTCTTGGGCAGAGTTGAATCAGGTTTCACCTGAAAGAGAAGAAGAGGCGTTTTAAAAAGATCTTTGGATCTTCCTTAGTTTTTTGGCCACTTCCACCATCGTTGGAACTTCAGCTCTAAGACCGATGCAACTCTGTGAGAGCATTAGGAAAGCTTTCATTTGACAACGCTCTTCTTCTGAAATTTCACCCATCTCTTCTAGCATCTTTGGATCTGCGATCTCTTCCATTCTTCGTTCTTCCATGGCTCTGGACAGCCATTCTGGAACCATTCTTATTGGAACATTCCTGCCCGACATGGTTTCTACACAAAGCTCATGAAATCTTTCTTTTCCGCTTAGAAACTTTTGCATGACAATTCCAATCGCGAACACATCCGTTTTCTCCGAGACTATGCCATTTTGTGCATAGTTATCATCCATGTAATCATATGTTCCCACAAAATCATCATCAACCTTGACAGATATTTCTCCTTCTGGAATTGAGATGCAGTAAGAGAAATCCCACAACTTGGCGACCCCATCTTCATCCAAAAATATATTATCATTATACAAGTTTCTATACACAAAGGGCCTTGGGAAGGCAGTGTGAAGGTAAGCTAAAGCAGTCGCTATATCCTCCACTATGTTCATTCTCCTTTTCCATGGCTGTTCCCTTACATCTAATTCATAATGTTTCTTTACACCATCATAAACCACGGCTGGATAGTGAGACTCAAGGCAACATCCAACCAATTTCAGAAAGTTTTTGTGACCACTCACCATCGATGATATTACTATGTCCCGGCAAGGTTCTTCTAGACTGTAGAACATGACTTTCTTGATGAGTATCATGTGATGGTTCTCGGTTTTACCTGAATACCAGTCATATGCATTTCTGGATGACTCACTGAAATTGTCTGTGGCTTCGAGGATCTGATCAGCAGAGAAGAATTTGATGGGATTGGATTTGCCATCGCAACATTCGATGAGATCTTCTAACAACTTCGCCCCTCTCACTCTGCCTCGGACCAACCTCCTTTTCTTCCTCTTCTTGTTCCACCGATCCATCTTAAAACCAACTCAATAAAGAAAAATATTTTTACTTTGAAATCAAATGACCAAGATTGAGAGACCTCACTGAGTTGGAAACGAAATGGAGATTTAGATTAGTGGTTCTAAATTGCTGTTTAATATTCAACACCGACGTCCTTCCGCGTAAAGACAGCGATGGATGTTGTGACAAGGTCAAAAGTCAAGACACACACAATTACGTATCATAATTGATGAGACATATTAACAACACACAAAATTCGTAAAGAAAATTAACTGACATATCATCTAATTTTACCAATCATATCATTTCAATAAGATTCACACATGACCATTGCACTTCAGTCTATTTGCATAAGCTAATCTTAGCTCGTTCACTTTCAGGCCCCAACCTTTCACAGAAAAAATAATAGTAATCCTTTTTATTCTAACAATCAGCATAGCGAAGTTCTGACTGAAGTTATAGCATACTGAAATTATAGATACTGAGTGAGAGTATGAGGACCATATCATGCATTTAAACTTGAGTCCGTAAGTCATCGAGTACATAACAAGGGTAACACAAACATGACTTTTATCTCTTTTAACTCGTCTTTGTGAAAAGTATGACTCTAATTGAAAAATTCACAATAAAATCAAGAAACAAAATCATAAACGATCAATACCTATGACTTCGAAATATAAGATAGCTCCACTATTTTTCCTCCGTGTTTCCTAGCAATCAAATAACAACGCGCAAGCTAATCAAATGAAGAAAAAGCCACAAAAAAAAAAAAAAAACGTGAGGCACAAAGATAAGCTTACATCAATGAGACCATCAATCACCCAATGGAAACGAGTTTAATGGAGAGATTAAGCTATTAAACAAAGCAAGACAAGTAAAAAGCTGAAAAAAGCAACTCATGGATGATGTATTGCGTTTTCAACGAATTCTAACTATTGTTTTTGAAGGTTTTTCGAGTCTTTTCTATATTTTCAGAGTCATTTCAAGTTGAAACACGTTTAGATGGATTCTAAGGCATAAAAGGAAGGATCAGGAGCAAAAGAGCAAGAAGATGGCATTTCCGGAGGATGGATCGATCGTTCCTCATATGGATCGATCGTTCCAAAACCTTCTTGTCGATCGTTCCAAAGTCGACGAGCTGACAGGAAGATATTAGATCGATCGTTCCACTTCCGGATCGATCGATCTAAAGCTGACGAGCCGGCCGAGAGATATCAGATCGATCGTTCCATCATTAGATCGACCGATCTGTTTGCCGAAGATTTCCAGAAGGTTTTTAGATCGATCGATCCGACCCCAAACCGACCGGTTCACTTACGCAGAAGAAAAAGAAATCTCGGTTTTTCCTATTTTCGATTGGTTTTGGAATGGATTTCGTCCCAGAACGTGACAAGACCTACATATACTTATTTTTTGGCCATTGTTTAGGCCACGCTACTTTTTACATTCATACTTTTGGCTTTTGCCAATTTGTAAGCTTCGGAGAGACGAATCTCTGACTCTACATCTTTGAGAAGATTTATGAACCCCTTTGGATTTCTATTTTATTTGATTATGAGTTTCTCTTCATCTCCTTGTTGTTTTTCTGTTTCCATGGCTGAGTAGTTTCATAGTTAGGTTTAGGGTTTTCAAAAAAATTTAGGAATCATTAAATTAGACATAGATAGAGATTTATCATATGCTGTCTTCACCTATCGTTGTGTTCATTGCTTAGACTGAATTGATCACTTAGTCTATGATTTAGGGTTTAATATATTCATCAAAAGTGTTATAGATTGCTTGAAAGAACATAGGTGAGCGTTTTGTCCTAAGCCAACAGAAGCTGATGCTAAGGCAATCCCTGAACAAATTAAACCTGCTCGTTAATGCTTGTTTAGAATTCTAAGTTCACACAACAGTTTAGATATTTAAATTACTAGATAAAGTAATTAATACCACGACGGTGGATTGGTTAAACATTCATGTTTAAGTTCTAGATAGAGCTTATTTGTTTCCTGAATAATTGTCTGATTCATGATCTCCGAATTCCTGCGAATTGCCCTTGACCTACCGCTTCGTTTAATTGAATTTTACATCGCTTTTATTGCTATTTTCGTTTTACTTTACAAACAACAAACCATATCTTTGTTTTAGCTTAATTTTGGTCTAAAGAATCGTAGTGTGGCCTTTGGAACTTGTGGAATCGATTCCTAAATACCACGACATTGGTGTGCACTTGCGGTAGTTATTTTAGGGCTGAAACTCTATCTATCAAGTTTTTGGCACCGTTGCCAAGTTCCAAGTGTGTTACCTTCGAATCTAGGAATGAAGTTTAGTCTAAGATTCACTAACAATTTTCATCTTTCTCTTTTGTGTGTTTCAGGTGTATGCAGAGAAGAAGTAAAGGCTCTGACAACCTCCTTCATCTCGACAACCAAGAACTCGCAAGGACAGAAAGAACTAACAACAAGGCAAGAAAAAAGAAGTCAAATCCAGGCACTTGCTGAAGCTCAGGCTGCTCAAGCTGCAGAACTTCATCATGTACAACAGCAGTTGCAGCAACTCCTGCAACAACAACAGCAGCCGCATCTGCAGCAACATCAGCAGCAACAGCAGCGCGCTATAGGGGATGTAGATACCCCTCACACCTTCTACCAGAACAGAGCTGCAATTTGTCCACCCCCTCTTGCAAGGACAGATTATGAGATCAAACTGCAGATGATCGCTCTGGTGAAGCAGCATTTGTTCCATGGGTTGCCTGCTGAGAACCCAATGGATCACATCGAGAATTTTGAAGAGCTCTGCAGCACTACTAAGTTGACTGGGGTACCTTCCGATTACCTCAAGTGAAATCTCTTTGGCATATAAGGCGATGAGGTGGCTTAAGTTCCTACCTGCTGGATCTTTGCGGACTTGGGAGGAATGCAGAGCTGCTTTCTTGGATCACTTCTACACCAAGAAAAAGACAGCTTCGCTAAGGAACAAGATCACCACCTTCCAACAACATTCATGAGAATCTTTTTGTGAGGCCTGGGAGCGCTTCAAGGAGTATCGCAGAGAGTGTCCTCATCATGGGTACTCGGATGAGCAGCTTCTTAGAATCTTTTATGATGGCGTTGATTGGGATTACAAGAATGGTCTAAAAGCTGCAAGCAATGGGGATTTCATGACCAGGAGCATAGAAAGAGCTTACCAACTCATTGAGAACCTGGCTGCAAGTTCCAATAACCGTTGTCCTGAGTATGACCGGACGAAAAAGGTCAACAATGTCGACTCCCAGAAGATTGATGAGCTGAATACGAAGTTGAATTTACTGATGCAGGCAAATGCAAATCAGCGAGGTGTTCAGTTCTGTGAAGATGGCGCAGATGCAATCTTCTGTCAAGAATTTGCAGAAAATGATGAACAACAGGAAGTGAGTTATGTGAATGGACAAGGCTTCGTGCAAAACAGGGGATTTGATATACTCATAATTTAGCATAATTTAGCATTCATTTTAGATAGCTTTGCATGTTCTTTTGCATTCATTTAGCCACTTTTAGTCCCATTTGCATCCATATTAGAGTTTAGTGTGTTTTATCTTAGGTTGTTGCATATTTGTACATATTGAGTCCTTATTAGGTGTCTTGGAGGCTTGGAGGGCCTTATGGAGTGATGGATGACAAAGAGGAGGAAGAGGAGAAGAGTTCTTTTGGGATCATATCGACCTTCATGTCGACCTACCAAGGTCGATACAGCCTGGCAGGGAGAACGGGAAGAGCGTATCGACCATTTGTATCGACCTACTAAGGTCGATAAAAGCCGACCCGAAGTTTTGTATCGAGCTAGCAAGCTCGATACAAGTCCCAGCCGAAGAACAAGACCTGGCGTATCGAGCATCTATGTCGAGCTACCAAGCTCGACACGACCTTTGAAGACGATCTTAAGCAGCGTATCGAGCTGCATATCGACCTAGCAAGCTCGATACGCTGCCCGATTTTCAGACTTAAACCGGGTCAGTACCCGGTTTATTCCGGGTTGACCCGGTTCGTCCACTGTTCACTATAAATACTAAATGACCTAAATTTTTCTAAGTATCTTTTAATCTTTTGTTCTTACTTAGAAAACCTTTCATCTTTGGTTTCTAAGTGATTTTGTAAGACATTTATTTGAGTTTATGCAATTTAGTACTTATCTTTCTTAATCTTTCTTATCTATCTCTCTAATCATGTTTATCTTCATCTCTTTCATAGGATTTGAGGGTCTAATCATGATTAGTGAGTAGTTTCCTTAGGATCTAGGGATGGGTTAGATTT
>JAHZTW010000004.1:33992459-34036806 GCA_020283515.1 Alliaria petiolata | reverse complement strand
ATTTATTTGAGTTTATGCAATTTAGTACTTACCTTTCTTAATCTTTCTTATCTATCTCTCTAATCATGTTTATCTTCATCTCTTTCATAGGATTTGAGGGTCTAATCATGATTAGTGAGTAGTTTCCTTAGGATCTAGGGATGGGTAAGATTTAGGGTGTTTCATGGATTGATCTTGATCAAGCTAGTTTAGCCATGATCAAGCTAAAACTAGGCCTTATGGAATTTCTCACCCACAAGGTGTTTGTTGAAATTCCCTGGTGTAGAAACAAGGATATGTTCTTACAAATGATGGACGGATGATGGTGAATCTATGACTGGCCGTACGGTTCTCTTCACAGGTTCAATAGAGATGGGGATGAATAAGGGTTTGATGGATCGATTGACGCCACTTAGTGTATGAAGAAACTGAGATAAGTCGGTCACTCAATTCACAGGGATTCACACACAAGTGAAAGGAGATCAAGGGATTGTTCTTTGCTAAAGCACAAGACAAGTTTTGCTGAATAATACGGTGTATTGAAAATGAAAGGAAAATGGAGCTTATAAGCTCATAGTTACAACGGTAATAAAACATGAAAAGGAAACTAGATGCATAGCTATTAAAACGAAATCAAAGAAAGAAACAGAAACTAGCCGTTGTGTTGACTTGGGCTTGCGGCTCTTCTACTTAAGGAAAGTCTTCTTGGTGGTCTTGATCTTGTTTGAATGAGAAATCCGGAAGAGATAGCTTGGAATCCCTTAAGCGCCGAGTCTTGTAGAGCATTCTAAGTGTATAGAATCTCTGGCCCTCCTTGCAACTCCTTAGTTATGACAAATAATGTCATATCTCCAATGCCTTGTAGAACCTGCAGAAATAGGCTAAGTTGCATCTTCTTATGATCTGCAGCTTCTTGAGTTGTATTGAGCTTGTCAAAATGAATGTGCTCCATGTCTTGGTGATTTAGTACGCTTAAGTCTTCCTGAGGTCCAAATGGTGTTTCTCTGGTGATCTCCTCTGACAGCAGCTTCTTCTTAAGTTCCTCATGCTCAATGAGAGCAATCAAGCTTTCCACAGACTTGTTGAACTCCTCCCTGATGCTCCTTGTTCCTGATCTGGTCCGTGGGGCTTGTCTCATGACCGGTACAACAGTTGCTTCCTCATCTACATGCTCAGCTTCGGTTAAGTCAGGACCGATGTCCTCATCATTCCCTCCCCCTTGAAAAGGTTCTGGCCTCAGAACTGGTACATCTGCATTAAAAGGGGCTAAGTCAATAACATTAAAAGTATGAGAAATAGTTAACTTACCTGGCAGCTCCAGCTTGTATGCATTGTTGTTGATCTTCTCAAGTACTCTGAAAGGGCCATCTCCTCTTGGTGAAAGCTTGGATTTTCTTTGATTAGGGAACCTCTCTTGTCTCATATGTAACAAGACCCAATCACCAGGCTCAAATGTAATCTCCTTGCGCCCTCTGTCAGCTTGATGTTTATACTTCTCAGTCTTCTTCTCCAGGTTGTCTTTAACTCTTTGGTGAAGTTTCTTCACAAAATCTGCTTTAGTAACAACTTCTGCACTAGAATAAATAGCTTGGGGGTAGGGGTGAGAGATCTAAAGGTGTTTCTGGATTGAATCCATAAACAACTTCAAATGGTGAAAACTTTGTAGCATAATGCTTAGCATGATTATAAGAAAATTCAATGTAAGGTTAGCATGCTAAACAATTCTTTAAGTTCTTACCAACCGTGGCCCTTAGCAATGTGGACAGTGCGCGATTCACCACCTCAGTTTGGCCATCTGTTTGAGGATGACAAGTAGTGGAGAAGAGCAGTTTTGTTCCTAGCTTCTTCCACAATGTCTTCCAGAAATGGCTCAAGAACTTGGTATCACGATCAGATACTATTGTTCTGGGCACGCCATGTAGTCTAACAACTTCTTCGAAGAAGAGATCAGCAGTTTGTGTCGCATCATTAGTCTTGCTACATTGTATGAAATGGGCCATTTTGGAGAATCTGTCCACAACTACAAAGATAGAGTCTTTGTGGTTGATCTTGGGTAAGCTTAAAACAAAATCCATAGAAATATCTGATATGTCTACATTTTGCATCATATTTTCCTCCATTAAGTGTAAGTTTCTTATCATTTAGGAGTCTAATTAAGCATCATTGTGTTGCATTGTATCATTTAGAGTCCTAGAGTGTATTTGCATAGTCCTTGCATGTATTGGTGCATTTGGAGTCTTGATCAGGTAATATGGATGCTGTGTAGGCAACAATGGAGTTGAAGAAGAATGGCACAACACTTGGAGGAGAAAGAAGTCACCAAGAAGATGGAGCAGAAAACTTCTGGCGCTGGTTCGGCGAGTTGGTTCGACGAAGCTCGCCGAACCATTCTTCCAGGGCGTCCGTTCGGCGTATCCGTTCGACGAATCTCGCCGAACCAAACTTCCAGGGGTTCGGTTCGACTAAGATGTTCGGTGAAGCACGCCTAACCGTACCCAGACGCAAGGAGATGAATCAAGGCATTGAGGTCCGTTCGACTAAGCGGTTCGACGAAGCACACCGAACCAAACATCCAGGGGTTCGGTTCGACGAGTTGGTTCGGTGAAGCTCGTCGAACTGAACCCAGACGAATCTTTTTTATCAGCTTTATGGGTCCCTCCTATAAATACTCTTTAAACCTAATTTTTACCTTAACTTTTATTCTCTTTGTTCTAAGCTTAAACTTTTTGCCACTTTGAGGAAAAACCTTGTTTATGCTTGGATTTTTAAGTTTAATGCAATATCTTTCTTAGATTTCTTGTTTATCTTTCTCTAATCATGTTTAACCTTTCCCTAATCTTTGATTTGATGGTTTTTATTATGATTAGTGAGTAGTTCTTTAGGAACTTGGGGATGGGTTAGATTTAGGGTTTTCTAATGGTTCAATCTTGCAATCTAGGATAGATTCTTTCATCTCTCTTCTTATTAAGTAGTTCTTAATGCCAAATAGCTAATCTTTTGCTATTTTGGATTATAAGCATTTCATACACCCACCAAGTGTTTGATGAAATGCTTGAACCAACTTAATAAGAGATTTACATTCCTAGCTTAAGACATTAGTTGCCTAGGGTGTTTATCGTGCCATTTAGACTTGTAGTTAATGCTTGCTAATCATTTTAATGCTAAAACATCATTAGTTCATTAGGGTGATTAGTGAAGGGATTAGTGCCACACATCATGGATTAGTCTTTATTAAGTGTTCTAGGCTTAGAGATGGCTTGATTAGTAGCTTAAATGATTGCAAGGTTGTCCATTAGATTGCCCAAATCAATGATTCCATCCCTAGGTTTCGTTTTTAGTATTTTGGTAATCTTGCTTAGTTGTTAATCTCTTGTTTAGTGCTTCATTAGTGGTAATTAAGGCTTAACTTCATAATATTGCTCTAGTAGTGTTCCTTTTAGTTTTTGTTTTGTCTTTAATTGTTCCTTGTTACTTGAATTTGCCAATTTAGCTTAGCTTAAACAAAACTTTGTATTCTTATTGAATCATCTCCCAAAATGAATTGATATCTCAAGTATTGCAATGATATGAGCAATTGAGAAATTGCTTGCAAGAGATAAAAACTCTTGTTTCAATATCTACCCAAGGGTGGTTAGGGATAGGCAAAGGCATGTATAAACCATAAGGATGTAACCTGGATTTGGCTTTTAGACAGGTAATGCACTTGGCGCAGAATCTTTCCACATCTCTCTTCTGGTGAGGCCAATAGAAATGCTCAGTGAGAACACTTAGAGTCTTGTCTCTGCCGAAATGTCCCATGAGTCCCCCTCCATGTGCTTCCCTGATTAGCAATTCTCTCATAGATCCTTGGGGAATGCACAACCTCTTTTCTTTAAACAGAAACCCATCTTGTTGATAGAAAACTCCAAATGCAGCTTTACTGGCTTCTTTGAAAGCTTCTTGAAAGTCAGGGTCAGCCTCATATAAGTCCTTGATGTGCTCGAATCCCATGACTTTAGACTCCATCGTGGTGATTAGAGCATGTCTCCTGGACAATGCATCATCCACAATTTTTTCTTTCCCCTTCTTGTACTTAATGACATATGGGAATGTTTCCACAAACTCCAGCCACTTAGCATGTCTCTTCTTTAGTGTTGTTTGGCCTCTCAAATGCTTTAGTGTCTCATGGTCTGTATGAATAACAAACTCTTTAGACAATAAATAATGTTGCCAAGTTTCAAGAGATCTTACTAATGCATATAGCTCCTTGTCATAAGTGAGGTAGTTGAGGGAAGCTCCACTTAGTTTTTCACTGAAGTAAGCTATTGGTTTCCCTCCTTGTGTCAATACAACTCCAATTCCTGTTCCAGAAGCATCACATTCTATCTCAAAGGTACTATCAATGTTAGGTAATACCAGGACATGGGCGTTGGTTAAGCTTGTTTTGAGCTTGTTGAATGCATTGTCTTGAGCTGTTCCCCACTGGAATGCAACGTTCTTCTTGATTACAGAGGTCAAGGTGCAGCTATGGTACTGAAGTCTTGTACAAATCTCCTATAGAAGCTGGCCAGACCGTGGAAGCTCCTCACATGTCCAATGGTGGTAGGCGTTGGCCAGTATTGAATAGCCCTTATCTTTTCTTCATCCACCTTTAATCCCTGAGAACTTACAACAAATCCTAAAAACACAACTTCATTAGTGCAAAATGTGCATTTCTTCAGGTTTGCATATAGACTTTCAGCTCTTAAAGTTTCAAGTACTTGTTCTAGATGTTTTAAATGATCAGCAAGGCAAGTACTATAGATTAGTATATCATCAAAATATACCACAACAAACTTACAGATGTAGGCTCGCAGGATGTGATTCATGAGCCTCATGAATGTACTAGGTGCGTTTGTAAGTCCAAATGGCATTACCAGCCATTCATACAATCCCCTCTTGGTCTTAAACGCAGTCTTCCATTCATCTCCTTCCTTCATGTGCACCTGATGATATCCACTCCTTAGATCAATGTTGGAGAAGATTGTTGCTCCATTTAGCTCATCCAGCATATCATCAAGCGTCGGTATTGGATGCCTGTACTTGATGGTGATGTTGTTGATTGCTCTGCAATCCACACACATCCTCCAGGACCCATCCTTCTTAGGTACTAGGAGCACAGGAATAGCACAAGGACTTAAGCTCTCCCTGATGTATCCTTTAGACATGAGCTCTTGTACTTGTTTCTCCAACTCTCTTGCTTCCTCTGGATTCACACGATATGCTGCTCTGTTTGGTAAGGGGGCTCCAGGTACTAGATCAATCTGATGCTCTTTTCCCCTTATAGGAGGTAATTCAGGTGGGATTTCTTCTGGAAAATCATCAGTTAATCGTTCCAAAAGCTCTAAAACAGCAGCTGGTATATCTTGTTGCTCTTGTCCTTAAAGTAAACTTTCTCTAAAGATCATCAGTATCACCTTTTCTTGCAAGTCTAGAGATTTTAAAACTGAAATAGGTGATACTTATAAGTTAGTTTTACTTACCTCTGATCCTTTTGACATTGCTTTGTGCATCTCATTCACTTTATGAGGTGTTAGAGGCGCTAGGCTATGCTTCTTGCTGTTATGTGAAAAGGTGTAGAAGTTGGTCCTCCCATTGTGCAAGGTTTCTTTGTCAAACTGCCATGGCCTTCCTAGAAGCAGATGGCCAGCTTGCATTGGCACAACATCTCATATTACTTGATCTGAGTACTTCCCAATTCTGAATGGAACCGTCACTTGCTCTTCAATCTTTAGCTCAGTATCTTCATTCAGCCATTTGAGCTTGTATGGCCTTGGATGCTTGGTCTTTTTTAAACCTAGCTTATTAACCAGATATGTACTAGCAACATTAGTACAAGAACCACCATCTATGATTAGACTACATACCTTGGTATTGATGGTGCAGCGTGAATGGAATATGTTCTCTCTCGGAATGGTTTCAGGCTCAAAGAGAACACTGAGTGATCTCCTCACTACTAGAAGATCTCCTCGGTCTGGATATTCTATGATGTCTTCCTCAGACTCAATAGCTTCTTCTTCTAACTCATCCTGTGATTCATACTCGCCATTTGCTTTAAGAATCATTACCCTCTGGTTTGGACATTCTCTTGCATAATGTCCTTTCGCTTGACACTTAAAACAAGTGATATCCCTTGCTCTTTGTGCTGGAAAGTTGCAAGCTTCAGGCTTGTTGAGCTTCGGAGCCTCTGGTGTGAACTTGAACTTTGATTCCACTTCAATAGACTTCCCCTTGTCTATATTGCGCTGTGGTGGTGGATTCCAGGAGGTCTTGCTTCTGTTTGTAGCAGCAGTCTTCCTCTTGATGTGTTGCTCAGCTTGTATTGCAAGATGCAGGAGCTCCTCTAGATCATGATAGCCTTGGCGTTCCACCTTTCTAGCAACTCTATCTTGCAAACCGTCAAGGAACTGTGCCATCAATGTCTCTGGAGTATCCTCAACCTCTAATCGGTTCTTAAGAGTTTCAAACTCTTCAAAGTACTCCTCCATAGATTTGCTCCCTTGTGTAAGCTTGCAGAATCTCCTCTGCAAGTCTCTGTGGTAGTGAGCAGGAACATATCGTTTCCTCAAGCTGAACCTCATGTCCTCCCAAGTAGTGATCTGTCCATGCCGATGTCTCCTTCTATCTGAAACATCTCGATCCCACCATGCTAGAGCATTCTCAGTAAGTTGAGCAGCAGCTAATGAGATCTTCCTTGCCTCTGAATAATGGTAATACTCAAAGATGTATTACATTCTTCTCTCCCAATCCAGATAGGCATCTGGATTAATCTTCCCAAAGAATGTTGGAGCAGATAGCTTGATGTCTTTGCCTCCATCTCTATCTTGTTCTTCTCTTCTGGCTCGGTTTGGCACCCTAGGATTGTAATATCCATTGGGATCCGGCGGTATAGGCTGGTGTTGATGAGCATGTGGATTATCTTCAAGGTCAGGCATGTCATCTTCCTCCTCCTCCTGGTTATTCCTCTGAGCGTTTACTCCTCTGATGGGATTCCTGCGTGCAGGTACTTGTGCTGGTGCTGGTGGTTGCTCAAAGCGATTCATGCGCTCCCCTAGAGTGGCCTGAGTATTGACCAAATCAGTGAGCGTGGCTTGCATAGTAGCAAGGATCTGAGCAATGTTGGTGTTGGCAGCATCTCCCATTGCTTCTTCCTGTGTAAAGACAGAAAACAAAAGAGAGATCAAGTGCAAATGGGGTTTCTGGAAATGTAAAGACAAAAAAATGAATCTAGACGACTTATGGGACTCAAGAGAAGGCCGTTGGGCTATTTGAAATGCTTTAAAATAGATCCGGAAACAACTTATGGTTCTAAACAAATCTGGCAACCGAATAAACTACTTATGGCAACTTCTGTTTGTGGCTTTCTTCTTCTCTTTTCTTCTTGACCAAAAACGCAGAACAACAATGGCAGAATGATAATGCAATAATGATGTAGGAACAAGTATATGTTCTTACAAATGTTGGACGGATGATGGTGAATCTATGACTGGCCGTACGACTCTCTTCACAGGTTCAATAGAGATGGGGATGAATAAGGGTTTGATGGATCGATTGACGCCACTTAGTGTATGAAGAAACTGAGATAAGTCGGTCACTCAATTCACAGGGATTCGCACACAAGTGAAAGGAGATCAAGGGATTGTTCTTTGCTAAAGCACAAGACAATTTTTGCTGAATAATACGGTGTATTGAAAATGAAAGGAAAATGGAGCTTATAAGCTCATTGTTACAACGGTAATAAAACATGAAAAGGAAACTAGATGCATAGCTATTAAAACGAAATCAAAGAAAGAAACAGAAACTAGCCGTTGTGTTGACTTGCGCTTGCGGCTCTTCTACTTAAGGAAAGTCTTCTTGGTGGTCTTGATCTTGTTTGAATAAGAAATCCGGAAGAGATAGCTTGGAATCCCTTAAGCGCCGAGTCTTGTAGAGAATTCTAAGTGTATATAATCTCTGGCCCTCCTTGCAACTCCTTAGTTATGACAAATAATGTCATATCTCCAATGCCTTGTAGAACCGGCAGAAATAGACTAAGTTGCATCTTGTTATGATCCGCAGCTTCTTGAGTTGTATTGAGCTTGTCAAAATGAATGTGCTCCATGTCTTGGTGATTTAGTAGGCTTAAGTCTTCCTGAGTCCAAATGGTGTTTCTCTGGTGATCTCCTTTGAAAGCAACTTCTTCTTAAGTTCCTCATGCTCAATGATAGCAATTAAGCTTTCCACATACTTGTTGAACTCCTCCCTGATGCTCCTTGTTCCTGATCTGGTCTGTGGGGCTTGTCTCATGACCGGTACAGCAGCTGCTTCCTCAGTTACATGCTCAGCTTCGGTTAAGTCAGGACCGATGTCCTCATCATTCCCCAACCAACTAAACAAGGGATTTACATTCCTAGCTCATGAGAGTGATTGTCTAGGGTGTTTATTAGCAATTTATAACTGTTTCATAATGCTTGTTAGCTTCCTTTTCACAAATGAGAGTTTGTTCTTGATTAGGATGATTAATGAAGGGATTAATGCCATGAAAGTGGATTAGTCTTGCTTTTGAGTTCTAAGCTTAGAAATTAGCTTATATTGTGGTTGATTGGCATCAAAGATTATTTCTTGGAACATCTTAGATTGATAACCCCATCATTGGATTCGTTTTAGTTATTTGATCATCTTGTTTAGTAGTTAATTAGTCTTTAATTTGCTTAATTAATGCTTTGATTGCTTAATTAAGGTGTTAGTTAATTTTGTTGGGTTTGTTAAACTCCTAAACTATTATGCTACCTTAGATTAAGAAGTTTTATGCATTCCTATTGTCACAATCACACCCATATGAATTGATCCTCAAACACTACAATGACATGAGTGGGGTTTGAGTAATTGTTTAAGAACAAGAAAAAATCCTCTTATCAGGATTCAACCAGAACTACAGGAATCATCCAAATTTGTTCTACTGGAGTACTAATGTTGAAAACCCTCAAGACCAGGTCTATCCTCGGCAGGTGGGCGCACAGGGTCAAAACTTTCAGGGAAAAAGCTTCGTGCAAAACGCGGGTGTCACTGGTGTTTCTCAGGGATTTACAGGACAGACATGCGTGCAAAATCAGGGTTTTCAGAAGAATTTTTCTCAAATTTTTCCAGGAAAAACGTTCGTGCAAAACCATGGACAGAACAGATTTCAGGGACCCAACAAAAGCAGCCATTCCAAGCTTCTGCGAGCTCTACGACTGGATCTCAAGATGAACTCAAGATCCTTATGCAGCAACTTCTACTAAACCAGCAGAAAGCCTCTACTCAAATCAACATAAAGGTGGATAACATGTACAATGATCTCAATAGCAAGTATGAAGTTGTCTCCTTTCTCATGAAGAAGCTAGATACTCAGGTAGCTCAAACTGCTGAAGCAATCAAGAGACCACACGGATTCCTTCCAGAGAAGGGTGAGCAAAATCCTAAGGAGTTTGTGAATGCCATTGCACTCAGGAGTGGAAAGGTTTTAGAACCTGTTGCGCGCAAAGGAAAGCATGTTGATGTAGTGATTAATCTGGAAGAGCAGGAGGACGACCTAGAGGTTGAGAAAGCCAAGGATCTTGCGCAAAAAGACACAGTGGAAGAGGAAAACGTGGTACCACCTATGCGTGTCTATGCTCCCAAGATCCCTTACCCTACTCGTCCTAAGAAGTCTCGCAAGGACTTGGAA
Source organism: Alliaria petiolata (assembly GCA_020283515.1). Lineage (NCBI taxonomy): Eukaryota > Viridiplantae > Streptophyta > Magnoliopsida > Brassicales > Brassicaceae > Alliaria > Alliaria petiolata. The sequence continues at coordinate 34,027,124 of JAHZTW010000004.1, read as the reverse complement.
GAGGCGAAATGCAAGGAAATGTTGAATGAGCTTACACTAAAACTATCTCTTACTGATGCAATCCAGATGATGCCTGCGATGAAGATGTGCATGAAGCACCTAGTGACAAGTAAAGTCTCCGGTGAAGATGACTTTGTCAATGTTTCAAAGGATTGCAGCGCTGTTCTTCAAAATAAGATGCCAAAAAAACTTGGAGATCTTGGGCGTTTTATCCTCTCTGTGCAAATGGGGCAATGATTTTTGCATGTTCCTTGTGTGATTTGGGCTCTAGTGTCAACCTCATGCCATACTATGTGGCTAAGCGACTAGCAAATACTAAGATCTCATTGGTATTTGCTGATCGTTCTGTGAAGTTACATGTTGGCATTCTTGAGGACTTGCATGTGCAGATTGGAAATGCCTATGTTCCTGCAGACTTCGTGGTTCTGGAGCTAGATGAAGAGCCAAAGGATCCTCTCATTTTTGGAAAGACCTTTCTTATGCACAGCTGGAGCTATCAACGATGTGAGAAATGGGAGAATAGATCTACACCTGGGAGACATTATCATGAAGTTTGAGATGGACAAAATGCTGAAGAAGCCTATGTTGGATGGGAAGACATTCTCCATTGATGAGTCACTAGAGATCTCTAACAAGGTAGCTGAAGAGATTTTAGTCGTTAGAGATTTTAGTGGAAGACCCATTGGGGATTGCTTTGACAAAGGCTAAGAGTGAGCATGGATTTTTGAGTGAGGATACAATTGGGTATGCTAAGATGTTGGACTCAAGCAAGGAGATGGGCAAGATGGTCGCCTATATGAGCTTGGATGAAGATGCAGAAAAATATCCAACAGCAACTCTTCCTGCGCCACTTGCTAACCCATGGAGCGAGCTGAAAGCTCTAAAGGTTGAGCTCAAAACACTCCCAGCTGGGCTAAGGTACGTGTTTCTTGGTCCTAACTCTACTTACCCTGTGATCATCAATGATGAACTGAACAATGCTGAAATTGCCTTACTTCTTTGTGAGCTTAGAAAGTATCGTAGGGCCTTAGGCTATTCACTAGATGATATCATGAGAATTTCACCTGATATTTGCATGCATAGGATCCATCTAGAAGATGAATCGAGGACTTCTATAGAACATCAGAGGCGGTTAAACTCAAATCTAAAAGATGTTGTAAAGAAAGAGATAATGAAACTTCTAGAGGCGGGCAACATATATGCTATCTCTGATAGTACTTGGGTGAGCCAAGTCCATGTTGTCTCAAAGAAAGGTGGTGTAACAGTTGTTAAAAATGATAAAGATGAGTTGATTCCAACTAGAACTGTTACAGAACATAGGATGTGTATTGATTACCGAAAGTTGAATGCTGCTACTCGTAAAGATCACTTTCCCTTGCCTTTTATTGATCAAATGCTTGAGAGATTGGCTAATCATCCTTACTACTGCTTTCTAGATGGTTATGCTGGTTTCTTTCAGATTCCCATTCATCCAGACGACCAGGAGAAGACCACATTCACATGTCCTTATGGCACTTTTGCTTATCGCAGAATGCCATTTGGTTTGTGCAATGCTCCCGCAATATTCCAGAGATGCATGATGTCGATTTTCACTGACTTGATTGAGGACATAATGGAGGTTTTCATGGATGACTTTTCTGTTTATGGATCCTCTTTTTCTGTTTGTCTTTCTAATTTGTGTAGGGTACTAAAGCGCAGCGAGGAGAAGCATCTTGTGCTGAACTGGGAAAAGTGTCATTTTATGGTCAGAGATGGGATCGTTTTGGGACACAAGATTTCGAAACAAGGCATTGAAGTGGACATGGCAAAGATTGAGGTGATGACGAGCTTGCAGCCACCAAATTCTGTCAAAGGAGTTCGGAGCTTTCTTGGTCATGCTGGTTTCTACAGAAGGTTCATCAAAGACTTCTACAAGATCGCTAGACCTTTGACTCAGCTGCTGTGCAAAGATGTGAAGTTTGACTTCGATAGTGCTTGTCTTGAGGCTTTCCACACGATCAAAGGAGCATTGGTCAGTGCACCAATTGTTCAACCACCAGACTGGGAATTGCCATTCGAAGTGATGACTGATGCTAGTGACTATGCAGTAGGAGCTGTTTTGGGACAGCGAAAAGACAAGAAGTTTCATGCCATCTACTACGCTAGTAGAATCCTTGATGATGCGCAGAGAAAATATGCTACTACTGAGACGGAACTTCTTGACATTGTGTTTGCTTTTAAGAAGTTCAAGTCTTATCTTGTGGGGTCTAAGGTGATTGTGCATACTGATCATGCTGCTTTGAGGTATCTTCTTACTAAGAAAGATGCCAAACCTAGGCTACTGCGATGGATACTCTTGCTGCAAGAATATGACCTTGAGATCAAGGACAAGAAATGGATTGAGAATGGTGTTGCCGATCATTTGTCTAGACTGCGTATAGAGGAAGAGGTTCCTTTAGATGACAGTTGATGGGGTCTAAATAGTCGTCCGAGATTGGAGGATTTCTTTAGGAACTCGTCGAGCTTTGAATTTGTTGGACCCTAAGCTGCAAGTGCACAGCGTGCGTTGTAGTACTTAGGGTATCGATCCACAGGGAGGAGGTCAACTGCAAAACAGGAAATCAGGACAACCAAAGACGCAGGAAATTGGGGTTTTGGGGATTGTGTCAAGGTTTTTGCAGAAAAGAAAGAAAGCAGATTCACGTCTTATATAGAAGAGGTTGTCAATCAATTCTATAACAAACGAGAAAAGGAAAATTAACTTAAAAGCTTGTAAAAAGGAAATCAGATGAGCAGTGCAGAAAAAGTAAGTATTGAAATGCGTAAATCTCGATTGAAAAGCAGATGGGGGAAACACGTTGGGGATCTTCTCGGAAAATCTATGGGGTTCTAACTAGAAATCAAACTCACAAAAGTTAAGCAAACGAGACTAGGCGATTTTCCCTAAACTGATTCACTGGTTTTAACGACCTAACTCTGACAAGCAATATCGATCTGTGAACGTCTATTTCGCAGGTATATTGTCGTATCCTGCGTCCTAGACGAACACGCAATAAGATCGGGACAATAAACATTCAGACATATTTTGAAGGATGCTCTCTACCCTACTATGGTTTGGATCTGAGATTCAGGACGTTAGTCGCTCTCAAGACCCTGCGATCAGACTTCTAGTTCATGACGCTAGACTCATGCAATAAGAACGAGTATGGTGAGAAAGAAAACCCTAATCTTCACCCTAAACAATCGGTTTAAAAACAGTTAATGAAATTCCCCATAGATCCCCTTAAAGAACACCCAACGAAAGTAAACTACTCAGACATGAAAGAAGAAGTAGAAAACGTGATTGATGAATGCATAACTTGTATAAATCGATGAAAAACAAAGAGGGTTCAAGAAGAAATCAATCTCCCTCGAAGAACAAAGTGAAAACCACGAATCAGAGATTCGCAGCCACCAAAAGAATTTTGTAACTTAGAGTATTTCGTGATGCCTAAAAAAAACCCTAGACAACGAGTATATATAGGTCTTCAAGTCCCCTTTGTCGTAGATTAGGTCTTGGCTTGCATAAGACGGCTGCGGGTTTAAGTTGGGCTTCAAATTGGCTCGGGAACCGCGAGTGGCCTGGCCGCGCGAGCGACCGACCGTGGCGTGACCACTGGTCGTCTGGCTTGGCCGTGGCGCTGCCAGCTCGTCTTTCCGGGTGCTTGACGGACCTTCTTGCTTCTTCCATAACTTGAGATATAACCGTGAGATTGTTCTCAAACCACTTCGAGGTGAAAGACAGCTGATAAGGCTACCTTGTCTCCAAATATGAGCTTGATCTTGTGGTGGAAAGGCCTTCTTTTGATGTTGAACTTTTGTCCTCGAGCACTGTTTCCGGAAGTGTCCATTTTGCTCCAAAATATGCGTCTTTTGCTAAGATTACCTGAAAAGAGTCTTGAACAACCAAATACTCGAAATCTAGTGGTTATACATTAAAACCTTAGTGAAATGCTTATTAAAGCACTCACTTATGATAGTGAAAACGGGTAAAATATGCATGTTATCAACTCGCCCAGACTTAAACCTTTGTTTGTCCTCAAACAAAACAGAAATCTAAGTTAGGAAATGAGGTTTGAAAACGTGGAAACTCACCAATAATTGGGAACTCATCAAGTCTACAATCGACCTGTTTGAGCCACGTAACTCGGAATCTAACTTCAAGGCGTTTGGGTCTAGTTACCTTGAGCTTTTCACCCTTCCCGGATACGCTTCATGGTCCCTTTGAGTATTTCGAGCTCTCTCTTGTTGACCCCTTTATTCATTTAGGCGTGCGGTCTCTATCGAGGGAGTATTGGTCGACGAGATAGTATGCTCTTCTCTTCCAAACATCTAGACAAAGACATTTGAGACACAACTCTCCTATTTTCTTTTCCCTTAGTCGGATTCTCCGTACTTTTCTAGGGTATCATTTTATTTTATTCTATCGACTTTCTTATTCTATATTTTTTTTCTTTTCTTTTTTAGCTTGAGAATGATCACTTCTTTGAAGTTTTCATGATGTCTGCGAACCGTCATGGTCCTTTAAGGAACTCGGGTTGCCATCCTCAAACTAAGACTTTTCTTTCTATTTTTTTTTCTTTTCTATAACAAGGGAAGATCAAGAAGAGGTTGCATTGCATCTACTTAGTCATGCTAGAGTTTAAAAGAGGAGCAAAGTTCGAAGTACCTCAAGCCCCTTGACGTGAAGTTTTGATTCATTAGGTGCGGAGTCAACGCAAGATCCTTCGAGTGCTCTAGAGATTAGAACTTTCTCCGTTGGAATGATCCACTCGCAGTGTTCATCTTAGTAAACCTTGCTTCTAAATCTTTGAGAATGGTCATTAAGGTTCCTTGTTCGAAATGACTTGTACCTAACAAAGTTCATAGTTTCCGACTAAAAGAAAAAAAGTTTTGACTCTATAAAATGACTCGATAAATGATGCATGTATGCTTAAGACTCATCAAATCAAAGCATAGTTAGTAATATAAGAAATCCCCCCCCCCCCAGACTTAAATCAAACTGTTCCCTGGTATGGGTGGATGGGCGTGTGGTATGATTGAGCTAAGGACTTGATCATTCTCCTTATGTCACTGCTTAGAATCGATTTAATTAAACTAAAGAAAATCGAAAACTTAGCTCGAAAGGAAAAGTGTTGCGCGGTTGAGCTTCCTTGCTTTGTTTGGTGGTGGTGGGCATGTGGTGATGATGGATGATGGTGGTGATAGGCGTTTGGTGGTGATGATTGGCTCGCCTTTGTTGAGAAGAACAGGTACTTCGGTTGATGAGTACTTGTCTTGGTTCCTTGACCTTTGTGAAACACCTTTAATGAGAAATGAAAAATCTTTCGTCCTTGCGTCTTGAAGATTGCATCACCTCAGAAACTTGAAGTTTGGGTCTATGCTGGCCTATCCGGTGACGTGTTCGGGATCCCGGAAGACAGGTGTTGCTAGTTCGAACTTCAGTGCCATATGAAATTCTTACTTGGCTTCGGTAAAGGTCTTGGTCGGGGAAGAGAGAAGCTAGTCTTCGAGAACTTTTCTCTTCGCGGTTTGGTTGAAGGAAGTTGCATCTTCTTCCTTCTGGAGCTTGCACAACAGTTTTCATCCTCTAGAACCGTTGCATTCTTCTTCGTCTTCGTGGATACAGGTCCGTTGATCGTACAGGAAGAAGTTGAATGAGATGGATCATTGTCATAACTTGACTTGGATGGAGTCTTGTCTTGTCTCGCCATCTTTGATGCAACAGCAAATTGCCGTGGTTTTGGAAGTGATATTTGCGGTCTTTAGAACGTGTTCAGGCCTTGGATCAAGGAGGAAGCTTGAAAGGCTTGACACAGGTTGAAGGAGATCCGGTTTGGTGAAGTTCGGGATGGAGGAAGTTGCACAGGAAGGCCGGCCGCGCGACGGGTTGTCGCGGCCGCGGCCAGGCGTCCTGCCTCCGCGACATCATGGCTCGTGGCGCGGCCAGGCTCCTTCTAGCCGGCCCACGGGCAGTTCGTCGCCCGGTGAGTGTTCTTCGAAACTCCTTCATATTTTTGGTCTTTTCTGGTTTTTCTGATTTTTTGTGCTTTTCTTGGTTTTCAGATTTTTTTGTGCTTTTGGACTTTATGTAAAAGCTGTAAACTAAGAAGAAACAAAAACTAAAGATTAGTATTGTTAAGGAGATGAGAAAGAGAGTACCTAAAATGGGCTGTCTCCCATTGAGCCGCTCTTGTTTAGAGTCTTTTAGCTAGACTTTGGTAGTTTGGGAGCTTAGTTGGAGGTTGAGCTCGACCTTAGGCAAGGTCTTTTTGCCTTCTGCGCGGCCTCTTCTGCTGAGAGCTCCTCGAGTCTCTCCATGATTGCATCTTCATCCCTCTCAAGAAGATGTTTCTCCATGGTGTATGGTATCGCGGGATATAACTTTTTCCCATCGATTTTGGCGAATGAGACTCGCCTATTGGGCCAATCCATGATGGCTCCTGCAGTGGCTAAGAATGGCCATCCCAAGATGAGAGGTGCAGCTTCTTCTTGGCGAGTTTTGACTATGTAGAAGCCTACCGGGATTCTACAATCCCCAATGATGACCGGGAGATCATAAATGACTCCTTTCGCGGCTGCGGAAGATTGGTCCGCCAAACCAATCTTGATCTTAGTCGGGAAGACGTATTTCACACCAAGTTTTCGTGCTACACTAGCCGGCATGATGTTTATGCATGATCCCGAATCGTATAGAGCGTTCTTGAAAGTGTTACCTCGGATGCTGCCAGTTGTGAGGTACTGCTCGTGGCCTTGGACCTTGTGGAGGTTTCTAATCCGCTTACCGGCCCTAGCGAGGTTGAAAAGGCCTTGAATGTCAGACACTGTCTCCCTGCTTTCGCTGAAAAGATGTCTGATCAGGTGATCTCTCCAAGCTTCCACGAAATCTACTTCAGGAGGGAGATCTCGAACCACCTTGTTGAATTCTTCAAGTGCTAATGGCTCGATTCGGTTCTGGTGCCACTCGTACTTCTTTGTTGGGGGCATTCTGATAGCCGGGATTCTACATTAAGAGGGAGATGCACATTGAGAGGGAGATGCTTATGGATAGGCGGCTGAATGTCTTTCTTGATTAAAGTAGACTTCAATATCGACCTTGTTCTCCATGCTATCTTGAAAGAAATCGGCTAAACCCTGATCTTTCCACGCGTCCTCGAATGACATCTCCGTAGGGAGTTCCTTGACTTTGGCGTTAAACTCCATAAGCATCTCCCTCTTAATGTGCATCGTGATAGGTCTTGCGTGGCCGACTTTGTTCCCTCCAGTCGAACGGACAGAGGTCTCTTTTTTGGGAAGTTCTTGAGACGAATAATTTGACGACCCGGTCGAATACGTCTCTTCGAACTCGTAGTTCGAATCACTCAAGCAGCTGGCAGTGAAGCTCGTTTCAGGACTTGAGAACCTTGTTTCGGTGATCGGTTCGACTGCTTTGCATGGTGCAAACGTGGCTGGGCTGGAGCAGCGGTCCGGTGTTGTCGGCGTGCCTCCTCGGGTTGCCCTGCGGATAGAGACTTCAGAGACCCTTTTCATCGTTTCCTCATGAGGGTAGGTAGGCCTCTTGGTTCCGTCCGGGTTGATTGCAGAGACTACCTCGCCAAGTCTCCGTTGTTCTTTGGTCAGCTTTTATATCGCCGTCGACTTCCACTTCAGGCAGTTGAAGATGCTTTCGAGCCTATCGTCAATCTCCTCGGCCTTGTCCTCATATCGTCGTTGGTCTTCTACCAGTTGTAGGATGTCAGCTTCAGCTCGATCTCTATTGACATAGATAGAGTCATTGGTCTCTTCAAGTTTTTCGTCCAAGGTACAGATCTCTCTTATGCTTTGCTCGAGGATAGGTCTGCGGTGTTCGAGTGCATCAGAGATCTTCTTCAGCTGGATTGCATTGCTGGCTGCTTGCTCTTTATGCAGCTTCATCTCTTCGGAGAGAGCTTCTAGCTTAGCGAGAAGCTCTGCCTGAACCTCGTCTATATGCCCGTAGATAGCTTCAGTGCAATCCGCCTGATATCTCACCATGTTATTGATCGAGTCTATGAGCTTGTCGAGCTGGCGGGCTTGCTCGACTTCCGTGTGGCCGCATAGTTGAGAGGCTTCTAGTGCATCATGGTGATTCACACTCGGGCTAGTCTACGGCCAGCAGGTCGCAGGTCGCGGGTCGCGTGGGACGCGAGCTTCAGAGGCAGTTTCAGCTTCTGAGGATCCAGGGTCGTGTCGTTCTTGGTTCGTGGGGGCCTCCATGGTTTTAGGGTTCCTGAAACTTATAGAATGATATCTAGAAGTTAGAGAAAAAGAATGTCTTTGAGTTGTTTCATAACTTGAGATCCAACCGTGGGATTGTTCTCAAACCACTTCGAGGTGAAAGACAACTGATAAGGCTACCTTGTCTCCAAATATAAGCTTGATCTTGTGGTGGGAAGGCCTTCGTTTGATGTTGAACTTTTGTCCCCGAGCACTGTTTCCGGAAGTGTCCATTTTGCTTCAAAATATGCGTCTTTTGTTAAGATTACCTAAAAAGAGTCTTGAACAACCAAATACTCGAAATCTAGTGTTTATGCATTAAAACCTTAGTGAAATGCTTATTAAACACTCACTTAGATAGTGAAAACGGGTAAAATATGCATGTTATCAACAGTCTACATGAGGAGAACGTGTATGCCATCAGCATAGGTCACGTGTATGATCACCACTCAACCCCTCGTGAAGCTAAACTCCCTGCGATGAATTGGTTTCGCGACATCGCGAACTACTTGGTCGCTGAGAAGGAACCTGGCAGTTTTGTTGGGTATAAGAAGAAGATGTTCTTAAGAGACATAAGGCATTACTTTTGGGATGAGCCTTACTTGTACAAGCAGTGTTCAGACGGTGTTTTCAGGCGTTGCGTTTCGGAGGAGGAAGTTCCAGGTATTCTCTTTCACTGTCATGGTTCGAGTTACGCAGGCCACTTCGCTACTTTCAAGACAGTGTCTAAAGCTCTACAAGCTGGTTTCTGGTGGCCAACTATGTTTAAAGATGCACATTCTTTCGTTTCTAAGTGTGATTCGTGTCAGAGGCAAGGAAACATTAGCAAGAGAAATGAGATGCCACATAATTTCATATTGGAGGTGGAAGTGTTCGATGTGTGGGGAAATGACTTCATGGGCCCTTTTCCATCTTCATTTGAAAATAATTACATCCTTGTGGCCGTGGACTATGTGTCTAAATGGGTTGAAGCAATGGCTAGTCCTACTAATGATGCCAAAGTGATAATAAAGATGTTCAATTCTGTGATCTTTCCAAAGTTTGGTGTACCTAGAATCGTGATCAGTGATGGTGGCTCTCATTTCATAAACAAGGTCTTTGAGAGTTTGTTGAAGAAGCATGGGGTCAAACACAAGGTAGCCACTCCTTACCATCCGCAGACGAATGGACAAATTGAGATTTCCAACAGGGAGATCAAGAGCATTCTGCAGAAGACTGTGAACACAACAAGAAAGGATTGGGCTGTGAAACTTGATGATGCTCTTTGGACATATATGACTGCTTACAAGACAACTTTAGGCACGACCCCATTCCATCTTGTCTATGGGAAATCATGTCATCTTCCAGTGGAGCTCGAATACAAGGCAGCATGGGCTGTAAAGTTGCTGAACTTTGACATCAAACCTGCTTCTGAAAGGAGGTTGATGCAACTGAACGAGCTGGATGAGATCCGACACATGGCTTATGAGAGCTCCAGGATTTACAAAGAAAGGACTAAGGCTATACATGACAAGAAGATCATTCCTCGGAACTTTGCTGCAAATGATCAGGTGTTACTTTTCAACTCTCGCCTGAAAATTTTTCCTGGGAAGTTGCGATCGCGATGGTCTGGTGCTTTCACTATAGAGGAAGTGAGACCATATGGAGCTGTTGTGTTGCCGAACACTGAAGGAGGCGAATTTGTGGTAAATGGTCAGCGTCTAAAGCTGTATCTCGCTGACACTAAAATCGCAAACGGGGACACAATTCCCCTTAGTGATGCACCTCATGCCTAAACGGCAACCAAAGTCAAGCTTGTGACTTAAAACAAGTGCTTGGTGGGAGGCAACCCACTGCTAAGTCTACATACTTAGTATTACATATATTTTTTTTACTAACTTACAGTTTCGGTTTTCATCTTAGAAAAAAGAAAAAAAAAACAAAAAACAAAAAACAAACAACGGACAGGTTAGATCGATCGATCAAGAGATCGATCGATCAGATTGTGCAGCTCGGACAGGGAGCTTTTAGACCGATCGTTCCAACACGGATCGATCGATCTAAATGACGCAACCGGACAGGGAGTTTTTAGACCGATCGTTCCAATACGGACCGATCGATCTAAATGACGCGAATAGGCAGGGGATTAGTAGACCGACCGATCTACTACGGATCGATCGATCTAAATCTCGAACACGGACATGAACGCTTTAGATCGATGTTCTAATTCAGACCGATCGATCCCGTGGCCAAGGTAAGTTTCCTTTCCCGATTTCTGGTTTAATGCGGTCCAACTTGGTTTGATAAACTTAAAATAAACCACAAAAACGTGATTTTTATCCCACAAACCCGATTTTAAGATCAAAAGTCTCTCTCTCTCTCTCCCTCTCTCCCTCTCTCCCTCTCTCTCCCTCTCTCTCTCTCTCTCTCTCTCTCATAAACGTAACATATTAAACTACGGATAACATTTTGGTCCAGTTTTAACTTAACCTTCACTGTCCTCCTCCTAATTCTTCTTTATCTTGTCTTTCTCAATGTATGATTTTTCACTTAAGTGTTGTAGAATTTTTATAAGACTTGTCCCATTATTTACTCGAAGACTGTACTGAACATGTTAAAGTTTTAGGATAACAAACCTTGTCTTTCATAACATGCATTCTTGTCATTCGAGCTTCTAAATATTTCAGTGAGTTTCTATTGTTGAACGAATCATGTTCACTTGAACATCAATTTCTAACTATCAAATTAAGAAATATCTTTTAAAAACTATGTACATTTTTCAGCGTGCTAATTCTTATTGATCTTTGAAGAAATTATATTATAGATGGGAATATTTTTTATTTTANCTCTCTCTCTCTCTCTCTCTCTCTCTCTCTCTCTCTCTCTTCCTTGGGTGATTTTGCCAAAAAATTTCATCAACACATAACTTCTTCAATTCTTCACGGATTTGGACGATTTTTGTGTGTGTGCTTTACACTCGGATTTTTGTCCTCTTTCTGATTCGAATAATCCCTCTCTCGATCGGAAAAGGTACGCGCCTCTATCTCTATTTTTTGAGTTCGAAAATTTTTGTGTAAGGATGGAATTCGAGTTTGTTTGTTTGTTCCTAGGTGATTCCGTGCCTTGCTAGTGTCTTCTAGGATGAATTCGCACACACCCCGTGTCTTGTTACGTTTTAATTGTGTGATTGAACTCAAAATTGGGATTTTAGGAGAAAATTTGAGAAATTGAGAACACTTTTGGTCATAAATCGAATTGGCTCGAATTGTCAAAGTGTTGGAAACCATTGTGTTGAATTGGAAGATATGATTAATGGTGTTGTGGCCCAATGCTCACGTTTCTGAAATTCAACCAATTCTCATGTTTTAGATACCTTTAATTAATATGATTTTGGTTTGATTTTGCAGGCCATGCAAAGGACAAAGGATGATGCAATCACCACACGGACACAATCCCCACGAAATGCAAGGAACCAACAACCACTAGGCGGTGGAAATCCTTCTTCCTCACAGCCTAAGAGGAAAGGAAAAACCGCAGCTACACCCTCTTATGTTCAAGAAGAAGAGGAGGAAGAAGAGGAGGAAGAAGAAGGCGAGCGAACCATTGCACCTTGGCCTCGGTCTGACAACACACCATTCACTTGCCTCCGCTTTCGCAACATCACTGTTTCCGAGATGCAAAGAGAGAGCAGATACAAGCTTAGGAAGCGTGGAGCTCCTTGGTCTGACATCCATAATACGTTCTACAATGGGATATTGAATGTGGAGATGGTGCCTACTCGGTTTGTATGCTCCAGAACTTTGTGCAAGATGGGGATAAAGGAGGATGTGCAGGACATGTTGGAAAATTTGGGGTTCGGGCACATTGCATACACGATATATCCTCTTTATCCGGAGTTGGTTCGCCAGTTTCTTGCTTCCGCCGAGCTCAATTTCAAGGATTGTGCCTATCCTAATGCCAGTGAAGTGACACTCGCCTATGAGATCTCTATTCCAGAGTTGTGTCAGCTCTATGGATTTATCATGTACAAGGAGAGCTGCAGGTTTTCCAATGACTTCCCACAGATTTTTGAGCTATGGCCTGTGATTGGTACATGACCTTTTGAGTCGTGTGATGCCAAGCTCATCATGATTAGGAACCCGGTGGTTCGCGCGGTTGCTAAGATTTTGAGTAACGTTCTGTTCGCAAAGGAGGAAGCAGGCGATTTGAGGAAAGATGAGTTGATGATGCTACATTTTGGCCTTCCTCCTTTTGCACAAGACATCTATAGCACTCCGCCACGAGCCGCTCTTAGCACCAACCTTGGTGTTAAGTTTGCTCAAGTTCTTGTGGGGAAGATATTCCGAGGCCTTACCACGAGCACGACGAAGAAAGAAGCCATTTTCAGATACCACCAGATAGACTTGTCTACCACGCCATGTGTTGACAAGATTGAGCTTCTTGATGAGCAACAATTCAAGAGATATGGGATCCTGAAGATAGGTTACAAGTATCGGTCCCAGGACCGCGACAGAATCTATAGGTATTGCCAACTTCCACAGCATAACATCACTACTCTCACCTCTCGCGAGAACCTCGAGTTCTTACCACCTCCTGAGTTCCTCTGCCCGAACCGTTCCGCTGCAGTTGCACCGAGCAGAGGCAGCTCTTCCAGGACTGTTCACAAGCACTATCGGGAGGATGATATAGTGCTACCATGTGATTCTATGGAGCAGTTTCTTCCTATTGACACTGATGCCTTACACAGTCATCCTCTTGCTGCCGGTGCTTCAGATAGCGACTTAAGGATTTGGGAGCGTGACACACACCAAAAGAAAAACACATTACTACTTTGGGTGGTGGATTCACTTCAGAAGCTCCAACGCGCAATACGTCCTTCTTGTTTCCGAGCTTTGGATACTACGAGGCCAAGTGCTGCGGATGCTCCCGACGTTGCTGGACGCGGGACCACAAAGGACGAGGCTTCAGACCCAGCGGCACACCTACCTAGGCGCAGGCGCAGGAAGCAGCCAGGCGCGAGTCAGAGCGCCACTTTCGACAGTGACCATTGAGCGTATGCGGAGTATCATCTCTTTTCTCATTGTATTATATCAGTTTAATTTTTCTTTTTATTCTTGCATTTTTCTTTGCGTTTGTCATATCCTTCTTCTGGTTTATCTTCACACCGAGTCGGTGTGAAGTAAGTCTGAGGGAGGGTATTTGCTGGGACTAACGCAATTTTTCTTTGTTTTGTTTCTCTTGAGTCATTTTGATGTTTTTTTTGAGTCAGTCCAACTTGTTTTATTGAGTCAAAAACCATGTTGAAACTATGAGCTTTTCTTGGAACTAACCATTTTGCATTGACACTTGAAGGACCATTACCACATCAGTTGATTGCAGATTTTACTAGTTAGAACACTGTGAGTGGATCAATCTAACAAAGAAAGTTAAGATTTCTGGAGAGTTCGAAAGATGCATTGTTGGCTCCGCCCAAATGAACCTTAATTTTCTCATCTTGGGGCTTGGCATACATCGAACCTAATTCCTCTTCCAGCACTATAAAGATAAGTTTTATCACAATCTCTCTTTGATCTTCCCTAAAAGAAAAAAAAAAGAAGAAGTCTAACTTTAAGAACGGCAGCCTGAGAGATATCAGATCAATCGTTCCATCATTAGATCGACCGATCTGTTTGCCGAAGATTTCCAAAAGGTTTTTAGATCGACCGTTCTATTTGTAGATCGATCGATCCCACCCCAAACCGACCGATTCACTTACGCAGAAAAAAAGGAAATCTCGGTTTTTCCTATTTTTGATTGGTTTTGGAATGGATTTCGACCTAAAACGTGACAAGACCTATATATACTTTTTTGGCCATTGTTTAGGCCACGCTACTTTTTACATTCATACTTTTGGCTTTTGGCAATTTGTAAGCTTCGGGGAGACGAATCTCTGACTCTACATCTTTGAGAAGATTTATGAACCCCTTTGGATTTCTATTTTATTTAATTATGAGTTTCTCTTCATCTCCTTGTTGTTTTTCTGTTTCCATGGATGAGTAGTTTCATAGTTAGGTTTAGGGTTTTCAAAGGAATTTAGGAATCTTTGAATTAGACATAGATAGGGATTTATCATTTGTTGTCTTCACCTTTCGTTGTGTTCATTGTTTAGACTGAATTGATCACTTAGTCTATGATTTAGTGTTTAATCTATTCATCAAAAGTGCTATAGATTGCTTGAAAGAACATAGGTGAGCGTTTTGTCCTTAGCCAACGGAAGCTGATGCTAAGGCAATCCGTGAACAAATTAAACCTGCTCGTTAATGCTTGTTTAGAATTCTAAGTTCAAATGACAGTTTAGATACTTAAGTTAATAGATAAAGTAATTAACACCACGACGGTGGATTGGTTAAACATTCATGTTTAAGTTCTAGATAGAGCTTATTTGTTCCCTGAATAATTGTCTGATTCATGATCTCCGAATTCTGCAAATTGACCTTGACCTAACGCTTCGTTTAATGAATTTTACATCGCTTTTATTGCTATTTTCGTTTTACTTTACAAACAACAAACCATATCTTTTTTTTAACTTAATTTTGGTCTAAAAAATCGTAGTGTGGCCTTTGGAACTTGTGGATTCGATTCCTAAATACTACGACATTGCTGTGCACTTGCAGTAGTTATTTTAGAGTTAAAACTCTGTCTATCAATGGATCAGAGTATCCTAGACAAAGTTTATCTATTTGAATCAGAAATATAATTGAAAAAGATTCAAAAAGTACCGTTCTGCATCAAGTTGATGACCCATCACTGCAAAGAGACCAAAAGTGCAAAGAGAAAAAAAAAGAGTTGGTGTCGTTGCCTAAAAGAAAACACCCGAATTCATGAATATGCAATGCCACGTCAATTTTAGAGACTCGTTGGTTCATTTAATTCAATCAAGAATGTGGACCATGAGCCCATAACTTGAGCCAATTTTTATAGATTTGTGAGTTTTTCTAAACACTAGAGACGAAATGAAATAGTGATGTTATTGAATATGAATATGAATTGTATTGAGTTTATAATGATAAGAGTTATATGTCTATTTATACAAAAGTTATGAGAATCACATTAATGAGAATATCATATAATAAATGAGAATATATGTTGGAGTCAATGATGAAGATGATGGAGAATATTATCTCTATACTCTTTCCTTAATACGCCCCCTCAAGATCAAGACGCTGGTGAAATCAAATCGGAATCAAACGGTTTGAGATTGACCGAGAATAGTTGCATCAAGATGTGGTGGTAGAGATCAAGGCGCCAATGATGGAGAGAGATCTCTGGCTTTATCGATGGATTCTTTCGGTGGACCTCTCGTGGATGTTGGTAGGCATGGTGGAAGTTGCTGCTGCGAACGGTTGGATGCTAGCAACTTGAGACAAGTTTTGTTGATGTGCAGCAGAGATCTAAGATCTCATTTTGATGACATTTTATGATGGTTGAGAAAGCCCTAAGGCTTTGAGAAGCACTATGGCTTGAGAAATAAAAGACTCATGGAAAAGACATTCTTCTTTTAGAGATTGTGTCCTCAGGAGAAAGATTCAGATGTCTATGACTTGAATGAGAAGCTCGATGGCTTGGATTCAGAGGTTCATGATGAACTTGAATTTGGAAGCATATATCTTAGATTCAGAGGCACATGGTATACTTAAAAATAGAGAAACATTTGGCTTAAAAATAGGAAAAACAACAGAAAACAAAAGAGCAAAATCACTAATAAAAATGGAAGAAAACCGTGTTTTTAACAAAATAAGAACATAGTTTTAGTTTGATCGGTGGATCAAAACTCACACAAATAACCTGCTCTGCTACCATATTGAATATGAATATGAATTTTATTGAGTTTATAATGATAAGAGTTACATGTCTATTTATACAAGAGTTATGAGAATCACATTAATGAGAATATATGTTGGAGTCAATGATGAAGATAATGGAAAATAATATCTCTATGCTCTTTCCTATTTTTTCCTTAATAGATGTTACCACCATCTTTCGGAGTAGATACAATTTTTTTTTTTTTACTTTCCTTTCATTTATTTGCTATATGGTTAGGATTTTCTGTAATTTGAAAACGTAATTGTATCGGACAGCTACGAGAGATGTGTCATCTCTGTATTTTTACCACCGTTCATGATAGATCTACAATTTTTGTTCCATTGCATTTTTTACTCTCTTCCCTTTTGATTATCTGCTATAGAGTTAGTTTATGCTACTATTTCTAGTCTAGATAGACATGGCGTATGAAAGTCTCGTAGAGATAGATTTCAAGAGATAATTAGATTAATTAATTATCACGGTAAGGTTTTAGACCTTTTGGAATTCACAACTTTTTTTCTAGAGTAGTATAAAGTGTTTCGATTTTAGCACTTTCCATGATAAATTAATAAGAGTAAGAACATAAATCTGTTTAGGAAGAATTATTATTAGACTATTTAAGATTAATATTACAAGATACATAAGTTTATATAGAGATATAACCAACTAAATTGTCTAAACTAATATGTAAATAATACATTTAAGATAAATGTAAATTTTCTATTCTAAGATATTGGTAAATTTTCATAATCTTCTAGATCTTCTTTGATCTTCATGATTTTCATAATCTTGATACGGTCATCTTATCGATTTCTCAATAATGTCCTTCAAGCTTTTGGATGTCAATCTCTCATGTTGAGGATTTTGTGTCTTTTGGTGTTTCGAAACCCATTATAAAGGATCTTAATTAATCAAAGAAACTTGCAAAAGAAGTCAATGAGAAACTTAGAGAGGCATTGGGCAGCTCAAGAACGACGAGCTTATGAGAGTTTCGAGATGGAACAAGAAGCAACTCGAATTTGAACTTGAACGCCATGATTATGAAGTTGAGTTCAGAGAATAGAATCAAACGCCATGATTATGAAGACACACACACACACAAAACAGAGCTTAATGCATAGTAGAACAAAAATGAAACTTGAAGTTGATAATGTTATATAACATGAACATGATTCTAACATATTTCGAGTGAAAAAATGGAAACAATCTCAAAACAACTCGTTAGACATTTTGTCAAAACACCTTGCAGGCATGTTAGCAATGGCTTTGTGTTTGAAGTCTTGCTTGAGAAGAAGAAGAAGAAGAAGAAAAAGAAGAAGAAATGGCTTGGGCAGTCGGATTGGGTTTCACTTGAAAAAGGAGATGAAGAGGCGTTTTGAAGATATCTTTGGATCTTCTTTAGTTCTTTGGCCACTTCCACCATTGTTGGAACTTCACCTCTAAGACCGATGTATCTCTGTGAGAGAATTAGGAAAGCTTTCATTTGACAACGCTCTACTTCTGAAATTTCACCCATCTCTTCTACCATCTTTGGATCTGCGATCTCTTCCATGCCTCGCTCTTCAATGGATTTTAGCAACCAATTCGGAAAATATCTCCATCGACATTTCTCCCATTGTAAATTCAACTTCTTCTCCTTCTAGAGAAAGGTCAACAAATCTATTGTACCCTCTTAAAAGCTTTTGCATAAGAATTCCAATGCTGAAGACTTTCGTTTTCTCGGAGACTGCCTTATCTTCCTTATAACTTGGTTCGTTGAAACCATAACCTTTATAATCATATTTTGATGCCGCGACAAATGTTTTTTTAAATGGACCCTAAAATCTAACTAAAATTTGTAAAAACAATTAGAGACCTAGTGCAAATGCACATCTAGCACATGGCTAGAACCGGGCCTGGTTACAAAGGCATGGTCACTTTAAATATTACCTCGCTTTTAGGAGGTCTTTCATGACTTCATGATCTTTTCATTTACGAGTTTGTTGCTTTTGTAGCATTCATGTTTTGTTTGGGGTAATACCTTGGAATATTACTAGACTAATTTCCTAACTTCACAACTAACAACATAGCAGAATCACTAAATAAGGTGTTGTGTAGAGCTAGAAGTAAGCCTGTTACAACTGCTTTACATATAAGATTTAATTACAATTT
Source organism: Alliaria petiolata (assembly GCA_020283515.1). NCBI lineage: Eukaryota > Viridiplantae > Streptophyta > Magnoliopsida > Brassicales > Brassicaceae > Alliaria > Alliaria petiolata. Next base: position 34,008,899 of record JAHZTW010000004.1, on the reverse strand, counting down.
AATTACATATAAAATATCTAACGAAATCAATTTTGAATGGATTTTATGTTTTTAACATATTTTCTTTCTAATTTATACTATTATTTGCGAAGTGAATTTGGCTGAGAATGAAAGTTGAAAACTGAATTACTCTTTTACCATTAATGAATACAAAGGGAAGGGTGTATAATTTAGTAATTTAGCTAGCATATTTAATTGTGGCCTATTTAATTATTACTTTCCTTTATTTGTTAATGCGATATTCCCTAATGCTATATATCATGTATTTAATTACTTTGAAAAGAAAATATATTATTTCATATTGTTTGATTCAACTGAAAATGATAATTACTATTTCTTATACTCCAGTTATTAAAAAAATCGAGTTATCAATAATTAAAAAGATTATTCGGTGTAAACCCTAAATATGTTTTCCTATAAATAGTTTAATCCCGTGTAGCCACTTTTTATTTTACCGTCATCTAGGTTTAGTTTAGTTCATGTATATCTTCTTCTAGGTTTAATTTAGTCGATGCATATCATGAGTTTTTTTATTGTGATTTGTTTGTTTTAATTTGATTGTATTTAGTATGAGGCTGATCTTCTGTTTTTTTTGTTTGTAAGGTACACAGTGAAGGATAATCAAACGAATGCTAGCCATAAAAGATAATATAAAAGGTATGTTGATCACAAGATATGAACATAACTTGATTGTGAGTCCCTTTTCATGTTTAAAGGTGTTCGTGAAGATTAAAATTACTATTGGCCGGAATTGCTTGCGTGAATAAGGGTAGTATCAGCAAAAACAAAGATCGGTTAGTTTTGGTATGTGCACGCTAATCTTTCAATCTCCAAATACGTTTGATCGGCACATCGCTATTATTGTTTTATGCATCTTCGGTTACTTCGTTTGTTATTTAACTGTGCTTCAATTTTTTTGTGGCAGGTGTGTAAGAGTCGAATCCAATCAACAGGTAACCCTAAATCATTATTTTTTTCTCTTATGGTAACATCTTTCGTTTTGTATGCTCTTTATTTTTAGCGTTGAAGCTTTTTGTATTATCCTTTGTATGATCATATTTGCTTTGTTACATGTGTTTTTGCTCTTTCTATTTGATAGTTCTGTGTTTGTTTACTCGTCTAAAAACCTTTTTGCAGGCTGCATAATGGGAAATCAGATTTATTAAATCAACATAGTGAAGATCCTTTGAGAGGGACCTTGAAAGCACGGCCAAGATGATGTTGAGAGACAACTTCGGGTTCCTTCTTTTTATTTTTTTGATGATTTGTTTACTTATGTTGTTAATCTAATGGATAACGAATCAGTTTATAAATTTGATGAGTTGAATCTACACGTGAATTGTGTCCATCATTAAACGTAGGATTTTTTTTTTTTTTGGGGGTAAATAGTTTAATTCTGTTTCTTCTTTTTACTTTTTTGATGAGCTGATCTAATAGGTATTGGATCGGTTTATAAATTTGAGGAGCTGAAGCTACGCAAATTATGTTCATCATTTAAAGGTAGTCATTTAATTTGTTTCTGGTATATATAGTTTACTTCGATTTTTTTTTTATACTTTTTCTATGATTTGTTTAGTTATGGTTTTCATCCAATAGATGGTCAGTTTTAATTTGAGGAGTGGAAGCTACGTTAGTTATGTTAATCATTTAGAGATAGGTTGTATGCACTATAAGTCAACTACTGTTTCAGAATTTGATACACAAATAAAAAAAGGTCCAGGTCCATTTGTTAGGGATTTCGTAACCAAGACATAGTAACCACGCCATATGTTTTCTCGGGAATAGCGGTGAAGAATAAATTGTTTTTACTAAATCCTAAATAACAATTATTTTTCTTTTGAAAATTTTGGTGACTTTGTAGTTGGAGTTTGTTAAAAGGTTGTCATGTGGTTTTGAAGATGAAGAATCAAATGATGTTTCTGAATCTGAGAGCAGTATTGATGATGGAGACTGTTCTAGCAGTGACCAGACCTCGACAAACAATGAGGAATGTGATGAACATATAGTGATGATGAGACCGATTATAATGAAGATATGGACATAATGAGCATGGAGACGATGATGATGGAAGTAGTGAATCAGAATATTGTAAACGATTATCAAACAAACGTTAGCCATACAAGATCAAAAGGTATGTTTCTTTTGATATGTTTCCCTCATCGAGCTAAAACATCAATAGGTATATGCAGATCATTATCCATAATAACTTCAGTTTTATTAGTTTTTAATGATTTGGTTTTTTAATTTTGTTTCCAGCGTTGAATATGCGATAAGAAAAGCTATTCTGGGGGTGATGAGGATACATCCACGGTGTGTTTCGCCGTGATCTAAAACCGGAAAGTCTTCTTCTGGATAAGGATAAATGAATCATAATTATCGCTGATTTGGGTCTTGGTCGTGCTTTCAAGGTCCCTGTCAAGTCTTACACTCACAAGATAGTTACTCTCTTCTTGGCTCTACTCATTACTCGACTACTGCTGTTGACATTTAGTCGGTAGGATGCATCTTTGGTTAGTCTCCCCACTTACTTTGAAATGTGTCTTTGTTCTACTATGTGTCTTATTGCTGTTTCTTACTATTTGAATTTCATTTCATTGATAGTTTTGATGTCAGTGTATGTGTATCAATGAATGATACAAGAACCAGTGTAAAAGAATGCAGTTCCCATGAACTGATTTACGATTCTATTGCCAATCTATATATACTGTTTTTGTTTTGTTTTTTGGAACAAATATATACTGTATTTTTGATCATAGTTGTTTTGGTTTCTGGAGATTGCTAGGAACATCAACAGAGCAGCAATGTCCCGCTGTAATGGCTATTCGCGTCTGTCATGTGTATCCATAGTAGGAGCCGCCAAGAGGTATCACATGCTCTTCCATTTCAAGAGGAGTCAGGCTCTGGTATCTGTGACGAAGTAGCTGGAAGGAGGCAATTATAGATTGCACTCTTCTGTGACAGAGCGTTGTTCATGAGAACGGTTTACTCAAAGTAACACAATATTTTTTTTTTTTGAGGAATATCAAGGAGTTATTGAAGTTACTCGAGGAAGCATTGGCCAAGAATTACATCCAAAAGAAGATAACGGTGCTCTCAGTGAGAGCGAAAAAGACTATGATTTGATTCCAAAGGGGTTGAGTTTTGTAAGGAGAATGGTCATAGAAGTGCATAAGAGAAGTCTTTAGTCATAGAAGTGCAGAAGAGAAGTCTTCTAAAGTAGAAACCTTGTACGGCATGAACGTGAGACTTTAGGACAGAGAAAAGCAAGAAGATTCTCCAGATGGTAATGATGATGATACAGTTGAAGTTGAATTTAAAATGTGGGAAAGTTCAGATTGAGAAGAAAGAAGCTTTCCTCAAGAAAAAACCAGAGCAAAGAGTATCCAACATGATACACAAGAAGAACTTGCCAACCCAAAAAATCTGTGGTAAAACAGAGAAACGTGAACGTTGGACCCGTCACAGCTACGTTTCCGTCCAAGAAGAAGGAAGAGCATCTGAAGAAGCCAGAGAAAAAGGTGAGCAAAGTGTTCGGAGAGCAGGGGACCATTTACGTCGATTAAGACTTTCGTACAGTTCTTCTTGTGGCTTTCCTCTATTCCAAGTGGAAGAAATTAGTAATGCAAGAAATGAGTAATTCAATTTTCTTAGTATGGTTAAAATGAGTTCATTATTTGTATACAAAAACAAACAAGAAATTCGAACTTAATCGAGCTAAGATACTAATCTAAAGCCTATATGAATTTGAAAATTAAGGATATACCCGATTAAAACTCGAATCCGAACAGAAGTCATAACCATACTAAATGTACTATTATTTATAACCCAAAAACACTTCAAACCCCAAAAACTAAACCGAAATGGATCAACAACCGAATTAAACACTTTTAGATCGGATCTTTAACCAAAAAATAAAATTTCAAAAATTTGTTCAATATTTGGAAATAGTTAAGGATATTCACACATATCAATCACAGTATATTATATATATATTAGTTGTGGAACCAGGACAAGGGTGCAAAGAGTGGAAGGGAAAGAGAGTCTGATGAGTTTACGGGTTTCAATAGAAGAGGAACTCGCAATCAAGTTGATTCTTTTAGGGATAATTGGTGTGATGATAGAGAAAGTGGATTGAGTGTTCGGATTCAAGGCAAGAGTAGTCAGGGCAAAGAATCATATATTAATGTGTTTTGTTATTCTTTGTGTTTTTTGAAATTTTATAAAATTAAAAATTTCTTTTTTTTATTGTATCGAAAAGTGTATATCCTGATTTAAATTAATATGAAAATGATAATTTACATAAATGATTAATTTGTATCGATGTTTATCAGGTGACCAAAACAAAAAAGGTTTCCAATAATCAAAAAATAATATTTGGACTAACCCTAAATCTGTTTTTAGGTTTAGTTTAGTTCACGCATTATATTTTATAAATTTATATATATACATATATATATATATGTGTGATTTTCATACGATAGTTCTTGATTTCTCTATTGTTATTTGTTTGTTTTGCTGTGATTTTTTATTGTTAATTATGAGTGATTTTGGTTCTAACCTCGATGTTTTATCTTACTTTTTTGAAACTCGCCGATACCGAAGTCCTAAAACGCTGCAGGCTCACACATGGCTGGGTTCTCTACTGGAATGGCACACGTGTCCTTGGATTATTGCAATATCACGAGTCATAGGTCAGTAAAATTGATTACACTTGACATGACGAAACACTATGTCCATGTCCTAATGTTTGTACAAAAGCTTTTGTGCTTTTTAAGAATAACTTAAGCAAAAGCGCAACGGAAGAATAACGTAGGACAAAGGAGAAAGAAGAAGGAGGAGAGGAAGCCTACTAACTTCCATCGCAAGTAGGCTTCATGATTTCTTTGCAAGTAATTTTCCAATTCTGTGGCACTGGTGAATATGTATGCACATATACTAATTATTTTAAGTTGCATGTCTTGGCTATGGTGGTTCATGAGGAAGAGAAGCTCGGTCACTGTAATCCTCTCAGTTTCCCTATCGTAAGCATCTCTTTTTAGTGTCTTTTTTTGTTCTTTAAACGTGTATTTTAGAAATTACCTAAAATTCGTCAAACAATTTGTAAAGAGTTTAGAGAGTTTAGTGCTAACAAGATTTGTGACGATGAGTCTGAATCTTAAGATCTTTTGTTTTTGTGTGTGTTAATTACAATGTGGTATATAATGTCTTTTACATCTACTAAACCGTATAGAATTATTTCGACCGAATGTGTACTTTAATTAAATTCGTTGTTTTCTTGGTCTATTGTGAAGAAAGAAAACCATAATAAGTAGAAGGAATAAGAAAAAGAAGATACAAGTTTAAAGAGATAACCAGATCTATGAAAAAGAAAAACCGGAAGAGAAAGACGAAGACAAATCGAATGAGAAAGAACAAGAAGTTGGAGAAGACACATGCAATAAAGAAAAAATAGAAGTCAAAGACGATTAATAAGAAGAAGAAAAAATAAATTAAAGACGATTAAGACGAGCAAGAGCAATATTTTACGATATTATTGTTTTAAAATCGCTTGAATTAAAAGTAACACATATAATATAACACTATATATATATATATATATATATGTATATATATGATAGTCAACATAGTAAATTTATGTTTGATGCGGTTTTGTTTTCAAAATTAGTTGATTTGCAATTTAAATAAGTTCTTTTTAGTAACTAAGCCATATTCTATAAGGCAATTTTGCATATAAAAGATTCATTACAAGAAACAAGTGTGAAAACATAGAATTAAAAACTGATATGGAGCTGTTAAAAATGCATTACGAAAACATAGATTTATAAGTTTTTGAGAAAATCGTTATGAAAAAACTATCATATAATATTAATAAATTTACTATAAAGACATAACTGTATTCGTTTTATTTATAAAGACATAACTGTATTCGTGTTATATATATTGTATTTCCAAAATATATTAAATAATATTTTTTTGAACTTTTATACCTAGCTGTCATACTTTGGTGGATTAATAGCAATAGAATAAAGATAAGCAAAAATAAAAATGAAAAACTTACACGGTTCGAAAAGGTAGCAAGAAGTTAATCTACTATATGAAAGTAGAATGGCACTCTCCAGGGGCTGCCACGTCAGCACACAAGAGCATGCCAAGTGTCCTTCATTATTAAATTTTTTAAAAATTGTTTCACTTGAATTAAATGCGAATCAAACAAAATATTTTTATTCTTTCACATCCAAGGGGATTCGAACCCACAATTTTCTCAATAAAAATCAACAGCCTTATCCATTATGCCATGAGTGCTCTTTGATAAAGTTTGCAAAGATTACTATAACAATAGTAAAAGACATAAAAAAAACTATGCTCATCTAATATACACTACAATTTTAAAAATAACATAACAAAATGAATCAAAAGGAAAAATAATAGAATAAAAAAATAAAAAAACTTCAAACGAATAGTACATATGACTTATCAAATCACTAGATTATATACAACATCTATTGTAATTAATGACAAATAAAATCTTATTCACAAAACGCAAAACCAAAAAAAAACATTCAAGTTAAATTTTTTTTTTTAAGGATTAGTGTTTCAGCTTTTTTTTTTTTTTTGTCTACAGCTTTTTTGTTCTTAGAATGAAGTTAAATCATTTACTTTTGTTTTAATTTTATTTTTTCTTAATTGATAACATAATAACAGTCATTTATTTATTAAAATATAACTACTCATAAAATTAAATTTTACCTATATAATATATTCTAATCGCAACATGTGTCGAAGTCTAACCAATTCACTTACCACGTGTCGCGATCATGTTAATTACTAATTTAAACGCATCCAACTATATATGATAAAAAGATTTAGACTAAACATAATTATAAACAATTTCAATTTTAATTTTCTTATTCTTTCAGATTAATTTGTGTCTTATGTTATGTATATAATAAAATATAAATTATTATGGTATAAGAAATAATAAATAACATATTTAACAAAAAATAAATCATTGAAAAAAATAAACAAATAAGACATTCTTAAATCACAAATCATATACTACTATATAATAGATGAATGAGACTTTGCAGAAGATGACACATCACCTTCTTCGTCAATCTTCCACATGTATAAAATATATAAGCAATTAATTATTATATTTTAAAATATCGAGTAACATAAATAAAAATTAACTTATGTATAATTAGCTATACATAAAAACTATTAAATTTGAATTCAACTATTTAAAAATTATTGTAAGTAGATGAAATTCAAATTTAATTAAAAAACATACATATATATAAATCTTATATAATACATAATTTTAAATATAACATTATATTTACTTTTTAGTGATTTAATACCCATTTTCAAATAAATTAGGATAATTAAACTTTGGTACAACTGAAAAAATATGATATTGAATAAATTAAGAAGTTAACTACAATATATAAATCATAAGACACAACAAAATATTCAATAAAAAAATCGAGAAGATAACAAATTAAATTAAAAATATAGAGAAGAAGAAAAAAATTAAAGAAAAAAAAGAATGGATACAAAAATATGCAAAATTTTAAAATATGGAAAAATACATGGATTCAAAGAAAGATATATAAAATAAATCATCAAAATGATAAATTGAAAAAATTGAAAATTATTGTAATATTAAGATTTAGACAAATGAAAAGAGGATGAAAATTAAAGAGTAAATAAAGATTCTTAAAATAATGTATGAAATAGATTTCACATATCCTCAAGAAAAAAAAGTAGAAAATAACAATTTTCTAAAAATAAAAAATAAAATCAATAGTCAAAATATAGATCTAAACATATTATTTAAAACTCAAATTGAAATAAAACCCGCGCATCGCACGGGTTCTCTCCTAGTAACATTAAATGTGGAAAAATATAAACTATACAATTTATTTAAAATTTGGTTTTTGCATTGTCACATTTATATACCAGTAATTTTATGTTAATTAATGTTTATAGTAGAATAAAAATAAAATTAAGTTAATGTTGAATCGTTGATGTATAGAAGTTTTTATGTTAACCTATGAAATATGTTAAGGGCTTTCTAACCATTTCATTTTCCTAACGCTTTACAACCACTTTAACGTATTAGACCTGATTTAAATTTTCCAATAAATCAAAAGATTCAATTGTTTTTTTTTACTATTAACATGTCAAAGTAATACCGCTAGAAGCAATGATCATCCTTTGGATCCCAACACAAACATCGTAGTAACAACAAAACATGATATATATTTGCAAAATCCCAATGGCATTAACTCCTTCTATTTAATTAATTTTTTTTAGTTAGTTGATTGTGTGGAAACAGTTTAAAATGATTTCTTTCAAATAGATCGAGTACGAGTGGAACAATCATGCAAAATATTGCAACCCATATATTGTACTGTAAAGACCATGATACTCTTTGTTGAGTTGACATTGCTACATTGGTTATCCTAATATAAGGTGAGGGTGGAAAAATACATAACCATTTAAGATGTGTTATGTTTTTACATGATTAATTTTCCCTGGTATTATTGTCTAATCATTTTTGAGGTTTTTGATACTGTAATTGCAGACAAAATTTATGTTTGTTGCGGTTTTGTTTTCAATATTAGTTGATATGCAATTTAAATAAGTTGTTTCGTGTCTTCACTTAGAAGAACGATAAGAATCGGTTAGAAGGAGAGACACTTACTGCAAAATTTGAAAGAGAGAACCGGCGAGCGAGAGATATAAAAGATTTTTAGAAAGAGAGAACTTCTGTAATTACAATGAAACATTATTCATTATGTTCTTAAGCTTTATTATTGCTATTGATTTATTTGGAAAATCGGTACATGAAAACATAATTATAAACATTTTTTACAAATTTGTTTATGAATTAAAAATTTATGGTAAAATAATAATCAAAATTTCAATTGATTTAGTAAAAGTTTTGAAATAAAATCAATTAAAGTATTTTTATAATTATAAATATAGCATTCAATATATTATAAATAGATAACTTTTCATGTTCATTCACCAAATAATAAAATTATTATTTTAACACTATAAACAAAGAAGAATACGAATGGAAGAAAAATAAAAACTACGAGAAAAATACAATGTAAGATCAAAAGAATAAGAAAATGAAGAATTTGGAGAAAAATAAGAATAATCTGAAGACAGAAGAAGAAGGAGAAACAGGAAAGAATAAGACGAAAGAAGAAATATGAAAAAAGAAAGAAGAAAGAAGAAGAAGAGACAAGAAAAAGTCACTAAGAAAGAAGAAACAATAATAGAGACATATAAAAAGAATATAAAAAAAAAAGGAGAAAAAGAACTTAGTGAACATGAAAAAAGAAGAACGAAGACGTAATAAGAGAAAACACCAAAAAAGAAGAAAGAAGAATGAAGAAAAAAGAAGAAGAAAAACGAAATCTTATTACATGATGTGTATTGGATAAATAACACATATGCAGAAAACATGATGCAGAGAATAACAAAGAAAATAAATTGGAAGAAAAGAAGACAAACAACGATAGCAATAAAATTAGTTGATTTTATTCGATTATTTTATGTAAAGAATATGATTATGCGTGTTTGCCGCATATAATTTTAACATCTAACTTGCATTTATAGTAAGCATAAACGCAAAAAAATATATTTGTACGTTCGATACGCGAAACAAACAGTATCCAATTATACAATATATGTTATTATTTTAAATTGTATTAGTTCCCATAACATGCAGATATTTAGTGACTAAAAAAGAGTATAATTCAAATGGAAAACATAGCATCAAGGAATGTTAGTGTAGTTGTAGTCCAACAGATTGATCGTAATGTTGAGATTGTTGAAGAAACTCTTAATTCTTAAGGGTCATGAAGTGCGGCTGCTGAATCTGAAGACTTTGCATGCGTTTGATCTCCCAAAGTTGTGTACAAATTTTAAATATTTCATTTCTTACGACTTTGATCTTGACTATGGCTATTCCCCAAATTGAATTACAAGAAGCCAAAAACCTCATTTCAGTGCATTTTTTTGATTTTACATTTGTGCTTGGTTTTTCATGGCTTACACTGTTTGTTAAGTTTTGCGGTGAATATTTATCTCAGTGAAAATTTGTTTGCTTCGTTCCTGAACCTCTCGGATTCTTCATTCATTAGGGAAACCAAGCAATAAAAACAATCAAGTTTAAACTAATTTTGCAACACTTTGATTTTTTTTTATTTTTGATTTTTTTATAAGAAAAATTGAAAAGAAAAATGGAACAAATATAATCACATTTGACTGATTTTTTTTTTAAGTCGATTTTTCTTCTTGATAAATCAAACTAATCCAAATAAAAAATGGATATTAAAAAACTAACCATATTATAATATGATTTCAATGGTTTTATTTTGAATAACCAAATTCAAATCAAAGTCAAATTAGAAAAGAAAAAATAATCTAGAACTAAAGCTTTTTTATGAGGTTAAAGATATGTTTATTAAAAATGAAATCCAAACCGAAACAAAAATCAAACCATATGAAATTTTGCATGTTAAATTAAATTTTACTTTAGATATATCACTATTTATAAACCAAAAATCGAATCAAAATTGAATTCAAAGTGATATTCAAATTAAACACTCCTAATTGAAAGTTTGGTTTTCAAATTCAACACTATAATTTATTTGTTTTGCCATGTATGAATAGTAGTATGAAAATCTGGTCAGCAATATTCACAGAAAACTGTGTTGTAGCATTTACCATATTTCCAACACAATAGTATAGTCGTATAGATTATAAATAATAGATATTGAGATTTATATATATGAACATTTGAGACAATCACAATTAATGTATATTCTGAGTTAACTCTGCAAAAGGCACGGCTGATGTTTTGTCAAGTGTTGAAATGAATAATGGAAAAAGCAAAAACATGTTGCGCACAGGTGAGAGAGAGAGAGAGAGAGAGGAAAAAATAAATTATATAACGTTATTCTTTTTTGTTCTTCTAAATGATATTGGTAAGTTTTTACTTCTTATTGTCAAACTTTGAGATGATTCTTTGATTTAGTTTCTCAAACTTTGAGTAATTGTTGCATTATGTCTCTCCAGGTTTGTTTTCCTCACAAGTGATGGTCGTATAACTCACATGTATGTCCGCTGATTCCGCTTAGCATCAAGAAGCTTTCTCTTTGAATTGTTCCCTGAGGGAAGATTTTGACACAAATATCAAAGCATGTTCTTCGTATGATTTGTTCTATTTTCTCGGTTATTGAATTCGTAAAATCCACGCTTTGATTTATTTGTTGTTAGTTCTCCTATTGTTAGATTTCTTTGCCAAATGCCAGGTTTAGGTTATTGAAATAGTTCATAATTCTGATTGAATCAAATCCTTTGACTTATTCTCAATAGCTGCCAGTGTTTGGATATAATTTGAAATCTTATCATTCGTATTGTTATAGTGATATGATATATATATTACTAGTACTGATTATGTTCAAAACAAAAGTAATTATTTTACATTGTTTCACATATCATCTATATGCACATGGCGCATACCAATCATCTAATTTTAACATAGAATTGGTACATCATGCATGCCGATCCATGGCATACATAGACAATTTGAATTAATATTATTTAGTAATCCTAAAATTAATAATTTCTAAATATTATCCAACATTTGTTTCATTTTGTGTAATTGTTACATTTCTTACTGAAATTTTATTAATAGTATACAACATATGGATTCATCGTGCATATTAAAATTCAAAAATTATTTTTTAAAAAAATATAAAAGAAATTTAGAAAACTAAAACATATTTATTAAAATTTTATGGTGTATACTACGTACTAACAAAGCAAAGAAGAAGAATAAAAAACGAGTAAGAGGAATAAAAACAAAAATTCGATGAACTAGAAGTTGGAAAAGACGATGAAGAAGATAATTAAAACAGAAAATAGAGAAGATGAATAAGAATTCAAAAAAGGTGAAAATAAAATAAAATTGTGAGATGAAATCTATAGATGTAATTGATGGGTACATATAATTCATAGATACATGTTAAAAGGAAATACCAAAGTTTTCTCTTTGGGTGAGACAAGGAAAAAATATCAAGAAGATGTTTAGTGCAGTTTTGTTTTCAAAATTAGATTATATACAATTTAAATAAATTGTTTAGTGTAGAAAGTATGAAGAAGAAAGAAGAAGGAAGAAAGAAGAAGAACAAAGATGACAAAATAAAAAGGAATAAAGAAGACAAAGAAGAAGAATAAGAACTTAATGAAGAATAAGAGAGAAGAAGAAGGAGGGATGAAGAAGAGAGAAGAAGAAAGAAGAATAAATAAGAAGAAGAAGATGAACAAGAACAAGAAGAAAGAACAAGGAAGAACGAAGAAAAAAAAAAGAAAGAAGGATAAATAAGAAGAATTGTTTTTATTTTTCTAAAGAAGAAAGGAAAAGGAAGAAAAAAGAAACACAAAAAAAATTATAAAGTTGATCCTAATAATGCTGCTCCGAAACATTGACCCTAAAAATGGTTTGTGCAATGGAACGAGGTTGCTTGTAACCCAGCTGGCTAATTAGAGCAACCCAAATAGAGACCCTCCCCTTGAGGGTCTTAACATTTAATAATAATAAAAAAATGAAAACTCAATTTAAAAAAAAAAAAATTTGTGACGAATCGCGTCGTGACACGTGTCATAAGACACCATAAAATCAGGTCTTAAATAAGACACTGGTTTGCACTGTTCATCACCACATCATTATTTATTTACTTTTTTTTTTTTTTGACTTAAGACCCCAATGGGTCTCCATTGGGGATGGTCTTATGTTATCAAAGCTAAAGTCATTACGGGTGATAAAGTTTGAGAAAAGGTTCTTATACCCCGGATTTTCATGTCTCCAACGGAACAAGGCTTCCATTAAGGATGAGACGTAAACAGTTTCCAATCACTTTAGTTTTTGCAATGACCATAAACAAGAGTCAAGGTCAAACACTTGCAAAAGTAGGAGTGTTTCTACAAAAACCGGTTTTTACACATGAGCAATTATATATGGCTTTATCAAGAGTAATAATCAGGTCATGGTTGAAGATCTTTATAACGGATAAAGATAATAAACCACAATGAAAGACGTTGAATGTTGTTTACGAAGAAGTGTTTCCGATTATTTATTAGATTGGAATTAGCGACCTAATAACTATCGATAGTTTTTTTTGTTTTAACTTCCTATCGATAGTTTTTATTTATGCTTTTGTTGATGGTATTTGCATTCTATTGTTTCTGCATGCATTTACCCTTTCTAACTTGAATGTTATAACTTTGGTATTTATATTATATTATTTATGTTTTTCTTGATGATATTTATTTTAAAACATTTGGCATGTATCTAAATATTGTTATTGCATCGCAAACTAAAAAATGGGCTCTTTATAATAACATTTACTTATTTTTTTCTATGTTCTTGAATTTTTAATAAGACAAAAATGTTTACAAATTGTTTAGAATAAATTGAATCACGAAATTTAAAATAGATTTTGAGGTCAACATTATCATAGAATATGTGACTTATATAATAGAAAATCAATAGCGCGGTGCGCGGGCACTCACCTAGTTAAATCTAACCAACTTATATTTCAAAACAAATCAAACATTATTTTTCACTAAAAAGAAAACAATTATAATTTCAGTAGATTTGAATCACTAACACTTAAATTATTAGCTTTTATTTCTCATTTCACACTTTATATATTAAAAAATATATATTTCAATTCATTATTTTATATAAAATTTTATCTATAAAATATTTGCCCGGCACGGACGTGCATAGATAGATCTAGTTTTATAAATTAACTTTGCCTGCGGAACATTTAAGTAAATTAATTTTTCCTGCAGCACAATAAACTTTGTTACTCAAAGTTAACAAAATAACATACCTAAATTAATTTTGCCTGCAGCACATTTAACTTTGTTACTCAAAATTAACAAAATAGCATACCTAAATTAAATTTGCCTGCAGCACATTTAGCTTTGTTACTCAAAATTAACAAAATAACATACCTAAATTAATTTTGCCTGCAGCACATTTAACTAGCCTTGTTCGAGTACCTTTTAAGTTTATGTATTTTTTCTTATTAGATTTCTTAGAGCACTTGCAGACCTCAGCAAGTAAGATGGATTGTTTATACTAAGAGGTCGGGCTCTAGAATATCTTGACATGAATGCATCTGTTGTTGGGTTTCAAGCCGCAGACGCAGTTAATGGTCAAAATTGCACAACTTATAAACACACACACACAAAATGAGCTTAATACATAGTAAAACAAATAAAATGAAACTTGAACTTGATATTGTCATATAACACGAACATGAATCTAACTTATTTTCACCAAATTCTTCGAATTTTTTTCTGAAAAAAAAAAAACGAAACCATCTCAAAATAACTCATTGAAACATTTTGTCAAACACCTTGCAGGCATGTTAGCAATACTTTTGTGCTTGAGAAGAAGAAGAAGAAGAAATGGCTTCGACAGAGTCGGATTGGGTTTCACCTGAAAGAGAAGAAGAAGATGTGATTTTAAGACCGACGCATCTTTGGATCTTCCTTAGTTCTTTGGCCACTTCCACCATCGTTGGAACTTCACCTCTAAGACCGATGCATCTCTGTGAGAGCATTAGGAAAGCTTTCATTTGACAACGCTCTTCTTCTGAAATTTCACCCATCTCTTCTAGCATCTCTAGATCTGCTATCTCTTCCATGCTTCGCTCTTCAATGGATTTCAGCAACCAATTCGGAAAATCTCTCCGGACTAAAATCTCCATCGACCATTCTCCTATTGTATATTCTATTGGAAATTTAAGTGAATCGTTGTAACTATTGACGAACTGTTGCAACCGCTTAAATGAACATTTGCAACCGTTTAAATGAATCATTGCAACTGTTGGTAACCGACCATTGCAACTCTATCAATCATTGCAACTGTTGAATGAATCATTACAACTGTTGGGTTTATGGTTATAACTTTTGGACTAACCATTGCAATCTTCCGAGGTGACCTTTGGTTTCCTATAAAAGGAGTTGTGGGCATTGCCAAAATCACAATCAGAAATAACAAGAAACAGTTACAAAACAGAGAAATAAGAAAGAGAGAAAGAGAGAGATTCATTGTTCCAAAAGATCATTAAAGATCTTTGGAAAAACACATAAAAACACTAGAACTCTAGTGTGTCTCTTGTATCTTTGCCTAGAACAAGAGAGAACTTTGGTTGTCTTATCCTACAAGGGATTTCGTGTAACCCAAGGCTTAATAAGGGTCGAAATACTCTTTAAGGAAAGTGTCCTCGTGCGCGATTCAATCATTATCCAAGTTCATAATTTATCATCCGGGTTACCAAATTAACCAACAATCTTAAAGAGTAATTCCTCATGAACTATGGCTAGTGTGTCTGTGCGAGAGATGACATCCAAGTTTGGAAAACTGGATAAGTTTGAGAGAGTAGATTTCCGAAGATGGCAGAAGAAGATGCATTTTCTCCTCACGACGCTTAACGTAGTGTACGCTCTAAGCATGCCAATGCCTACTGTGCCAGAGGATGCCGAGAACGAGTCTGTGGAGGAGACAAGGAAGCAACTTAAATGGGAAAACGACGATTACATATGCCGTGGCCACATTCTAAACGGTATGTCAGATCCACTCTTTGATGTTTATCAGAATGTTGAATCCTCAAAAGAGTTGTGGGATGCGTTAGAATCAAAGTACATGGCAGAGGATGCTTCTAGTAAGAAGTTCCTTGTGAGTAATTTTAATAATTACAAGATGTTTGATTCTAGACCGGTTATGGAGCAATACAATGAATTGCTTCGCATCCTAGGGCAATTCGCCCAACACAACATGAAGATGGATGAATCCATCTCAGTGTCGAGTATCATCGACAAGATACCACCTTCATGGAAGGATTTCAAACACATGTTGAAACACAAAAAGGAAGAGTTGTTACTTGTACAACTTGACATCCATTTGCGCATAGAGGAATCTCTAAGGGCGCAAGAGGGAGTAAAACCCAAAGAGGCTGGATATTCTTCCATAAATATGATGGAAGAAAATTGGAGTTCTAAGATGAATAATAAAGGGAAGAAACGCCCCTTTAATAGCAACACTAACTATGGATCTAACAAAAGGCTTAAGAGCGTTTGTTGGAATTGTAATAAGCCGGGTCACTTGAGACGTGATTGTCGGGCAGGGAAGGATAAGAATGGAGCGGGACAAAACCGTTCGGGGCAAGGGTCTAAGGACCAAGGCCCATCCACTCATCAAGGTCATATCTCTCCTTTTGATTTATATTCTAATGTGAATTATGTATCAAAGATTTCTGAGGCATTTTATGTGCAGGATGATGAAGTGACGTGGTGGATTGACTCGGGTGCAACAACACATGTTTGCAAAGATCGTGG
>JAHZTW010000004.1:33874250-33987692 GCA_020283515.1 Alliaria petiolata | reverse complement strand
TAGATAAGTTTAAGGTTTATAAAACTGAGGTTGAATTGCAACAAAGTGACTTGATTAAGAAATTACGCACCGATAGAGGTGGAGAGTATTATGATCCTGCATATTTCCAATCCGTAGGCATTATACATGAAACTACGGCTCCGTATACACCACAACAAAATAGTGTATCAGAAAGGAAAAATAGAGTCCTAAAGGAAATGGTTAATTCCATGTTATCCTACTCGGGATTGAGTGACGGATTTTGGGGGAAGCCATGTTAACAGCTTGTTATTTATTAAATAGGGTTCCTTACAAAAGGAACAACCTTACCCCTTATGAACTTTGGTATAAGAAGAAACCAAACTTGAACTACCTTCGAGTTTGGGGATGTAGGGCTGTAGTTAGACTACCCCAACCCAAGATTAAAACCTTGGGGGAAAGAGTCATTGATTGCATCTTTATTGGATATGTTGAGCATTCAAAAGCTTATAGGTTTTATGTCATAGAACCTAATGATTCTGTATTAGTTCACACGATAATTGAATCAAGAGATGCAATATTTGATGAAAATCGTTTTTTATCCATATCCATACCAAAGGATTTGGTTCCTAGTCCAAGTGGAACTAAAGAAGGTGATGAAACATATATGCCTTCTAACATGTCACCTATACTTCGTAGGAGCAAGAGAGGGAGGATTGAAAAATCTTTCGGTCCTGATTTTCAAATTTATTTACTTGAAGGGTCAAGAGATGAGATTGGTTTCCAATACTCATATTGTTATCATATTGATAATGATCCTATGACTTATGGTGAGGCTATGAAGTCTCAAGACGTTGCATTTTGGAAAGAAGCAATAAATGATGAGATGGACTCCATCATGGGAAATAATACATGGGTCTTATCAGATCTACCACCTGGTTGCAAGCCTTTGGGCAGCAAGTGGATCTTCAAAAGGAAGATGAAAGTCGATGGAACGATTGACAAGTTTAAAGCTCGATTGGTTATCCAAGGCTTTAAACAAAGAGAATGTATTGATTATTTCGATACATATGCTCCAGTTTCTATGATCTCTTCTATAAGGTTATTGATTGCTTTAGCGGCTATTAATGATCTTGTGATTCACCAAATGGATGTCAAGACGGCATTCTTGAATGGTATTTTGGAAGAAGAGGTGTATATGAAGCAACCTGAAGGTTTTATTATGCCTGGTAATGAGCATAAGGTGTGTAAGTTAATAAAGTCATTGTATGGGTTAAAGCAAGCACCTAAGCAGTGGCATCAAAAGTTTGATGAGGTTGTCTTATCAAGTGGATTTAAGTTAAATCAGTCGGATAAGTGTTTATATAGCAAATTTGATGAGTCCGGTAATGGAGTAATCATTTGTTTATATGTTGATGACATGTTGATCTTTGGCACCGACCTTAGACAAGTAGAGTTGACAAAAGCATTTTTGTCATCAAGTTTTGTCATGAAAGACATGGGGGAGGCAGATGTGATTCTTGGAATTCGAATCAAACGTGAAGGCAAAAGAATATCTTTGACACAATCTCATTACATTGAGAAAGTGCTTAAGAAGTTCAATTGTGAGAATTGTTCTCCAATGAGCACTCCCATGGATGCGAGTGTGAAGCTTATGCCTAACATGGGAAAAGCAGTGTCACAACTCGAGTATTCACAAGTAATTGGATGCTTAATGTATGCCATGACGAGCACCAGGCCAGATATAGCTTATGATGTAGGAAGGTTGAGTAGATACACTAGTAATCCTAGTACTCAACATTGGCAAGCCTTAAAACGGGTGCTGAAGTACTTGAAAAGAACCATAAATTATGGTTTGTCTTATGATGGATTTCCTTCGATTCTGGAAGGGTATTCAGATGCAAGCTGGATCACCAACGTGGAAGATCATTCTTCTACGAGTGGTTGGGTGTTTTTGCTTGGGGGAGGTGCCATTTCATGGGCTTCTAAAAAGCAAACTTGCATTACGAGTTCAACTATGGAATCTGAATTTGTAGCATTAGCGGCTGCCGGTAAAGAGGCAGAATGGCTAAGAAATTTAGTTTACGAGATTCCATTGTGGCCGAGACCAGTATCACCGATATCTATCCATTGTGATAGTGATGCAGCAGCATCCTAAACGGCTAGTAACGAGCGTTGGTTATTAGCTACTTTCATTTTTAGTTCTTATTTACTTAATGTCAGTTTTCCTTATCTAAACAGGCTTTTAGTTATTTCCTTTATCTGATTTTCCTTTTCCTATGTCGGTTGTGACAAGGGTTAGAGTTCTATTTATAGCTTTCTTATTCTAACTTTGTAACGCAGACTTTGAGAATTAATAAACAAGCTATTTGCTTAAGTTCCTTGAGAGAGATTTGATTAAATTCATATTCTTCAAGAAGCAGGTCTCTAGTGATTTCTTTGAAATCCCTAGATTGAGCTGAAACTCTGTTCTTACCCTCTATCAGATAGTCAAGCTACCTTGGCTAAGGCCTATAGCCAAGTATATAATGGTAAGTCGCGACACCTGGGCGTTAGACATAGCGCGGTACGTGAGTTGATCACTCATGGGGTGATTACCATAGAATTTGTTCGGTCTCAGCAGAATCTAGCGGATCACTTGACAAAAAGATTAGCTAGGGACTTGGTAACTAAGTCGGCGAAAGGGATGGGGTTAAAGTCCATTTGAAATCTTTGGTGATGGGATACCCAATTCCCCTCTAATACGACGTTAGAGGCTGAATTCAATGTGGAAAGCCCACACTTAAAGATTGAAGCACATATTTTCATATCATCCCAAGGAATGTGCTTGGAAGTGCAAGAAATGGATAGGTTGAAATTTTTATTAATAGATATTTTGAAAAAGTGTATTTTGCAGGTACACGATTAAAATATCTACCTATATGAGTGTGAAGTGCAGCCGCTTCAAGAAGCTAGGACTTGACTTTGTATGCGCTCATGAATGGATAGGGACACATGGCTTATAATAGTGTCAAGTATAAACACTTAGAGTAGTGTGGAAATTTGTGTGTGTATTATCTTTATGTGCCCAAATGAGTTGAGAGGATTCAATCCTTAGGACATCCTGATTCTCGGGCATTTGGAATGTGTAATATCACTAAAATGAAAATTCAATCGTTACGACATTTTCATTTATGCATGAGTTTGATTTATGTGCTGTTTATTTAATTTAATGAATCTATGATTACACTTAAATGGGGGAGGAATGTTGGAAATTTAAGTGAATCGTTGTAACCGTTGACGAACTGTTGCAACCGCTTAAATGAACATTTGCAACCGTTTAAATGAATCGTTGCAACTGTTGTGTTTATGGTTATAACCTTCGATGACTAACCATTGCAACTGTTGGTGACCAACAAATGCAACTCTATCAACCATTGCAATCTTTCGAGGTAACCTTTGGTTTCCTATAAAATGAGTTGTTGGCATTCCCAAAATCATAACAAGAAACAGTTAAAAAACAGAGAAATAAGAAAGAGAGAAAGAGAGAGATTCATTGTTCCAAAAGATCATTAAAGATCTTTGGAAAAACACATATCAACACTAGAACTCTAGTGTGTCTCTTGTATCTTTGCCTAGAACAAGAGAGAACTTTGGTTGTCTTATCCTACAAGGGATTTCGTGTAACCCAAGGCTTAATAAGGGTCGAAATAATCTTTAAGGAAAGTGTCCTCGTGCGCGATTCAATCATTATCCAAGTTCATAATTTATCATCCGGGTTACCAAATTAACCAACATATTCTACTTCTTCTCCTTCTAGACAAAGGTCACGAAATCTCTCTTCTCCGCTTAAAAGCTTTTGCATGAGAATTCCAATGCCGAAGACATCCGTTTTCTCGGAGACTACCTTATTTTCCTTATAATTAGGTTCGTCAAAACCAAAACCTTTATAATCATATTTCGATGCTGTGACAAATGTTTCTCCTTTTGGGATTAAGACGCAATGAGAGAAATTAAACAGCTTGGCGACACCATCTTCATCCAATAAGATTTTTTCAAGATTCATATTGATGTACACGAAGGGCCTTGGGAAGGCAGTGTGAAGGTAAGCTAAAGCAGTCGCAATATCCTCCGCTATCTTCATCCTCCTTTTCCATGGCTGTTCACTTAAATATAATCTATAGTGTTTATTTACACCATGATAAACCAAGCTTGGATCTTCAGACTCAAGACAACATCCAACCAATTTCATGAAGTTTTTGTGAGCACTCACCATCGATGATATTGCTAGGTCGCGGCAAACGGGTTCAAAGTTGTTGAAAGAGACGAAGAGTATAATTTTCTTGATGAACATGTGATGGTTTTTATTTGTACCTGGATACCATTTGAATCCATGAGAATAAAATTCAATATGATTAGACTCGTTGAAGTTATCAATGGCTTCGAGGATTTGACCAGCAGAGAAGAATTTGATGGGATTGGGTTTGCCATTGCAACATTCGATGAGATCTTCTAACAACTTCGCCCCTCTCTCTTTCTCTCGGATCAACCTCTTTTTTTCATCATTGGCTCGTGCCTCCTCCTCCTCCTCCTCCATAAAGAAAAATACTTTCACCAATCCATCTCAAAACCAACTCAATAAAGAAAAATACTTTTACTTTGAAATTAAATGACCAAAGATTGAGAGACCTCTCACACACACACACACTGAGTTGGTAACCAAATCTGGATAAGTGGTTCTAAATTGTTGTTGAATATTCAACACCGATGTCCCTCCTCGTAAAGACAGCGATGGATGTTGGGACAAATCAAAAAGTCAAGACACACACCATACGTTATATATAATTAGGAGAATACCTGCGCAAATGTAAGGGTTTTTTTTCCAATATATTCTTTCGAAAATATCTTATTTATATATCTCAAACCTTTTATGCTCACAACTTTCAAAATTAATTATAATTTGATACATTCAACCATTATATTATTTATATTAAAGAGTATACAATTTTTGTTTGCAAAGGATTTTGTTGGGACGTGGAAAAACAAAAATGGTGAGGCATTAAGTGTGGTTTGATTCTATAAAAAAGTTTAGTCCAAATTTAATAGGTATTAAAAGTATATATTATGTTTAATATAAAATAAAACTCACATGGACGGAATGTGAAAAGAATGAAGACGGTAAAAAACCTTCGGTCTTCCTCCACAACTTGTTCCATTCCCACAAACTTCATAAAGTTCAACAGTCATATTTATAGCTTATATTTCTTTTCTTTTTTAATTTAAATTTTTTGAAGTTTAATAAATGAATTTGATCTCTATCCTTATATTAGGTTTGATTAATTTCAATTTATAGATTTTTTGGATCAATTTTCACATACGATTGCAACTCGATTTTGCTATGGAAAATATTATAAACAAATATTAGACCACACACCTAAAGAAAAATTGATGGGGATCTGTACATCCTCTCTGAGGCGCATATTAAACGATATTCATCAAACTTGTTAGAAGATGCAAAATTTTGATTTGACTCTTGAGTAAGATAACATTCTTGTGATTGGAAATCAATGAATGAAAAATACTACTCCTTGTATTTATTTCATCCATCCAATTCACAAGTACGGACACGGCTGACTTGACGAGCACGGCTTGATAAATTGAAGATGTTCTTTTTTGGAGAAATTAAAGAAATTAATGCGTAAAATATTTTTGCCATATAATTAATTATGAACGGATCAAAACTAATATGAACATAATAAATAAAATTTTGTTTTTACACTAATCAGAAATCTATAATTTTGACTCAATTCAGAAATCTAAATTTACATATAAAACTATCAAATTTAAAGTCTAAATGTGATCATACAATGTATTTCCCATATAAGTACTTCCAATTGTTGTTAAAAAAATACTTTCAATGTAATGTGTAGAACATAGAGAAAATATCACAATTTGTTAGAGAGGATTGTCAAGTAGTACTCATAGTCTAATGGTTAAAATAGTTGTCTTATGTTAAGAGAAATGTGGGTTCGAATCCTAATGGGTATAAGATTTAATTCAAATAAAATAACTTTTTGAAAATTAAATAATGAATGACATGTGGCACTCTCTCAAGCACTGATGTGTCAGTCATATGGAAAGAGTTGACAATCTTTTATATAATAGACTAAGGGTTTTTCTGCGCTACGCGCGGTTATGTTATACGAAAAGATCATTTGAATGCGCGAAATAGTAATATTAATATTATGGCGACGTAATGTCTAATTAATAGATTGTTCTTATAACTTAGAAACTTAGAATTGATGAATAAAATATTTTAATAGGGAGCCAATTTTTTATTTTATAGTTTGCGGATTCTTAGAAAATATTTAAAAGACTTTCATATGTATATGTGTAAAGACAAAAGTATATCATTTATTTTTCGATGATAAAATGTGTTTGTATTTTTTTATTTTTTTTTTATTTTAGGAGTGTTTTGACTTGAGTAGATAATTGTTGCACTAAAATATGTTTTTCATGGTTTCCTAAATGGTTTGTAGGAACTGTTAGAAGATTTTCTTGTTGTCCATAGAAACATGTCTAACTCCATAATTATTATGAATTGTTAAACGCTTATAAATTACAGAAACATATTTTTTTATGAAATGCGCAAGGTATTAAACTTGCATGAACATTAAAAAGGTTTACAAAACCGTAAGAAGATTTTGTTCACTTCTTCTTGGTAGGAGTTTCGGCTCTAACGATTTTGCCCAAAATTCTATGATTAATCAAAAAGTTCTTTTAACAACAATTGTATACACGGGTCCTTTTAAAAAATTGACCAAGAATATTGAAATATGGTTTATTTTTT
This sequence comes from Alliaria petiolata, assembly GCA_020283515.1. Classification (NCBI taxonomy): domain Eukaryota; kingdom Viridiplantae; phylum Streptophyta; class Magnoliopsida; order Brassicales; family Brassicaceae; genus Alliaria; species Alliaria petiolata. The sequence continues at coordinate 33,980,905 of JAHZTW010000004.1, read as the reverse complement.
TCTGATTTTTATGATAAATGATTTTTTTTGAACCATTGTACGTTAAACACAACTAAAAATCACAACAAAAGCAGTACACATGATACCTATTTGCACAAACATTGATTCTTACGTAGATATATCTTATGAGCTACATTGATTCCTACGTAGATATATCTTATGAGCTAAGTATAGTCTTCTTGATAACAGAATCCAACATCTTCACTTATTGTGTTCCACAACACTATGCCAAGACTCAAAGCACCTGCAGTTGAGACACATATTGTACATGTAGCAGAGCACAAATACAATAGTGACCCAAACGTCCGTAGATAAGTTACACTTCAACAATTATCTCAATCATTAGAAGTAACTATTACTTTGTTCATGCCGCTGGAGGAACTGAAGACCAGTGATCATTTTCGTTGGAATCTTCTTCCTTTAGTGTAAACTGCAGAAGATAAACAATGAACTACCTATCAGACAAACTCTTCAAGTGTTACCAGGACTGAAACAAAATGACAGGCAGCCGAGATTAACCAAATCATCTTAGATTACCAGCTCATTTGAAAGATATCAATTTCGATCGAGGATAAAAAATTTTAAAGTATAACACCAAAGTGCTCAAGTGTGTCTTTTAAAGTTCTATCAAAGTTAACCAAGTGGTGTTGTCCCAGTGGTACTTCGTAATTTCCAATAAGGTCCCGGGTTCGATTCCGCTTGGCGACCGGAGAATTTACATTTCGGCATCGCCGGGGCTTAGAATAGTCATTGGGCCTAGAAAACCTTTGGAAAACTGTGGATAATTCAAAAAAAAAAAAAAAAGTTCTATCAAAGTCTAAAAGGCTCACTACTCGCGAGTAATGCAAATCCAACTTGCAAACTTGGTAAGCATTAATTATTTTAATATAAATGATTCAAAAAGCAAAAAAAAAAAAAGATTTAGTATGAGAAAAATGTCTCAGTAACCCTGAATCTAAAGCATTCGTTGTATGACCATGGCCCTTGGAAATATATCGAGAGATAAAGAGAGAAGAAAAGATATATTGACCTATAAAGACGAAGTAGAGCAATTGCTTCGACAACTTGCTGCATTCCTCTGTCATTGCAGGCTCTTGAATGTATTACTTCTTCTGCACCAATAACCGATGTAGTATGAACTCCCAAGCTTGGCCAAAAACTTTGAAGCCTGACATGCCTTTGATTGAGGTTGTAACAATTTTGATGCCATGTTTGGAATTCAATTCCTTCAAAATCATAAACAAATGTAACAACAATACAATCTAGCTTTTGCAACCTTAAATTCAGAAATTAAAGCCTACCAGGAGAGAGAAGCTCATAATTCTCAAGAAATCATACGCACTTCTTAACATCTACTACATTAGACGATATTCCAAAAGCTTTGAGTTTATCGACATAGTGCAGTACACGCCTCCATGATGAAATTCAATATCCAAAACATGAATTCGAAAAAGAATATGTAATCTCAGAATCAAGTCATCCAATAGATGATCACACACATATCAAGCTAATTCACTAAAACCTTAGTATAGTAATGCAGTAAAGATATATAGATTTAAAGTTTTTTGGGTTGGCTACCTTACTGCTACGTGAGGAAGACGGTAATGATGTTTGTAATGTTTTGTTGTTTTTATTATAGAGAAACGATTTACAGATATATATAGTAATACAAAGGTGAAGAAGAGACATAGGTGGTGTTAGGTTCAATGGACGTGTTGGAACGTGTTGGGTTGAGTGGACGATTTCCACGTTTTGAGTGGAAGAATGGTTTAGTGGAGAATATACAAATATACATAACACAATGGAGATCTTATCTTCTATACACCCCCTCAAGATGAGCCACGGGTAGAGAGGCCAATCTTGTCTTTCATAATCTGGAGTCGTGGTCTAGACAACGGTTTTGTAAGAGCGTCTGCGAGTTGATCTTGGGAAGAGACATGTGAGACACGAAGAGTACCGGATTGGACAAGTTGACGAATGAAATGATAGTTCAGTGCCACATGTTTCATTCGCGAGTGAAAGACTGGATTAGCACTGAGATATGTGGCACCAACATTGTCACAATAGATCACCGGTTGAGTGGAGGAGGAGATGCCCAACTCCTTCATAAGATAACTCACCCACATTAGTTCAGATGCTGCGTCTGCAACTGCTCGATACTCTGCTTCGGTGGAGGAACGAGCTACCGTCTTTTGTTTCTTTGAAGCCCAAACAATAGGATGCGAGCCAAGATAGACAATGTAGGCTCCGGTAGATGTGTAATCATCCTTATTTCCGGCCCAGTCTGCGTCGGAGAATGCATGAAGGTGTAAGGGATTGTTGCGACGCAGAAAAATACCTTGATTTCGTGTTCCCGACAGATAACGCAACACTCTCTTTGCAGTCTGCCATTGTATATCAGTGGGTTTGTGCATAAACTGAGAGAGTTTATTCACAGCGAAGGCAACGTCCGGTCTAGTGAGCTGTAGATATTGAAGACTACCCACAAGCATACGATATTCACTGCCATCATCCAAAGCTGTACCAGAGGTTAATTGCATAGTGCTATTAGTAGCCATCGGTGTAGTGACTGGATTCGCTGTCATCATGTTCATCTTTGCAAGTAAATCTGTGATGTATTTCTGTTGAGTGAGCAGTAAACCTTCACTGGATCTGGTTGCCTCTATACCAAGAAAGTACGTCAGCGATTCAAGGTCTTTCAACGAGAATCGTTTGCTGAGCCGAGTAATGAATTGTTCCACCTTTTTGGGATCACTTCCTGTTATTACTATATCGTCGACATAGACAAGGATGTAGATCGATATATTCCCAACATTGCATATGAACAGAGAAGCATCCGATAAAGAGTTTGTAAAACCAGATTGAAGAAGAAAATTACTTAGCTCCATATACCACGCACGTGGTGCTTGCTTCAACCCGTAAATTGCTTTGTGAAGCTTGCATACATAATCTGGTCGGTCTCTATCAATGAAACCAGAGGGTTGAGCCATGTAGACATCTTCCTCAAGATGTCCCTGCAGGAAAGCATGATTGACATCAAGCTGTCGAAGTACCCAACCACGCGAAACAGCTTCACCAAGAACCAATCGAATTGTTGCGGATTTGATAACTGGACTATACGTCTCTTGATAATCAACACCTGCCGTTTGATGAAACCCCTTTGCTACAAGACGCGCTTTAAATCTTTCAATTTCACCATTCGGTAATCGCTTTATGCGAAATACCCATTTTGATCCCACCAGATTGTAAGAAGGATTCGGCGGAATGAGAGACCAAGTTTTATGACGAATCTGAGCATTGAATTCATCTTCTGCTGCGTGTCTCCATCGTGAATCTTTCAACGCTTGTGTAATAGTAGTTGGTTCTGTTTCAGCCTGCGACATAGAAGCATGGTGAGCATATTTACGATTGGGTTTCGTAATATTATTCTTTAATCTGGTGACCATCGAGTGTGAGGTCTGAGAAACATGTCGTGGCTGAGAGACTTGTGAGGAAGATGCAATTGTCTTGGGTTCTGCTGAAGTTGGGCTTGTATCAACCTGTGATGAGATTTCTAAGTGGGCTTGTAAATTAGGAGGCCCAACAGAATTGCTAGAAGGCCCAATTTCTGTTTCATGAGATGGGATCATCGTTTCCGTCTCTGCAATAAGTGACGGCGATGACGGCTGAAGCACTTCCACACTTGGTGAGGGATCCGAACCTGGGGGCTCAACTGCAGGCGTGGCAATGAGTTACTGATCCGAGAGATTCATAACAGGTGGACACCAATTTGAGCTTGAAGGAAAAATCATGGAAGAAGAACTGTGTTTTGCTAGTGTTTGAAACGGAAATGTTGTTTCAAAGAATTGGACATGACGTGAAACAAAGATGCGTTTAGAAGCTGGATCGAGGCAAAGGAAGGCACTTTGAGTGAGTGAATAGCCAAGGAAAACAGAAGGACGTGATCGAGCTTCAAGTTTGTGTTTTGAATATGGTCGTAGCCACGGATAACATAAGCACCCAATCACACGAAGTTTTGTGTAATTTGGGTGAACACCAAAGAGCTTGAGGTACGGTGATGAGAATTCCAGAGTTGATGTGGGTAGTCTATTGATCAGATAAGCTGCTGTTGCAAGAGCATAAGTCCAATATGTTTGTGGAACTGATGCGTGAGATAGTAACGCGAGACCGGTTTCTACAAGATGTCTGTGTCTCCTTTCAGCGAACCCATTGTGTTCGGGTGTGTGAGGTGGTGTTGTGAGGTGAGAAATCCCAGTGGTGGCTATAAATTCGGCCAAGGCAATGTACTCTCCTCCATTATCCGAGTAGAGAGTGACAATCTTCTTTTTAAATCTGTTCTCCACAAGCGGTTTAAAGCGAACAAAAACATCTCGAACTTTAGACTTGCGTCGGAGAGGATAAAGCCATATGTAATGAGTGTAGTGATCTACAATGAGCAAATAGTATTTGTATCCATCAATTGACACAATTGGGGAAGTCCAGACATCTGAGAATAATATTTCAAGAGGTGCAGAAGACTTTAGTGAAGAGAGTGAAAAAGGAAGCTTATGACTCTTGTTTATAGCACACGAATTGCAAGGTTATGGAGAAATTTTGTTTGAAACTGGAAGTGAAAAAGAAGAAACAACATTATTAAGAATAGGAAGAGAAGGGTGTCCAAGCCTAGAGTGCCATATAGGCAACGTGCTTTTTATTGTTGAGAAAGCAAACAATCTTGAATCTGCTCGATTTGGCCACTCATACCCGCCGTTCTTCACTGTTCCTGTTATCAATGGCGCCCCCGAGTTGAGATCCTTCACCTGAAATTTGGAGGGGAAGAATTCCACAGAAACATAGTTATCATCACATAATCGATGAACTGAGACCAGATTCTTTGTTATTTTTGGAACACATAAGACATTGTTGAGTGAAAGAGATCTTGTCGAGAGAGGAAGAGAGGAAGAACCCGTATGAGTAATAGGAAGGTTCGCTCCATCTCCAACCAAGACTTGTTCACCGCCGGTGTATGGATAGTGAAGAGATAGATTAGCAAGGTCCGATGTGATGTGATGAGACGCGCCGGAATCCATTAGCCAAGACGATGGTTGTGAGGAATTCATCATAGCGTTGTATGCTTGTGGTTTCCACTGAGATCCATTTTGAGGTGAAGCAGGGGCAGAGGATTGAGTGACAAGGCGAAACTTAGGACATCGTTGAGCACTATGCCCCTTAGTGCCACACGCTTGGCATTTACCGAGGTACGGTCTTGTTTCCTTATACCCACACGTGTTGTTGCCATAGTTGGAGCCATAGTTGTTGTTGTTGGATGCAGACTGATTGTTTGAAGGTTTTCAATTGCGAGGCTTGTTTTGTACGTAATGAGCTGAAGCAGGAAGAGTCGGTGATGATTGGACCATCGTTTGCAAAGCAAGCTCACGATTAAGCAGCTTCTCATGGAGCTCAGCAAAGCTAATTGGAGTGTCACGATTTTGAACTGAATCAATGACAGTGCGATAGTCATCTGTGAGACCGTCAAGAATCGTATCAGTGAGATCTTCATGGTCCACTGGATTACCGAGAAGAGACAGGGCATCAGCTTTGTTTTTGATTAACTGCATATACTCATCAATCGAGTGTGTCCCTTTCACACATAATTTCAACTGTTGCTTGAGTTGTTTGATATGGCCCCTTGTGGGTTTTGCATACGTAGCAGCAAGCGTGTTCCAGGCTTCAGCAGAGGTGTTTGATGTGGTGATTAAAGCCTGCAACGGAGTGTTAATAGCACCGATCAAGGAGCTATAGATCAGAGAGTCTTGTCGAATCCAACGAGTAAGATCTGGATTTGGAATCTCCTGGTTGTTGACACGAACGGTAGCGGAAGGCTGCGGTGTGTTGTCGATGAATTTGAGAAGGTCATATCCTTTGAGAAGAGCTTTGACCTGAGTACTTCAAGTGAGGTAATTGATCGACGAGAGCTTGGTGACATTGACCATGTTCACCGTTAGAAGAGGATGCTCTTGATCCTGAGGATTGATGGCTAGAGCATTGTTTTCTGCCATTGTTGGAAAGAAAATTTGAAGCCTGTCGCTTTAAAAAAAATATTATCAAAGTCCTAGAAAATTAGGTGCTCTGATACCATAATGTTTGTAATGTTTTGTTGTTTTTATTATAGAGAAACGATTTACAGATATATATAATAATACAAAGGTGAAGAAAAGACATAGGTGGTGTTAGGTTCAGTGGACGTGTTGGAACGTGTTGGGTTGAGTGGACGATTTCCACGTTTTGAGTGAAAGAATGGTTTAGTGGAGAATATACAAATATACATAACACAATGGAGATCTTATCTTCTATAGACGGCCCTGCTCTACTCCGCCGCCATCCAATCTTCTAGCTTCTGCGTTCCTTCTCCCTTGGCCGCTTCTCTTTGGTGCCCTCGATGCATCGCTTGTGTAAAAGTTTGATAAGTATTTGGCTCCAGGTGAAACCAAAACCAAATTTGTTTCGTGAAACTAACCTCTAGCGGTCCGAGGTTCATCGTTTGAACTTTTAAGAGAGAAGTAATCAAGAATTAGAGAGTTAGACAATTGCAAAGGGGAGAAAGTGAAGCTTGAGAGTGGAACCGATTTTAGGAGTATATAGATGATATGAAGAATTTGAGGAAGATGAATCATCCTTACACTAAATAGAAGAATTGGAAGCGTCTCAAGAGAAGAATAGAGAAAAAAAAAGTCTCATAAACCACAAAAGAAATGGAAAAGAATTAAGCTGGGGTGCTTATGCCACGTGGCATTGTCTTAGAATTTTTCATTTTATTGAGGTGGCTTGTTTCTGGAGCCCCAAATTTACTCCTTAGATATACAAAATAATTGATGAGACAGATTAAGAACACATAAAATAAAATGTCATGTGCGTCGTTCATAAAGGAAAACTGAACATATCATCTAATTTTACTAATCACAATTAGCATAGCAAATATCTTAAAAATCGCTCATACACTTTTTCATAATAGTGATGTTACCACCATCTTTCGCGGTAGCTATACAATTTTTGTTTTCTTTGTTTTATTTTTTCTTTTATTTATTTGCTATATGGTTAGAATTTCCTGTTATTTGAAAACGTAATTATATCGATAGCTACGAGCAGATGCGGAGGCAGTAATAAAAGAGGGGTCAGCTGACTCCACCAAATTTAAAAAAATATAATTTTTTTTTTAAAATAAAATTAGTATGATTTCACCTAAAAATTTATTTTGACCCATAAAAACAGAAAATTAAAGTTTAGTTAAATTGGTTTATATTTTTGTTTTATTAAAACTTGAGCTATATTAAGTTTAAGTCCAAATTTAAACATAATAATGATCCATCTTTTATGGGTCTCAATTAAAAATTAAAAAAAAAAAAAATTGCAAACAGTCGTCTCTTTCTTTCTCTCGTCAAACACGACAACTTTGCTTTGCCTCCATCTCCACGCATCAAGGCTCAAGCTCCAATCACCATTCATTCACCAACGTCAAATTATTAATTGAATTTCAGATTAGATTCTTTTTATATTTATAGATTATATTTATCTTATTAAACTGAAACAAATATGATTTGAGAATTTAAATTCATATAACAAATTTGGGGTTTCTATTCATATACAAAATTAGGAACTAAACTAATTTATTTTAATTTGCCAGATAAATAATGGATCGATTTTTGAAGAGAAAATCTCCATCGGATGATATTAATTTAGATGATTTGCCTTATGATCCCGGTGAAAGAACATGAATACTGGAATATCATCCTAATCAAAGAGACGAGATAAGACGCAAGTATTTGACTAGAGGATCTTGTCAACCTCGTGACCATAGTTTTGCACAACGACTTATAGGAAATACACCAAGACGTTTTAATCCTAGTTGGTTTGATCAGTATGGTGATTGGTTGGAATACAGTGTGAAGAAAGAAAAGGCATATTGTTTGTGCTGTTATTTGTTCAACAATGAAAAAAAAGGTGGTAATACTGGATTTGTGACAGAGGGATTTGATTGCTGGAATAAGTCTGAGAGATTGTCTGGTCATGTAGGTGTTACAATAAATAGCTTTCATAACATAGCTAAGAAGAAGTGTGAGGATTTGATGAGACAAGGTCAATCAATTAAACACGCTCTGCACAAACAAACCAATGTTATGAAAAACGAGTATCGTATTAGATTGAATGCTTCAATCGATGTTTCTAGGTACTTATTGAGACAAGGATTGCCGTTTCGTGGTCATGATGAGACAGTGGATTCTAGTAACAAAGGGAATTTCTTACAGTTAGTGAAGTATACCGCTGAACAAAACGAAGTAGTGAATAAGGTTGTGCTGAAGAATGCTCCTGGAAATAACCAAATGGTGTCTCATCCAATTCAAAAAGACATTGTTAATTGCTTTTCAGAAGAAGTAGTTAACTCCATAATTCAAGAGATTGATCATGATGTCTTTGCTCTGTTGGTGGATGAATCAGCTGATTGTTCTAAGAAAGAGCAAATGGCTATAGTTTTTCGTTTTGTTGATAAGCAGGGTATAGTGAAACAGAGATTTGTTGGTCTTATCCATGTGAAGAAGACATGTGCTTTATCTCTGAAATCTGGAATTGATTCATTGTTTGCTAAATATAGTTTGAGTCTGAAGAAGGTTAGAGGACAAGGCTATGATGGAGCAGAAAATATGAAAGGTGAATTGAATGGGCTGAGAACATTGATTTCAAGAGAAAGTAGTTCGGCATACTATGTACACAGTTTTGCTCACCAGCTTCAATTGGTTGTTGTTGCAGTTGCAAAGAAACATTTTGAAGTTGGAGATTTCTTTGATAAGATTTCCGTATTAGTGAATGTGGCTGCAGCATCTTGCAAAAGAAAAGATATGATGCGAGAAATTCATCGTGATGAAATTGAAAAGGGAGTAGAAAGTGGTGAAATCATGACTGGAAAAGGATTGTGATATATCATGGTTTTTACCCATTTTTAGACCATGATATAAATGTTTTTATAGAGTCTTTTGGCTATTTTCGAGTCTATATAGAGTCTTTGCAGGTTCAGGTACAATTGAAGATAAATTGGAGATTTAGATGCATTTTGGAGCTTAATGGAATGAAGTCACGAAGTGATGAAGTCAAGACTGGAATTACACGCAAGGTGTCGATAGACACCATGTAGTGTCGATCGACACCATGTAGTGTCGATCGACACCATGTAGTGTCGATCGACACCAGGTTTTCCAATTTCCAGAATCGAGAAGTTTCCAGTTTTTGAAGAAAAGGAAATCTCCAAGACTTTTCCTAATCCTTTTGGGAATTGAAGACTCGTACCTGAGCCTATAAATATAGTTTTTCAGCCATTGTTTAGGCAACCACTTTTATAATACACAATAATTTTAGAGAGAGATTTTTAGAGAGATTTTAGAGAGAAGAATTTGTCTCCTTCAGAGCAAATTTGGAACTCCTTTGTTTCTATTGATTTCTTTTATGCAAACTATTTTATTCATGATGTTTTCTTTATTCACCATGTCTGAGTAGTTTGCTTGTTAGGTTTAGGGTTTTTCAAAGGTGATTGATGAATTGTTAGGTCGAATTAAATTGTTAGGATAAAATCATTAGAGTTCTTCATCTGGATTTGTGTTTAATGCTTATTCTAGCTTCGCGACCTAGAATCTGATCTTAGGTTAATTAATAGATGCGAGAGTATTATTGATTGCCTGAACTAATGTTAGATGAGCAAAATACCTATTCGCAAAGAGATTTGGTTTAGGGTTTTGTGAACAATTGAACCTGAACTTTAATGCTTGTTTGAATTGTTAGAATTTGCAAAGAGATTTGGAATTCTAGGGTTTAGACATAGATAATCTTCGCAGCGAGAGTTGGTTGATTTTACATTAGTGATTCGAGTTCGAGAACAGATCTTCATATTTCCTAACATCCTGTCTAGACCTGCAATTTAGATCACCTGAGAATTTCCCTGAACCTAGCGTTTCGTCTCCTGAATTTACTAAGTTTTAAATTGCTTTCTGTTTCTAGTTTTACATTCTCACTTAGCCTAATTCGAAATTAGAAATTCGCTGTGTGACTATCCCTTCTCTGTGGATTCGATCCCTAAGTACTACAACTGATCTCTTAATTTGAGAGAGTTGCTTAGGGTAAATTTGACCCATATCAAATTTTGGCGCCGTTGCCGGGGAAGGAGATTAGTTGCCTACAGATTTCTAGTATTAGAATTTTGTCTAGGTTTTTAATTTTTGTTTTTGGTTACTAATTTAGTTTTTACTTTTTGCTTTCAGGTGCATGCTAAGTACCAGAAGCAACAAAGACAAAGAACTAATCGCACTCAACCAGGAAATAAGTCGTTTGGAACGTACGAACCGCAAGACTGCAAGAGCGTCGATCGACACATCTAGCATCGATCGACACCAAACCTCAGCGTCGTTCGACACTAACAGCATCGATCGACACCCTGCGCGAACAGAGATGGCTGATCCTGTGATCATGATACGCAACGAGGCTGGCGACTTTGTTGACCTACAGGGCAACAGAAGGAACGCCCAAGGACAGAGACTTGATGAGGCTGGCGCCGTCATAGTCGAACCGGCGATACAAATCGCCGGTGCAGAAGCTGGACGTGGAAGAACGTTAGGCGAGTACAACCGCCCAGACCAGTTCTATGCTAATAGAGCTGCGATCCGTCCTCCTGCATTTCAGAGGAATGACTTCGAGCTGAAGCCTGCTTACTACACTTTGGTGGCTCAGCATCCCTTCCATGGTCTTCCTAATGAGCATCCCATGGACCACGTTGAGAGATTCGAGGACTTAGCCTCAAGCATCAAGGCTAATGGAGTTACATATGATTATCTCTTCTGCAAGCTTTTCCCTTACTCGCTTGCTGGAGATGCATCATACTGGCTGAAGCAGTTGCCACCAGGATCCTTGACTACATGGGAAGATACAAAGAATGCATTCCTGTGCAATTTCTTTGATGACGCGAGATCCGAGGAGCTGAGGATGAAGATCACTACATTCTCTCAAGGACCCACTGAAGCATTCAAGGCTTCTTGGGTGAGGTTCAGATCTTACCAGAGGGACTGCCCACATCATGGATTCAGCGAGCCGCAACTTATCGGAATATTCTACCGCGGAATTGATTGGAGATACCAGATGGCCTTAGACGCTGCGAGCAATGGCAACTTCAACACAAGATTCCCAGAAGGTGCGATAGAGCTTATAGAGAATTTGGCCTCTAGTAACAGCACCAAGAACGCAGACTTCGAAAGAAGACAACACGCTGGAGTGAATGGAGGAAGCCAAATTGCAGAAGTCAACAAGAAGCTGGACATCTTGATGGGGAAAAAGCAAGTTCACTTTGCTAATGAAGTTGATACTTTTGAGCATGAAGAAGAAGGGGTTAACTACATAAATGGAGCTGGTTTTCAAGGACAGAGATTCAACAATCAGCAAGGCTATGGTTCTTCTTACCAGAAGCCTTTTCAGAGCAACAGCTTCAATAGAACTTATGGTTCTTCCTCTTACCAGAAGCCTCCTGCACAAGACAATAAAGTGGAGTCTATGCTAGAGCAACTTCTGGAGGGCCAACAAAAGATGACAGTGGACTTCAATGGGAAGATTGACACCTTGTACACGGATCTGAATGGAAAAATTGAGTCTCTAGGTACTCATGTCAGGCAATTGGATGTTCAAGTAGCTCAAACTGCTGGAGCTTTGAAGAGACAAGAAGGATTTCTTCCTGGGAAGACTGATACAAATCCCAGACACCATGTCAATGCCATCACGACAAGGAGAAGAAGCAAGCTGGAACCAGAGGAGAAGAAGAATCTAAGCGCTGAAGACCTTGTGGAGTTGGAGGAAATCGAAGAAGAAGCTTCAGACGCGCCTGCAGATCCAGTGTCGATCGACACAGCAGAGTGTCGATCGACACCTGAAGAACTTCGCGAAGTCCAAAGCTCGAGCCCGTGTGTCGATCGACACAATGCTGGTGTCGATCGACACCATGCCCAGACTTCACCAAATCGCGCTGAACCTTCAAAACTCGAAGAGGAAAGGGTGTATAAACCTAAGATACCCTACCCCCTGCCTCCCAGAAGATCTAAACAGGAGAGAGAAGAAGCCAGATGCAAGGAGATGATGAGTAAGCTGATGGTTGAGCTACCCCTAGTTGATGCAGTCCAACTTTCACCTGCATTAAGAAGATATGTCAAGAGAATGGTTGCAAACGGTGTGAGTCCTGAAGAAGGAGCATTACTTACGAGAGACATGAATGCAATTCTCTTGAACATAGTTCCAAGGAAGAAGAAGAAGATGTGGGTTTTTGAACAAGTCTGTGCTGTGATTCAGAGGAGGATTCCAGAGAAATTACCAGATCCAGGGAACTTTGTGCTAGATTGCTCAATCTCAACAGGAAGGTTTCCTCGTTCTCTCTGCGTTCTAGGCTCAAGTATCAACTTGATGCCACACTCTGTAGCTGTTACACTTGGCATGACTGACTTCGAGCCAACCAGGATCTCCCTTGTCCTAGCTGATCGATCAAAGAGAATTCCAGAAGGTGTCTTAGAAGATGTTCCCTTAAAGATTGAAGGCTGCATAATTCCCACAGACTTTGTGGTTTTGAAGTATGATGAAGAACCTACAGACCCTCTTATTCTGGGAAGATCATTTTTGACTTCAGCTGGTGCCATTATTGATGTGAGAAGAGGGAAAATGGAGCTTGATTTGGGTGAAGTTGTCATGAACTTTGACATGGACAAATTAAGAGGACCATCCACCATTGATGGTCAAGCTTTTTCAGTAGAGATGTCCATAAATGAAGGTCAAATCATGGAAAGTTCGGATGCCATTACTGCTAGGTATGTCAAGGAGCTTGATACTGAAAATCAAGAGGACAAGCTGGTTATTCAATAGGCATTGGCTGAGAATTCTAAGAAAAATGTGGAGCTTGAAGATTGGAGTGGAAACAATCATATCTTCAGGTCTTTGTGCGCAAATGAGGGTCTAATCAATGCTAAGTTGATGGAAGAAGACGTTTTCATCATGGAGACCAAGATTGCAAAGCTGAGTTGCAGAAAAGATGCAGAGATTCGGACTGCAGAGTCGGCGTCGATCGACACCATATGTGTCGATCGACACCCTCCGAAGATCACGACAGAAGCTTTTTCCAATGCTGCAAATCCATTTCCTTTGATCAAGCAGATGCCTTCACATCCTACAGCTCATAAACCTCGAAGTAAGCAAAGGTACGCATTCCCTGGAATGAATTCCAAACCTCCTGATCTTGTCAATAAGAATACCAAATGTTCAAAAGATGCTACACACTTATGCAAGCAACGAGATTCTCGTAGAAGGCTTGGTATTTCTTTTGATGATGCTGCAGGAAAACGAAGTGTCCCACCCGAACTCAAGGCCCACCCTGCTGCTGTTCCTCATTTCCTTGGTCAATCTCATGCACCTAATGCTTATACACCACCATGGATGAGAAGACATTCGTCTGGGAAGCATTCGATGCCACCCTCTGATCCACCAGACGTCTGAACCCCGACACAGTCAAGCTAATGACTGAAAAAGAGCGCTGAGTGGGAGGCAACCCACTGTTAGGTACGTTTTTCTATTTATTTTGTTTTGGTTTTACTAAGTCCTAGTTTCAGTCAGTTGAACAAGGCGACATTGGACTCAACTCAGACCAGTGTCGATCGACACCCAATAGTGTCGATCGACACCACGCGCAGACGAAGGTAAGTCTTCTATCTGGTCTTTTATGTTGTTTCTAATTCTTCTTTTAGCTAACTCCGGGCTTGATAACACTGGGGACAGTGTTGTTTAAGTTTGGGGGAGGTGATTACTGACTTTGTGTTTTGTTTTGAGAGTCTTGAGTCAAAAGTTTTCAAAAATTGTTTTATTGAGTCAAATTCAGTTGGAACTTTCAGTTTTTTTTTAGGAACTAACCGCAGGAAGTTAACACTTGAAAGAACCATTTGCTATAAGAGTTGATTGCAGGACTTACTAAGTAGAAAGCTGCAAGTGGAATCAGTCTAACAGGGCGAGTTCAGATCCCCTTATAAGAACTAGGTATGCGCAGAACTTGATTCCTCTTTCAGTCCGAACAGATAGGCAATTGCAGTATCTCCTTGATCTTCCCTTGAGAAAAGAAAGAAAAAGAGTCTAAGTCTGGGAATAGTGCCTTTGTCATGAGCCTGTCTCCTCACAAGGAACAATATTAGTGATGCCCTTGAACACGTCTCCTCACAAGGAACACAAGTAGAGAGTATCACTATTTCCAGAGATCCCAAAAGAATAAGAATAGTCAACGAAAAGATCTTAGAACACCCTGAAAATGGGTAGAAGTTGACTAAGGGAAGAGAAAATAGGGGAGCTGTATGAGAATGTCTTGTTCAGGCACTAAGGAAGGGAAAGAATCAGAAAAGTTATATGGCATTACCAATGATAGAGTTCGATTCTTTTACCAAGGAAAGGATCTGGATTTGAACTGGGAGATTGCTAAACTTGTGGTAAGTACACTGAACATTTCCTAAGGTTGGCTCTATATCATGTGGATTCAAGAAGTGTTAATCAATGTGGCGTTTTGAAGAAGTACTCGAAAGTTCATATTTTCAAACTTCTACTTCATTCTAAGTTTCTGTTTTGCTTGAGGGCAAGCAAAGGCTAAGTCTGGGGGAGTTGATATATCATGGTTTTTACCCATTTTTAGACCATGATATAAGTGTTTTTATAGAGTCTTTTGGCTATTTTCGAGTCTATATAGAGTCTTTGCAGGTTCAGGTACAATTGAAGATAAATTGGAGATTTGGATGCATTTTGGAGCTTAATGGAATGAAGTCACGAAGTGAGGAAGTCAAGACTGGAATTACACGCAAGGTGTCGATCGACACCATGTAGTGTCGATCGACACCAGGTTTTCCAATTTCCAGAATCGAGAAGTTTCCAGTTTTTGAAGAAAAGGAAATCTCCAAGACTTTTCCTAATCCTTTTGGGAATTGAAGACTCGTACCTGAGCCTATAAATATAGTTTTTCGGCCATTGTTTAGGCTACCACTTTTATAATACACAATAATTTTAGAGAGAGATTTTTAGAGAGATTTTAGAGGGAAGAATTTGTCTCCTTCAGAGCAAATTTGGAACTCCTTTGTTTCTATTGATTTCTTTTATGCAAACTATTTTATTCATGATGTTTTCTTTATTCACCATGTCTGAGTAGTTTGCTTGTTAGGTTTAGGGTTTTTCAAAGGTGATTGATGAATTGTTAGGTCGAATTAAATTGTTAGGATAAAATCATTAGAGTTCTTCATCTGGATTTATGTTTAATGCTTATTCTAGCTTCATGACCTAAAATCTGATATTAGGTTGATTAATAGACACGAGAGTGTTATTGATTGCCTGAACTAGTGTTAGATGAGCAAAATACCTATTCGCAAAGAGATTTGGTTTAGGGTTTTGTGAACAATTGAACCTGAACTTTAATGCTTGTTTGAATTGTTAGAATTTGCAAAGAGATTTGGAATTCTAGGGTTTATACATAGATAATCTTCGCATCGAGAGTTGGTTGATTTTACATTAGTGATTCGAGTTCGAGAACAGATCTTCATATTTCCTAACATCCTGTCTAGACCTGCAATTTAGATCACCTAAGAATTTCCCTGAACCTAGCGTTTCGTCTCCTGAACTTACACCGTTTTTAATTGCTTTCTGTGTTTTAAATTCCATCTTTCTTCCTAGCTTAATTCGAATTTAGAAAACTGCTGTGTGACTATCCCTTCTCTGTGGATTCGATCCCTAAGTATTACAACTGATCTCTTAATTTGAGAGAGTTGCTTAGGGTAAATTTGACCCATATCAGATTGAATCAAGAGTCTTCACTTCAAAGATCAGGAAATACACGTTGGGGGTTCTCATTATAAAACGTTGTTGCGGTTGGTTGATTTGTTTTCTCCTGTGGTTAAGGTGCTTGAGTACGTCGAGGATGAAGGTATAGACAATACCCGAAGAAGTCAAGCAAATTGTCTTCTCAAGTACATCCATATTTTTGATTTTGTATTCTATCTACACTTGATGCTGGCTATTTTGGGACTCACGAAAAATTTATCGATGGCATTACAAAAAAAAATCAAAACATCTTAAATGCTATATCATTAATGAAATCCACTAATCGGCAACTACAAAAGTTAAGAGATGATGGATGTGATTCTTTTGTGGAGAAAGTTTCATGTTTTTGTGAGAAGCACGACGCTGAAATTCTCAACATGGAGGCTGACTTCATCGATCCAAGGAAGCCACGGAAAAAGACCAACATAACCAACTTATATCCTTACCGAGTCACTTGCTTTTACATTGTATTGGATATGCAGCTTTAAGAGTTTAATGACCGCTTTAACGAGGTAAACTCTGAATTACTCGTTTGCACATCAGCTTTAAGTCCTGTTGAATCATTCCGCGAGTTTGATAAGAAAATGTTGTTGAGATTGGCTGAATTTTATCCTGAGGATTTTAGTCGTGTGGAATGCATATCTCTTGATCCGAAACTGGACATTTATATTGATAATGTACGAGAAGATGAAATGTTTGCTGATTTGAGTAATCTTGGAGACTTAGCACGGGTGATGGTAGAAACCAGAAAACATCTTTCTCATCCTTTGGTTTATAAGCTTTTGAAGTTAGCTTTGACTTTGCATGTTGCTACCGCAACCGTCGAGAGATGTTTTTTAAGAATGAAGATTGTCAAGACAGTATTACGAAATCGCATCGGTGATCAGTTTTTAAGTGATTGTCTCATTTGTTATATCGAAAAAAAATATTTGAAGATGTAACAAATGAAACCGTGATAAAAAGGTTTCAAGCTATGAGTGAACGTAGAACACATTTGTAGTTTCTTTAGTGGTAATTTATAAACTACGTTTTTAATATATTTTATTTGCCCCCGATAATAAAATTTTCTATCTCCGCCACTGGCTACGAGAGTTGTTTCCTGATCTCTGTATTTCTACCATTGTTCATGTTAGATCTACAATTTTTGTTCCATTCCTTTTTTTACCCTCTTCCCTTTTAATTATTGGGTTGTTTTGATGAATAACCAAAACCAAAAAAATTTAAGAGAGTAACCAAAATTTTAAGGAGAGATAGGAAGAGGTAGAGAGAGAAAATTGTTAGATTTTAGGTTTTGTTTTTATTTTTGGTTATTGAGCAAAAAATCTCTTAATTATTTGCTATAGAGTTTTTTCTTTTGAAACACCTAAAGAGTTAGTTTATGCTATTATTTCTACTCTAGATAGTCATGCCGTATGAAAGTCTCGTAGAGATAGATTTCAAAAGATAATTATATAAGTTAATCAACACGGTAAGTTTTTAAATCTTTTGGAATTCACAACTTTTGTCTAGAGTAGTGTAAAGTCCTAAAATCGAAATTTCATCCTCATTTCGAAATTTTAAAAAATGAATATATTTGTATTGAATCAGCTAACTAGTTGCATTCATTAGATACTAGAATATGAGGATCCACATTGCTCAAGGTTTTCCCTGTAATTTCTCTTCTAAATCGGATCTGAAGCTCGTTAATTCTGATTTTTGAAGTGCATTCATCACTTTAGTGAATTTTCAGTAAGGAACGGATTCACGGGTAACTTTGATTACTAGCTTAAACAATGTAGTAGTAGTAGGGTGGGCACGGAGCGGATATCCGGGTTTTTGAAGATATCTGTGATCCGCTCCGCTTTTTCCGGATCGATACTAGTATCGAGTATTTGCTCCGCTACTAATTGGATATCCAGTGTTCGGATATCCGTTAAAATCCGGATTTTTCACCGGATATCCTACCCATTCCATAAAATTAAAATAATTATTAAAAAAATATAAAATAATTAGAAATTCAAAATTTAACTTATAAATAATAGAATTTAATAGAAAAATAAATATTTTTTAATTTGTTAAACTTTAGTATTAAAATAACTAATATAATGAATTCACAAAAACTTACATATAAATATAATAAGTATACAATATATATGTAATTGTTTATATACATATGCATATATATACATATAACGCATCGGATCGGCTATCCGTCTACCAAAATTTTAGTATTTATGATTTGCTCCATTTTCAACGGATATTCTTTTTTAATATTTGCTTTACTCCATTGAATTAGAGATATCCGAATTTTTATCAAATCAAATAATGGATCGAATCAAATCTAACAGATATTTTGTCCAGCCCCTAATAGTACCATATACATGTTGGAAGCATTACCTTTGTGTCGTCTCACAAGTACTTATATTATTGTTGACATATCAATCTTGGCCCAGTAAACAGGGTCCACTAAGGAGAGAAGTAAGAGATGAAGTAGAAGTGAAAGATATACTAGTTCGGACACAAGAGTGAAGTAACGAACTTAATTACACTAGTTCGGAGTGAACTACAAAGTTAAATCAAGAAGGTCAAACTCAAAGGCAACTTCTGGGTTGATGCAATAATCATTCAAAATAGCAACTTAATGTTTTAACGAATTACGACCAAATCAACATGAATAAATGTAATTAATGACCAAATTAAGCGTAGTAAATGAGAACGTTAAACATAAACTCGGGATATAAAACAAGAAAAAGAACAAGGGAGAAATACAATCGCATTATCACCACACTACACTAAACACTAATTTCCACTCATACTAATATGTTTTTACTCTTTTAAAACCCTCTCGATTTGAAATACTAAACTCATTTGCTACCATTTTTTTACTCTAAATTCCACACAAAATTCATCAATCTCGTTTTTGTTCTTTAAACTCTTGGTTATTGCTAAAAGGCCATTCGATTTTTTTGTTTCTAAAACATAAATCCGATCATCTCACTATTCATATTTACAAAAAATTTGACAGTTCAATTTTTTTTTTGTGTGTGTGCTAAACAGTAGTAATTTCTGTTACAACAATTATATACCTAAATTAATTTTGCCGGATGTTTGTGTTGTTGATGGCTGTTTGATTACTGAAGCTATAAATGAGGGCCATCCTGACTTTATTCAGATATTTTTTGCTAAACAGTTGTAAAACAACTGGAGCAAATAGAAGAATCTTGTTTCTTTGTGGGGTAAGCGATCTTACTATTCCGTTTGAGTTAATTTATCAGTAACCATGGTTTTCATTAGTTTTTCAAACATGACGAGAGCCCTGTGATTTTGTTGTTAAATGAATTACGCAGTTGGGTCCTTATAAACATTACAATTTTGGTTATTTTTGACATTTGCTGGTTTATATGGAAGATTTCGAAGTCAAAGTCCCTTCCAAGACGTCTTTCAAGCTTTTGGATGTCAAGTTGATGTGGTTTGTCCACAGAAAAAGACTTTGAGGCCACACTTTTGCTTTAACTGCTAACTTTGATGGCAGTTATGATGCTCTGGTCATTCCGGGAGGCAGAATCTGGCCTTGAACAAACATCTCCTTAACGTAGTTAAAGAGTTTCTGAACTCTGGGAAACCAGTTGCATCTGTTTGTCACGGACAACAGATTACTGCTGCCGCCTGCCGTGTCCTCAAGGTCAGCTTTTTTCTTTCGTATGTGTTCTCTCTTTTTTCTTGCTAAAACTATCTGTATATTGTGGAATTGTTTGAGAAAATTGTTATATGTTACTGCAATCTCTCATGTTGAGGATTTTGTGTCTATGGTGTTTATCTAAACACATTACAGAGGATCTTAAAGAATCCAAGAAACTTGCAAAAGAAGGCAATGAAAAACTCAGAGAGGCATTGGCAGCTCAGGAACGAGCTGGACATTCAGACCAAAAGGAAGAGAATTGAACTTGAACACAAGCACTAACTTATTATGAACACATTCAGTCATGATTATGAACATACACACAAAACAGAGTTTAAAACATAGTAAAACAAAAAATGAAACCTGAAGTTGATAATGTTATATAACTGATATGCCGTGGAGGGTCTATACGAGAAGAAGAAAAGAGAACTAAAGAGAAGGCAAGCAAAGACTCGAAGTGGAAGAGAGGGTTTGCTATTGAAGAAGTCTCGAGTATAAATAATACCTTGTTTCTATTGTTTTGCTTATCGAATTTGTAATCAAGAATTCAGATCGGAACTTTGTAATTGGATTCAGTTACGCTCGTGAGAGGACTGGTAATTACATAGTTTGAGAGAGATAGGGGCGATTTGTACATTGTTCTTATCAATTGGTGCGTGTTGACGTTGTGATTGAAATTTCTTCGCGATGGTGAATGGAGAGGAAGCGATGTCCAGAGTCAACGAATTGAACGATGCGGTTGCGGATTCGTCGTTACGCATGGACAAATTGACTCAAGCAGTCGATTCGGTGCTGTAATGGAAAACACAGGCGGAGAATCAGGCTATGGAATCCGCGCAGACGGTGCAGAAGATGTAATCAACGATGACGGCCATGTTGACGATGATGCAAGATCGGTTCGCGGCGGATCCAGAACAGCCGACGCCGGCGCGAAATCCAGAAAAACGGCCAATCCAGGTAAACGCTTCTACTTTGGAACCTGGCCTTACTATTTCGCCGACGTCTGCAACCGGAATCACGGCGGTGATGCCGAATCGAGAGAGTTTGTTACAAAAAATGGATATGCCTGTGTTTGACGGAACAAATCCTCATGGTTGGATCGCGAGAGTAGAAAGATTTTTTCGCCATGGTAGATATGCCGAAGAACAGAAGATGGAGTTGATATCGATGAGTTTGGAAGGGGCTGTGTTAAGCTGGTTCAATTGGGAAGAACGCCACATTCCGTTTCCAAATTGGACGGTGTTTAAAAAACAGTTAGTGACTCGTTTTGGGAATCCTCATATGCGTTCACCAAAAAACAGTTTGGCTGGCCTTGTGCAAATCGGTTCTGCTGCAGCTTATGTTCGCGAGTTTGAGGAACTGTCGTCCCTAATCTCGGGGGTCGATGATGAGATGTTGGAGGCAATCTTCAGAGGTGGCCTGAAACAAGAGTTGAAAGAGATTATTTAGATGAAAGAACCAAGGTACTTACCGCATATGATTGCCACGGTTTTGGAGATGGCGGATGGATTGTTGTGTCAAACGATGGTGAATACGAGAGCACTCAGTGGTACTAAACCAATGCCTCTGAGATCATCGTCGAATTACAATGCTACACATTCATGGAAAGCCAAACCGTTACTATTAGAAGCGGCCCATGGTGTAGAAAAGAATGCTTCAAGTTCGACAGGGTCTGGCGGCAAGACAGGCCAGAACTAGAGGAAGCATTTGACTCCTGCTGAGTATGAGTACCACAGAAAAAATAAACTGTGTTATAAGTGCAGTGAGAAGCACTTCTACGGGCACGTGTGTGCCAATAAAGAGCTCAAAGTACTCACAGTTGTTGATGGGTGTGAGGTTGAGTTGATTGAGGAGGAGTTTTTTGACACATTCACAGATGAAAATGGCGTAATTACAGAGCTTATGGAATTGTCGTTGAACTCTTTTTTGGGACTTCCATCTCACTCTACAACTAAAGTCAGAGGGATGATTGGCAAAGTTAACATTGTGGTGATGCTGGATAGTGGAGCAACCCACAATTTTATATCACCGTCTGTGGTAAAGCGAGCACACCTCAAGGCTCGGCAAAAACCTGGCTTACAGATTCGGTTGGGGACAGGTGTGGGTATGACTGGATCAGGTGTGTGCTCTCGAGTCTCGTTCCAAGTATCAGGATTGGAATTTGAAACAGATTTTATATCTCTGAAGTTAGGCACAGTTGATGTTATTTTGGGGGTTCAGTGGCTGCGTACTCTGGGGAAATGTCAGGTCGATTGGGAAACACATGAATTCACCTTCAACTACAAAGGCAAGTTGGTTACTTTATACGGCGACGCATCGTTGAACGCTAATACGATTTCTTTAAAATCATTAGCTCCACAGACTTACAAATCTCGAGTCAGAGGGGTTATTGGCTTCGCAAATACAGAAAAATCTGAGCCTATGGTGTTGTCGAGACCCGCCTGTATGCATAAGGTTTTGGAAGAGTTTGATGGTGTATTTGCGATTCCTACACAGTTGCCTCCGATGCGGAATATAGAGCATGCTATTGCTCTTGTTCATGGTTCAAGCCCTATTAACGTCAGACCATACTCGTATCCACATTCTCAGAAAGAAGAAATGGAACGACAAGTGAAAGAAATGTTGGAGTCGGGTATAATCAGAGCAAGTCATAGCCCTTTTTCCAGCCCGATATTATTGGTCAAAAAGAAAGACGGATCGTGGAGATTCTGTGTTGATTACCGTGCACTTAACAACCTACTATTGCAGACATGTTTCCAATTCCCGTTATCGATCAATTGCTTGATGAATTGTATGGAGCATCTGTTTTTTCAAAGCTGGACCTGAGATCGGGTTATCATCAAATACGTATGGTGGAGAGGGATATTGAGAAGACCGCTTTTCGTACACATGA
The DNA here is from genome assembly GCA_020283515.1 of Alliaria petiolata. Classification (NCBI taxonomy): domain Eukaryota; kingdom Viridiplantae; phylum Streptophyta; class Magnoliopsida; order Brassicales; family Brassicaceae; genus Alliaria; species Alliaria petiolata. The sequence continues at coordinate 33,958,472 of JAHZTW010000004.1, read as the reverse complement.
TGGCCACTATGAATTTTTAGTGATGCCGTTTGGGCTCACTAATGCGCCCGCCACTTTTCAAGCTCTGATGAATGAGCTATTCAGACCCTACTTGCGAAAATTTGTTTTGGTGTTTTTTGATGATGTCCTAGTCTACATCAAGGATATACAAACACATCAAGAACATTTGGCCATTGTGTTGGCCATATTTCAGAAGCATAGGCTTTTTGCTAATCGTAAGAAATGCTCATTTGGCTTGAAGCAGGTGGAGTACTTGGGCCATATCATTTCTGAGCAAGGTGTATCAACTGATAAGAGCAAGACGTTTGCTATGGAAAATTGGCCTTCTCCTAAATCAGTGAAGGATTTACGAGGATTCTTAGGCCTCACAGGGTATTACAGGAGGTTTGTCCGTGGGTATGGTGTTATTGCAAAGCCTTTGACTACCCTGTTGAAGAAAGATAAGTTTCAGTGGTCAGACACAACTCAAATGGCATTTGAGGAGTTAAAAAACGCCATGATTACTGCTCCGGTATTATCACTGCCCAACTTTACGGAACCGTTTGTTGTGGAATCCGACGCTTCTGGTTTTGGCCTGGGCGCAGTCTTAATGCAGAAAATGAATCCCATTGCATATTTCAGTTATGGTTTGAGTGTCAAAGAGCAGGTTAAACCGATCTATGAGCGGGAACTCATGGCGATAGTGTTGGCAGTGCAGAGGTGGCGACACTATTTGCTTGGAAAAAAATTCATAGTGAGGACAGACCAGAAAAGTCTTAAATATCTGTTGGAACAACGAGAGGTCAATTTGGAGTATCAGAAATGGTTACACAAGCTGTTGGGTTATGAGTTTGATATTGTCTATAAACCTGGAATAGAGAATAAAGCTGATGATGGCTTGTCTCGAGTGATACAGCCTCTGTTTAATTCCATGACGAGTTGGTTACTTGCTGTCACAGTTTCTAAAACATTGCAGTTGGAGGATATGTACAAGGAGATTGATGGTTGTGAGACAATTCAGCAAATGATTCAACGGATATTAGCTGGAGCAATAGTGAAACCTGGTTATGCATTGGTGGATGGACGTCTGATGTATAAGCGACGGTTGGTGATTCCAGCAAACTCTGTTCATATTCCGTTGATTTTGCAAGAGTGTCATGATGGGGTAATGGGTGGACATTCTGGCGTTTTGAAAACTCTCAAACGCATTCAAGCTACTTTTTACTGGTCTGGTATGCGCAAAGATGTGCAGAAGTATGTAGCTCATTGTCAGATTTGTCAGACAAGCAAATATTCTACTCTTTCACCAGCAGGATTACTTCAGCCACTGCCTATTCCATCTCGGATCTGGGATGATGTGTCTATGGACTTCATTGAGGGCCTTCCCATGTCGCATGGAATGAATGTGATCTTTGTTGTGGTTGATCGTTTGTCTAAATACTGCCATTTCATGGGGTTACATCATCCGTTTACTGCTGTGGATGTGGCTTCTAAGTTTGTGAAAGAGATTGTGCGCTTACATGGATTCCCTAAATCCATTTTTTCATATCGGGATAAGATTTTTCAGAGCCAATTTTGGAAGGAGTTGTTTAAATTGGCTGGGACTCAACTTAAGTTTAGCACAGCTTATCATCCTCAAACGGACGGCCAAACAGAGGTCATGAATAGATGTCTCGAAACTTACCTTCGCTGTTTTACTTCGGCTCATCCGCGACGATGGTTCAAGTTTTTGAGTTGGGCTGAATTATGGCATAACACATCGTACCATACAGCTTTGAAAACTTCCCCTTTTCAGCTAGTATATGGTAGAGAGCCTCCGTCACTATTGAAGTATGAGGAAGGTTCCACGATTAATAGTGAGTTGGACACTATGTTACGGGAACGTGACGAGATGCTTCGTGAGGTAAAGCTTCATCTCCTTAAAGCTCAAGAGTTGATGAAGAATAATGCTGATAAAAGTCGTAGGGATGTTGTGTATGAGGTGGGTACAATGGTATTTCTCAAATTGCGGCCCTATCGACAATCATCAGTGGCCAAGCGATTGTGTCAGAAATTGTCAGTCCGTTTCTATGGTCCTTTTTAGATATTGGAACGAATTGGCCAAGTGGCATACCGCCTGCGTTTGCCAGAGCAGTCACGGATTCATCCGGTGTTTCATGTCTCTCAATTAAAACCAGTATTGGGCGAGGGTCATACGATTAGCCCTATGCCTTCCACCCTTACGGCTGAAGATGAATTTGTCATTGAACCGGAACATATTTTGGACACCCGTTACAATACAGAAGGTCACTTGGAGGTATTGGTGTCGTGGAAAGGACTGCCTTCGCATGAGAATTCGTGGCTATTGATCAGGGATGTGAAGCATCAGTTTCCTACTTTTCAGCTTGAGGGCAAGCTGAATCTCGGTGATAGGGGTATTGATATGCCGTGGAGGGTCTATACGAGAAGAAGAAAAGAGAACTAAAGAGAAAGCAAGCAAAGACTCGAAGTGGAAGAGAGGGTTTGCTATTGAAGAAGTCTCGAGTATAAATAATACCTTGTTTCTATTGTTTTGCTTATCGAATTTGTAATCAAGAATTCAGATCGGAACTTTGTAATTGGATTCAGTTACGCTCGTGAGAGGACTGGTAATTACATAGTTTGAGAGAGATAGGGGCGATTTGTACATTGTTCTTATCAATAACACGAACACGAACATGAATCTAACTTATTTTCACCACATTCTTTGAAAATTGTTTTCAAAAACCCATTTAAACATTTTGTCAAACACCTTGCAGGCATGTTAGCAATGCCTTTGTGTTTGAGAAGAAGAAGCAGAGTCGGACTTGGTTTCACCTGAAGGAGGAGAAGTGATCTTTTGGATCTTCTTTTGTTCTTTGGCCACCTCCACCATCGTTGGAACTTCGCCTTTAAGACCGATCCATCTCTGTGAGAGCATTAGGAAAGCTTTCATTTGACAAAGCTCTTCTTCTGAAATTTCACCCATCGCTTCTACCATCTTTGGATCTGCGATCTCTTCCACTCTTAGCTCTTCCATGGATTTGGACAGCCAATTTGGAAAAACACTACTTCGTATTCCTTCTTCTCCGCTTATAAGAATTTGCATGAGAATTCCATTGCCGAAGGCATCCGTTTTCTCGGAGACTACCTTATTTTTCTTAAAATTAGGTTCCTTGTAACCATAACCATAAGCCTAGTCCGATGCCGCGACATATGTTTCTCCTTCTGGGATTGAGACGCAATGAGAGAAATTAATCAGCTTGGCGACCCCCCCATTTTCATCCAATAAGATATTTTCAAGATTCATATTGCTATAAACGAAGGCAGTGTGAAGGTAAGCTAAAGCAGTCGCTATATCCTCTGCTATCTTCATTCTCCTTATCCATGGCTGTTTCCTTAAATCTAATGCATAGTGTTTCTTTACACCATCATAAACCAAGACTGGAAAGTCAGACTCAAGACAACATCCACCCAATTTCAGAAAGTTTTTGTGACCACTCACCATCGATGAAATTACTATGTCCCGGCAAGGTTCTTCTAGAAAGTAGAACATAACTTTCTTGATGAGTATCATTTGATGGTTCTCGTTTTTACCTGAATACCATTCGTATCCAATTTGATCAAAAATCTTAGACACGCTGAAATTGTCGATGGCTTCAAGGATCTGATCGGCGGAGAAGAATTTGATGGGATTGGATTTGCCATCGCAACATTCGATGAGATCTTCTAACAACTTCGCCCCTCCCTCACTATCTCGGGTCAACCTCTGTTTTTCATTATTGGCTCGTGCCTTCTCTTTCTTCTTCTTCCACCAATCCATCTTAAAACCTACTCAATAAAGAAAAATACTTTTACTTAGAAATCAAATGACCAAAGATTGAGAGACCTCACACACACACACTGAGTTGGTAACGAAATGGATATCTAGATGTAAGTGGTTCTAAATTGTTGTTGAATATTCAACACCGATGTCCTTCCGCGTAAAGCCATCGATGGATGTTGGGACAAGTCAAAAAGTCAAGACACAAAATAAAATGTCACGTGCGTCGTTCATAAAGGAAAATAACTGACATACCATCTAATTTTACTAATCACCAATCAGCATAGCAAATATCTTAAAAATCGGATTTGGAGAGCTGTTAAAAATCGCTCATACACTTTCTCACAACCAAAAAGTCTCAGTTGTGCTCCGGTGAAACGATAATATATCATGGATCACAGGGTTTTAGTGTTGGATCCCATAGAACATTTTTATTTGGGTCAATTCTCACTCTTAGAGGTATACTCTACTGATTAGATTGGAAATTGCTTTAGCTTCACTGGATTTAGGCTTCACTAATGAGTATGATCCTACTACCCAATCACATATTTATTAAAACATTTTACGAATTTGTTGAGAGACTTTGGAACACCCATGATATACATATTCTAAAAATATATATATAGTGAAGTACTAATTTTCAGTTTGTATGTTATTAAATATATATTTTTTTAAAGCGTGGGAGATTAAATTTTGTCTAATTCTTCTGCTGGTTCTTTGTTAACCAAAAAGTTCCAAGGAATATAGGACCGAGCTAAAAAATTAAATTTTGCGAAAAATATGTTAAAAGTAACACTACAAGAAAACATGTCTCATTTTCATGGATTTTTCTACTAAAATTTCGGTGGAAAATATTACCCACCAATTTTTTACCGATTTTTCATTAAATTGAAAAATCGTAGTAAATTGGTAAAAAAATTATCACCAAAATATTCAGTTAGAAATCGGTGGAAAATTTCTATCGATTTCCAACGGAACAAAAGCCGTAAGTAATTTGGTGGGAAATTCATCAAGAACCGATGGGAATATTTTGACCGTTGTAATATGTCGGCAAAATATAGCCGTTTAGAGCCGTTTGAAATTCGATAAGAAATCGATGGGAAAATCGATGGGCAATCGGTGGGAATTTGTTTTGGGTTTTGTGTATAAATAACTCATCCCTTCATAACATGATTCATCCTTTCATCATAAAACGACCAAACAATTTACAAAAATTTCAATGTCTTCAAGTGACAATAATTTTCGAGCATGGATGTACACTAATCGTTGGGATTCAAGTACATGCTTACTTACAGAAGAGTTCAGAAATGGTCTCAAGGAATTCATGCAATTTGCCACACAACAAGAAAGATGCGTGGAAACAGGTAGGATGTTGATATGCTCAAATTTACCCTAGAGCTACTCTCTCAAATTAAGAGATCAGTCGCAGTACTTAGGGATCGAATCCACAGGGAATTAGATTGTTACACAGCAGATTTCTAAGTTCGAATTAAGCTAAGAACAAATATGGAATTAAAAGAAAGTAGGCAGTTAAAACTTAGTAAATTCAAGAAACGAGACGCTAGGCTATGAGAAATTCGCAGGTATGATTCCAAATTGCATAATAGAAAACTGTCAGGATATTTATTAAGAACTGTTCTAGAACTCGAAACACAATTATAAAATCAATCAACTCTCGCTGCGAAGATTATCTATGTCTAAACCTTTGAATTCCGAATCTCTTTACAAATCCTATCAATTCAGACAAGCATTAATAACAGGTTTGGTTGTTCACAAAATCTCTAAACCAAATCTCTTTGCGAATAGGTATTTTGCTCATCTAACATTCGTTCAGAAAATTCAATAATACTCTCGCATCTATTAAACAACCTATGATCAGATTCTAGGCCATGAAACTAAAATAAGCATTAATTATAAATCCAAATGAAGAACAAACAGATTAATCCCAACAGTAATTCACTTCTAACAACCTATCATCAACCCTTGACTAACCCAAAACCTAACTAGCAAACTACTTAGACATGGTGAATAAAGAAAACATCACGAATAAAGTAATTTGCATAAAAGAAATCAATAGAAATAAAGGAGTTCCAAATCTGCTCTGAAGGAGTCTGATTCTTCTTTCCAAAAACTCTCTACAAATCTCTCTCTAAAATAATGTTTAGCCTAAACAATGGCTCTAAAATCCTTAAATAAGGGTTAAAACACGACTAGGGGCACTTTTGCAAATAAGGAAAACTTCTAGGCAATTTTCTTTTTCTTCAAAACTTGTAAAGTCACGCGTTGGTTTCCATCCGCGATTGGTGTCAATCGACACCAGGGTGGTGTCGATCGACACTCCTTGTAAAATATGGCTCTTGACTTCATCTCTTCGCAGCTTCTTCCACAATGCTCCAGAAAGCTTCAAAATCTCCAATTATGCTCCAAACGAAGTTCAACCTGCAAAGACTCTAAAAAGACCAAAAAGACTATATAAAACGGACTTATATCATGGTCAAATTCCAGTAAAAACTATGATATATCAACTCCTTCAGACTTGGCTTTTGCTTGCCCTCAAGCAAAACAGAAACCAAGTATAGAGTCGAGGTTTGAAAACAGAAAAAAAACAGCTAACCTTAGGAACGCCACATTGAACCAACACTCTTGAATCCACATACCATAGAGACAACATTAGGTAGTATTTCGGTGTACTTACCACAAGCTTAGCAATCTCCCAAATCAAGCCCAAACCCCTTAGAGAAACCCAGATTCTCCACTGTTAATCCCTTTCATTTAATTAGGTGAGGTCTCATCAAGGGAGTATCGATCAAAGAACTTTTAGATTCTTTCCCTTCCAAGCTCATAAACATACAAGACAATCTTTGCACAATCTCTCATACTTTCTCTTCCCTAAGTCGATTTCTCCCTACTTTTCTAAGGTATCATTTTATTTTTTCTATCGACTCACTTTCGTGTTCTTTGTGAGGAGACACTTTCATGAGTGTAGGCTCACCTTCCTAGTCCTTTTCACGGAACTCAGGCTGTCGTTCTTAAACTTAGACTTTTTCACACTAGGGAAGATCAAAGAGAGATCATGACAAATTTATCTTAAAAATGCTGGAAGAGGAATCAGGTTCAATGCATACCAAGCCCCAAGATGAGAAGTTGTAAGTTCATTAGGGCGGAGTTACAACAAAGTTTCTAAACTCTCCAGGAATCTGAACTCTCCTTGTTAGATTGATCCACTTGCAGGTTTTTACCTAGTAAAACTTGCAATCAACTGCTATGGCAATGGTCCTTCAAGTGTCAATGTTTTGTGGTTAGTTCCAAGAAAAACTGAAAATTTCAACTGATTTTGACTCAATAAAACAAGTTTTTGACTGACTCGATTTGACTCTCAAAACAGAACACAATGTCAGTAATCACCTCCCCCAGACTTAAACAACACTGTCCCCAGTGTTATCAAGCCTGAAGTTGGTAAAAAGAAGACAAGGAATCAAATGGATGAAGAAGAAAGTGACATACCTAAATTCCCGCATGGTGTTGATCGACACCAGTGAACAGTGTCGATCGACACTGTTCATGTCGATGTCGACCTTGGTCGACATGCTTTCACCTCGAGCTGTTTTTTTTTTTATAAATAAAACACAAAATAGTTAGTAAATAAAGCAAAAATATAACGAAAATTAGAGAACTTACCAGTGGGTTGCCTCCCACTAAGCGCTTGTTTTAAGTCATTAGCTTGACTTGGATGGCTGGAAATCAGTCGGCAGGTGCATCATGAAAACTCGTTTCAAAACAAGCTCCACATTCAGACACCTTTAGCTTCAAAATTCTGCTTCATGGTCCTTTCACAGCATCTAGCCCTTTCTCCTTCATCTCAGATGTAAGAAGTGCTCTAACCTTGGAGAAAGGCTTTGAGGTTCCTTTGCACTTCACCTTATACTCAATTGAGTTTCCATCACAGCTCTGAAGTATCAAAGTGACTTGAGGATCTCCCTTGATCCTTTGGCTCTCCACTCTCTCAAAGACCTTGTGATCATGTGAGGATTTCCACCATGGACTTTATCTGCATCATTCTTATCACAGGGTCTTTCCTGAGAAACGTCTGCCATCTTGTCTCTAGCAATCACAGCAATGCAAGAGACGTGCTTTGAAGTTCCAGTAGTAGGGACAGCTTTGTAGAAAACTCATTTGTCAACATTAGAGAAAGAGATTCTCTTGTTAGGCATGTCTACAACTGCTCCCACTGTAGTCATATATGGTCTCCCAAGAATGAATGGCATGACAGAATTCTTGCTCACTTCCACCACCTGAAAATCAGTAGGTACTAAACAATTTCCCACTTTGGATCTTGAATTGTACCATATGAGACTGTGGTGGAAGAGTTGGCAAACGCGAGGGTCATGTTTGGAGGTTGAATATCAGCAATGCCTAAACTTTCTGCAATGTCCCTTGACATGAGATTCACACTAGCACCAGAATCACAGAGAGATTGTCCAAACTCAACTCCTCCAATGGAGCATGGAAAAACAAACATCCTTGGATCTTCAACCTTAAGCAATTGCTTCATTGGTGGTGGTGTTTCCCTTGCTTTGTGAAAGAGTTCTTCCATCTCTTCAAAGCTCTGAAATTCTGGAAGAAGGCACACAAGGTATATCTCTCATAAGCTTCATCAAAGGAGATCTCCTTAGAAATCCTTTCCACCCTTTTGTTGAAAGCAGCCAGCTTCTCTGCACTAATAGACGGCCTTAGGTGCTTGGGTAGAGGAGGGTATGGAACCTTAGGCTTGTACATCTTTTCTTCTGCAATTTTTGAAGCTTCACATGATGTCTGGGAAGGGTGTCGATCGACACTAGTCTCTGGTGTCGATTGACTCGTGTCGACCTTGGTCGACTTCGCTTCGTCAGAACTCGAATTGTCGAGGTTTTCTCGTGATGTCGATCGACACTCAGCAGTGGTGTCGATCGACACCTGCTCTGCAACTGCAATATCTTCTTCTTCCTCAACTTCAAGCTCCACGAATTTTTCAGCATTCAGACCTTTTTTAAGCACTGGTTGTAGGTTTCTTCCACCCTGAATCGTGATGGCATTCACATGATGCCTCGGATTTGTGTCCGTCTTTCCAGGAAGAAATCCCTCTTGTCTCTTCAAAACTCCAGCAGTTTGAGCAACTTGAACATCCAATTGTTTTACATGAGCACTCAGAGATTCGAATTTTCCATTCAAATCAGTGTACAAGGCATCAATTTTCCCATTGAAGTCCACAGTCATCTTTTGTTGACCCTCAAAGATCTGTTCAAGCATGGATTTCATCTCATTATCTTGTGCATGAGGCTTTTGGCAAGAAGAAGAACCATAAACCCTTGTGAGGTTGTTGTTCTGAAAGGGCTTCTGGTAAGAGGAAGAATATCCTTGCTGATTGCCAATTCTCTGACCTTGAAAACCAGCTCCATCGATGTAGTTAACATCTTCTTCCCGAGGCTCATACGTCTCCACTTCTGCAGCAAATTGGACTTGCTTCTTACCCACCTGAAGACTATGCATAGAGTCTAGCTTAGCCTTAACTTCTGCAATTTGATTTCCATCCATGTTTCCAGCCTTCTTCTTCCTCTCAAAATCTGCATTCTTGGTACAACTGCTAGAAGCCAAGTTCTTAATAAGAATGGTAGCATTCTCTGGATATTGGGTGTTGAAGTTCTCATTGCTTGCATCATCTAAAGCCATCTGGTACCTCCAATCAACACCTCTGAAGAAGATTCTAAGCAGTTGAACCTCAGTGAAACCATGGTGCAGACAGTCTCTCTAATATGCCTTGAATCTCACCCAAGCAGCCTTGAATGCTTCACTTGGTCCTAGAGAAAAAGTAGAGATTTTCATCCTTAAATTTTCAGACCTTGCATCATCAAAGAAATTATACAAGAAGGCATTCTTTGTGTCATCCCAAGTAGTCAATGATCCTGGATCCAATTGCTTCAGCCAATATGCAGCATCTCCAGCAAGTGAGTAAGGGAAAAGCTTGCAGAAGAGATAGTCATTAGACACCCCATTAGCCTTAATGCTTGATGCCAAGTCCTCAAACCTCTCAATGTGGTCCATGGGGTGCTCATTAGGAAGACCATGGAAGGGATGCTGAGCCACAAGTGCGTAGTAAGCAGGCTTCAACTCAAAGTCATTCCTCTGGAAAGGAGGTGGGCGAATCGCAGCTCTATTAGCATAGAACTGATCAGGCCTGTTGTAATCACCAAGTGTCCTTCCACGCCCAGCATTCCCTGGTGGTATCACTTCCACTGCTTGCTCGACGATAACAGCCCCATTCTCGTCGAGTTTTTGTCCTTGTGCGTTCCTTCTGTGCCCTTCTGCATCAACCAGGTGACCAGTGTCGTCTCGGAATAGGACCATAAGATCAGCCATCGCGGTTTGCGACTGGTGTCGATCGATGCCAATGTTGGTGTCGATCGACACTCGTGCAGCTTTTCTGTTGGTCCTTTCTAATATGGCGAGTTCAACGAAGTTCAAAGTCACAAGCTCTTTTTCCTTATTGCTTCTGCAACTGCAATTTTGCATAAACCTGAAACAAATACAAGAAAAAGTTGCAGAAAATCAGTAACCAAAAACAAAATAAAACTTAGTCAAATTTCTAATACTAAAAATCTGTAGGCAACTAATCAGATTCCCCAGCAACGGCGCCAAAATTTGATATGCTCAAATTTACCCTATAGCTACTCTCTCAAATTAAGAGATCAGTCGCAGTACTTAGAGATCGAATCCACAGGGTAGATTGTTATACAACAGATTTCTAAGTTCGAATTAAGCTAAGAACAAATATGGAATTAAAAGAAAGCAGACAGTTAAAACTTAGTAAATTCAAGAAACGAGACGCTAGGCTATGGGAAATTCGCAGGTATGATTCCAAATTGCATAATAGAAAACTGTCAGGATATTTATTAAGAACCGTTCTAGAACTCGAAACACAATTATAAAATCAACCAACTCTCACTGCGAAGATTATATATGTCTAAACCCTAGAATTCCTAATTTCTTTTCAAATCCTATCAATTCAGACAAGCATTAATAACATGTTCGATTGTTCACAAAATCCCTAAACCTAATCTCTTTGCGAATAGGTATTTTGTTCATCTAACATTTGTTCAGAAAATTCAATAATACTCTCGCATCTATTAATCAACCTATGATCAGATTCTAGGTCATGAAGCTAGAATAAGCATTAATTATAAATCCAGATGAAGAACAAACAGATTAATCCCAACAGTAATTCAATTCTAACAACCTATCATCAACCCTTGAATAACCCAAAACCTAACTAGCAAACTACTTAGACATGGTGAATAAAGAAAACATCATGAATAAAGTAATTTGCATAAAAGAAATCAATAGAAACAAAGGAGTTCCAAATCTGCTCTGAAGGAGTCTGATTCTTCTCTCCAAAAACTCTCTACAAATCTCTCTCTAAAATAATGATTAGCCTAAACAATGGCTCTGAAATCCTTAAATAAGGGTTAAAACACGACTAGGGGCACTTTTGCAAATAAGAAAAACTTCTGGGCAATTTCCTTTTTCTTCAAAACTTGTAAAGTCACGCGTCTGTTTCCATCCGCGATTGGTGTCGATCGACACTAGGGTGGTGATCGACACTCCTTGTAAAATCTGGCTCTTAACTTCATCTCTTCGCAGCTTCTTCCACAATGCTCCAGAAAGCTTCAAAATCTCCAATTATGCTCCAAACGAAGTTCAACCTGTAAAGACTATAATAGGACTCTAAAAAGACCAAAAGACTCTATAAAATGGACTTATATCATGGTCAAAAACCGGTAAAAACCATGATATATCAGATGTTATGTCCATGTCCTAGTTGTGATAATAACAAATTTATCAAGGTAGATAAAGTGTGGAAGCACTTGTATCAGCGATGGTTTAGGGCGAATTACAAGGTGTGGTATTATCATGGTGAAGTTAATTCAGTGAATGTAGGTAGTAGTAGTGAATACTTTGTTGAGATTTTAGAAGAACCTATAGTGACAATATAATTTTTGGTGAAAGCCTTATTCTGGCATTTAACCATCTTTTTATGAAAGATGGATTTAGGTTCATTAGCATTGTATACATTAAGAAAGTAATGTGGCATATCTGGGGCAGTTGGTGGATTTAGATATAATTTAACTGACTAACATGGAATATATCGTGTATTGCAGTTTCTAAAGGCAAAAGGAACTTGTAAACGACTCGCAATCAGTTTTTGATTCTCAATCTAATAGAATTATCATAACTAATGTTTTTATTATAAATTATTGAATAGTAGTTTTCTTATCCAACTCATTTATGTGTCTTATGTGAAGCAATTTGGAGTTTAATCGTTATATTACTTATTGCCATTCTTGTCATTTTATCTCCAGATACTCATTTATGAAAGATGGAAACTTGTATGATATCAAGAAAATATTGTCCAAGTTTTTTTTTTCCAGACCAGTGGCTCTTTTGAATATTGGTAGGTAATAGATTATGAATAGATACATCTTGTCCACTATAAAGAACAAACTCTGTATACATTACAGTGTAAAAAGGAAATGCTAGTGCATTCTTTGTTCAAAATCATAAAGATTTTTTTTGCAACAACGAAATTAAGTGATAGGGACCAATCGAGGAAGATTCCTTGAAACCTAGGAGCAATAGAGATTTGAAAGGTCTAGAACCTGAAATATGATACATATCTTACGTCTGATATAATTGTTGTTGTATGTGTTCATACCCCATCTGTTTCTGAGAAATTAGAATCTTCATAGCTTTCCTTTCTCTCTTTCGTGTTGTGTTTTTTTTTTCTCTTGTTAATTGTGTTTTGTTTTTTTTTTGCCTAATAGGTTTAGGGAGTACGTCCTAGTTCATTACAGGATTACAGAAGAAGAGATTCACAATGCTTTCTCCAGCGAAGATGAAGATGAAGATAATTACCAACAGCCTATGGTTCATGTGGAACAGCCTGTAATTAATGATGTTAATGATGAGCACCAGGAAATTAATGCCGCTGCTGCATCTACTGATGTAGCTCATGTTACTGCTGATATTCAAGCACCGCATGTGAGACTTTACTATTGATGTAGTGTTAGTATTATCCAACCAAAAACTAGATGTAAATGCACAAAAATCCCAATTTGTATAGTAGAGATCAAATCCACATGAACTGGTTAATTGCACTACGAATAAAAAACAAGGTAGAACAAAAGATTTTGTCGATGGTGATTAGTAAATAAAAAAAAATAAACAAGTAAAAATCAGAGACTAAATCAACAAGGAAAAGCATTATGCTTCAAGGTAATCACAAGAAAATATACAACAATAAGATGGATGATTTACAGAAAATTTAGTAATAACCATCTAAAGCACATAACAAAAAGTTATAGCCTTTTCACTTTCGTGGCTCAAACCACTATGTTTTAACAATTCAATAGACCCAATTTTCAATGGTTATTGCAAGAAGAAAACATACTTTAAATCGATCAAGTTTTGATAAAGTTCACTAAACTCATTAACTCAACTTTCGCGGGTTAAGACGCATAGCTTGTCAAATAATAGTTCGGATTGTTTTAGCAAACTTTTGGAATGTAAATCAACCTAAAATTAGATTACTAAATGCGCAGTAAAGTAATCATGCATTGAGAACAAAAAAGACAAAGAACCATATAAGATATGTCTTTAAACAATTATCATATCAATATCGTATTATGCAATAATGGGTTCATTTTAACCTAACAAACGATCTATTCGGCCATGATGCACGAAACATAGCAGATATGAATAAAAATCATGATGAAAATACTTGTATTAAAAGAGTAAAAATTTAGAAATCTTCTCTATAACAAAGTACAAAGGCGAGATTTTCTCCTTCAACCTCTTTGCATTTAAAGAGTAACTGAACAAATGTTTTCATACGAAAGATTTGGGAACTCTTAAGTATTTTTTTTTTTGGTATTGAAGTGGCATTCCAAAGGTATTTTCATGAACCAACATAAATATATTCTTTATATTATCGAAGAAACTGAGCTACTTGGCAGTAATCCCGCATCATTTCCAATAGAGCAGCAACATGGCTTAGAACTTGCAAAGGGACCTTTGGATCTTGAACGTTATAGGCGATTGGTACACCTTATGTATTTTCTGCTGGAAACACAACCTCATCTCGCTTATTCAATTCACATATTATCTTAGTTTATTAAGAAATCCAAACAAGAGGAACAACATTTAGATAATCTAGATCATAAAAATAGTCTCGAGCACTCTGTGTTAACTTGTGCGCCTTTATATGTTGCGCTAGTGTGATGTGCGAAATACCCGAGGGTATTTTAACAAAACCATTAATGACATTATAACAAAATCATTAATGTCCAAAGACATATTGTGTAATATCACACAATATATATATATATATATATAAATCCTGTTTTTTCCAGAAGTGATCATGTTTTAATGGAATAGATGTTCATGTAAATCGTGAATAAAATCAAACTGCGGATCTATTATTAAAAAAAGTTATGAATCGAATTTGTTGTATTCAAATTATAGGATTTCCGTCAAAATTTATGGATACATTGTATTCCTTTTTGGTTTAATGAATTTACTAGATGTTAAAAAAAATATAAAAAAATTGCAATTACTCTTTTTCTTTACTAATCTAAGCATTGGTTTAAAAGAAAAGAAAAAAAACACTGGTTTTGGAATAAATAAAATTAAAAAGAAGTTTAGCTGTTTTTCTATTAAAATTTTAAACATCAAATTTGGCAATTTGCTAAATCCGCCTTTGAAAGCGCGTCTCTGAGTTTTCTTTGCCGTTTACTCTCCCCATCCTTTGTCTGAATACGAACAAAAATCACCAGAGTTTAATATATTATTTCAAATAATCTAGAATTTTTTTTTACTCCCTGGAGAGATCTGGTTGTGGTAGCGATGGAATTGAGGAGAAGGTTATGCATTGCGGTGGCAGTTTTCGTAATTGTGAGCGAATTGGTTTCATGCAATTTTGTGTTTGAGGTACAACACAAGTTCGCAGGGAAAGAGAAGAAGCTATCTCATTTCAAGTCTCACGACACACGCCGCCACTCTCGGATGCTTGCGTCCGTTGATCTCCCTCTCGGAGGAGACAGCCGCGTAGACTCTGTCGGGTTTTGTTCTTACCCTCTTTCTTTTATGGCCATTTGTGTTAGAATGTCCCACATATATTGATAACATAGTATATAATGATCATAGACCTCTCATGCTATATATGCTAATTGATACGACATGGTTTATGTATTGGGGAGACAATGCACAAAATATAGGTACTTATGAAGTTACATTTGGTTGATATTGTTTCAGTTTATACTTCACTAGAATCAAACTCGGGTCGCCACCAAAGGAATATCATGTTCAAGTTGATACAGGAAGTGATATACTATGGGTCAATTGCGTTCCGTGCCCAAAATGTCCCTCAAAAACCAATTTGGGTGTAATGCGCTCTTCTTCTTGCTCCGTTTTCTTGATGTCTATTGTTCTCCCGCTCCCAGCTTGGATCATCTTTGTTTTTTTTGCCAATGCAGTTCAGTTTATCATTGTATGACGCAAAAGCTTCTTCAACTTCTAAGAAGGTTGGCTGCGAAGATGATTTTTGTTCTTTCATAGCGAATTCGGATAGCTGTCAACCCACTATCGGATGTACTTATCACATAGTGTATGCGGACGAAAGCACAAGTGATGGGAACTTTATAAGGGACAAGTTAACACTCGAACAGGTTACCGGAGATCTTAAAACCGGACCACTTGGGCAAGAAGTAGTATTCGGGTGAGAGCTTAATATATCTTGCTTCTTTGTTACCTTATCATTTGCAAGAAATGCATTCTTGTGTGTCTTGTTGACAACATAACGTTTTTATGTATGTGTTACATCCATATCATTGCTATTCATGATCCTGCTAAAATGTATTGAGCTAATTCTTGTTTGAGATGTGAACTTTTAATTCCTCTTGTATTTTCTCATAAGGACTTCTCTTTGAGACAGGTGTGGAAGTGATCAATCTGGACAACTTGAGAAATCTGAGTCAGCAGTTGATGGTGTTATGGGATTTGGACAAGCAAATACCTCTGTGCTTTCACAACTAGCTGCCGCAGGGGACGCGAAAAGAGTCTTTTCTCATTGCTTGGATAATGTGAAAGGAGGTGGGATTTTCGCTGTTGGTGTTGTGGATTCTCCAACTGTTAAAACGACCCCTATGGTACCTAATCAGTACGTGATGTCTCCTCAAGTCATTTCTTTTTTTCAATCAAGAAGCTAGACTGCTAGAGTAGGAGAATATGTGTATATAAAGTTTATCATTGTGTTTGAATAGCTTTTTTGATGATTTGTTATGTCTTGGTGATCGTTTCTAATGAGATGGTTTGATTTTAGAAATCTTTAGTGTATCTTAAGGCTTAAGACATGTTTATATCTATTAGGGGTGTTCTTGAATCATGAATCTTGTAATTTCATATAAAGTTTATCATGAATCTTGTAATCTTTTTTCCAATCAAGTAGCTAGAGTAGGGGATGTGCATATAAAGTTTATCATTGTACTTGAATAGCTTTCTTGATGAATTTTTTGTCTGGTATGTCCTCATGATCGTTTCTAATGAAATTTTTTGTGCATCTAAAAGCTTAAGACATGTTTTATATCTATGAGGGATGTTCTTATTGAATCATCATGAATCTTGTAATAATTGTTGAAATTTTTGTAGGATGCATTATAATGTTATGTTGATGGATATGGATGTCGATGGTGTTCCTCTTGACCTTCCACCAAGTATTGTCAGGAACGGAGGAACCATTATTGACAGTGGTACCACTTTGGCTTATTTACCACAGGCTCTTTACAATTCCCTAATAGAAACGGTAAATTTCTATGCTCTTAATATTGTTTATTTTCTAATGTAAATCACAATCATAACATGATTTTTTACTGTGTAGATCACTGCTCGTCAACCTGTAGAATTACACATAGTAGAAGAAACTTTCCAATGTTTCAGCTTCACTAAAGAGTAAGACGTCATGTTTTTTTTCCCTAGCGTGTTTCTTCTTTTAGATACCAATTAATCAAGGGCTTGTATATATACATATATGTGTGTTTATTGTCTTAATTAAGGAATTAACTGTTGTTATATATTATAATCTTCTTGCTTGAACTCGCAGTGTTGATCAGGCCTTTCCACCAGTAAATTTTCAATTTGAGGACTCTCTCAAACTAACCGTTTATCCGCATGATTATCTTTTTTCACTTGAGGTAAGTTAAGTCAATAGGCAGTAGAAATGTTTTTGTTTTTTCGAATGCAGAAATTTTGCTTGCAAGATTCCAACAACATTGTTAAACTTTTTGTCAAGTTTGATCAGGATTTTTCTAGTCATACTAATTTTGTTCTCGATTTTGGCCAAGTTCGATTAGAATGTTCACTCGAACGATATGTATGTTCTAATAGGATTTTTTTCTCTATTTGCCAACAGAAAGATTTGTATTGCTTCGGTTGGCAAGTTGGTGGAATGTCAACTGAAGATAGATCAGAAGTGATTCTCTTGGGAGGTAAAGTTCAAAATTTATCATTCTTTCGATACTCACTACGACACACAAATTTTATGTTATTCAAACATGAATTTTAAAATACTAGACTAGTGATTTGAAAATATATCTTCAAATCTACTTTTATTGGAAATATTTTAAACAATATTTTTTTAGTGAATTCAATATGTTTTGGTGGAATTTATTAGTTATAAATACAAAGATTTGTGATACATATCACATGGTTTTAAAAATGAGATTGCAAAGAATTTTAATAACAAATCATAATAATTTTCCTAATTCATCCGAAATCATCTAAAACGTCATTAAAACTCAAATCCTTTTTCCAAATATTAGGTTCAATACATCTCGTGAAGATGCTAGATGGTAGCAGTTAAACAATACCATACCCCTAATAATGTGTGTTTGGTTTTGGTCAGTCATGTGTTACAATATAACTAATCACGGACTTATCATTTTGTAGATATGGTGCTATCGAACAAGTTAGTAGTTTACGATCTGGAGAATGAGGTGATTGGATGGGCAGATCATAACTGTAAGTATCTCTAGAACCCAATAAAAATAACCAAACAAAACAATCTCTTCATCATCTTCTTTATTCATACAAACAAATGGGTTCTTGTTTCAAAGGTTCATCAAGCATCAAAGTAAAAGACAGATCAGGAGGAGTTTACTCGGCCGGCGCAGACAATCTCTCATCTGCACCATCTTTGTTGATCATCGGAAAGTTTCTTACAATTTTGTCGACATTCATGGCAGTGCTTTTACTTCATTAGCATAGCTCACAAAAGAGACCACTCATGTGATGATATGAGCATTGTGATTGATGCTGAAAGAAGATGAAATGATGTAAAAAGTCTTCTCAACACACACACTTTTCATTTTCTTGTTTCAGTTTTTATACAGATCATATTCAACAATATATAGACATTTACATTATACTTTATACAGAGAGGGACAATTAGAGTGTGTTCTTCAAGAACTGTACAACAAAGTAGACAATGGCTAGAAACAATGCAATCTGATATACATCTCTCTCCAAGCTGTTGTCTCTTTGGAAATACTGCATCATTACAACATTCTCTTAGTTTACTTAGAGAGGTTCAAAAAAAGAACTATGAAATACCGTTAGTGTGAGTGAAAACTGACCTTAGTTGGATCGGTTGGATCCCTATATATCTCTGTATCTTCTTTTCGAGTGTTGAAACTAGCGGTTATGTCTTTCGTGGCATCGACCAAGTCTTTAGCGGATTCAGAAGCAGCAAAGAGACTGCGGTATGTCCAGAAATAGGCTTGAGCAACAGGGGAAGATGAAGATAAGTCCCAAGACTCTACATGCTCAATCACTTGGCCACTAATCTGGTTAAGAGTAAACTCAGATTTGACTTTGATGATCAGATCTCCACTTAAAGCAGCAAGAAAAGATTTTGGTTTTCCTTTGACTTTCCATCTAATACGCAAGACGCTTGTTGATAACATTACCATCTCCTGTATCGTCTACAAATATAGGCCACATATAATACATTTCTTGTAACCAAAAACCGTTAGAAAATGGAAAAAAAAATATTAAAGGTCGAGACTGGTTCTCACCACTGTGGGATTCTCTAATCCATTAGTTATCCACAATGGTCTTTTATACTTCTCACGACCTGTAAAACTTCTGATCGTATCCTGCAATCACTATCAATCACCATGTATTTACTTACTGCCAAGGAAAATTTCTGAAGATCATAAGAGAAATAATGAAAACTAAAACTAGCAAGTGTTGTAATGCCTTTTCACCAAACATATATAAAGATCATTTAAATGGTTGTTGAACTTAAAAACAAAAATCTTATGCTTCTCTTTTCAATGTAAGAACTAACTCATTCTAGTTATGAACTAAAAACCGTTTCATCCCTACTCAAAACAGGTAAGAAGTCGGATGATTCAGTAGCAATAACTTCTTAAAAGACAAGAAAGTTCCTCCAAATTTGTTCTAGATTCTTGAAGCTGTAAGGATTTACTCACAAGATGAATTTATCTTGTAACGTATAATGTGACAGAAGATGTACCTTATATCGAACGGAAACTGCATAGCACGCAAAGGCGCGATTTCCTTCCCTGAGTTCAAGAATGTCGCGAGCAAGTTGTCTTGCAGTAGATTCGACCTGCGGGCTACTTGTGCACTCAAATTCATTGCATAGTTCCCCAAAATCAATCTTATCAACAAGCTTGTCTGCTTCTGATTTATCAATGGATACTTCAGTCCTGCTAGAACTATTCAAAACTGAGAAAGAAAAAAAAAGATCATTATTGAGTGAACTTTCTTGAATGATAAAGGGTAGACCTTAAGGATTAATATCATATCAAGAAAAGGATAAAAACATCTAATCGTCTTGAACAATTACTACGAAGCGTTTTCTTTAGCTTCTTATTTTGTGCTCACACCTCAGAAGCGCAACAAAAGTAGATCTTATGTTCTTGAGATTGTACATGGACTAAGTGTGGTGTTTAAAAGCGAACAAAGTCACATAAACAATGAAGATTCCAAGAATCAAGACCAACGTACCTCGGGGAAGACGGTGGTGGATCTTAGAAGAAGACCAGGACCGGCGGAGGAAGCGCCGGAGAAGAGCGGCGGAGGGAGGAGAAGCAGGGAGGAGGAAGGAGGAAGTAGTCATCGGAGTCTATTTCCATTATGATTTCGTGATTGTGTGGCTAAGGGGTTAATGGATGTACTCGCGAGTTTCTCATTTCTTCCTTTCCCATTTTTTTTGTGGTTTTTAAATTAAGACCCTACTTTTTGGATAAGGTTTTTCTTTTCTGTATTTACACTACAAAGATTTCTAAATTATTCAAATTCTTGTGAGTAAATTATTCAAATTCTTTTCGTTTAGGAAAAAATTTTTATAATTTGAATAAGGATCTACTTCGAAACAAAGTAATTCATAAAATTTTAAGAAAGCTCTGACTAAGTTCAGAAAATTTTAAGAAACTACATATAAATTTTAAAATTTTAATTTTTAAACCAGTAATTTAGATACCATATCTTGTATCCGTTACTCGTTTGAATAAAATAAACAATCTTGTTCAATGAGAATGAAGATTTGGGACGGGCACGGTAGGGTACAGGAAATGACAGGCCTACTGAAACAAACAATTAAATTATCCATTCAAAAAGCTTCAAGAATCTGAGTTTAATGTTCTCAAATGACATTAAGAAAATTTAAAGATCGTGGTTTTATTAGAAGAGAACAAGAAAAAAACAGACTTATGTCTCACTCACTCTTCTTCCTCAGCCTCTTCCAGCCAATTCACAAACGGCTCCAAACCCTTCACAAACGTTTGCCTACAAAAAACCAACACACCATCACTAAATAGGTAAGGGGGGTGAATCCTATTTAAAAAACAACCATCCTCTTACCGCAAAAATACTAAAATAGTTTTACCTGCCCTTAGGATTGCTCCCTTTGCGATACCAATGGAGAATAGTGTCTTCAGCAAGAACATCAAGCTCATACAAAGACCTCACTACCTCAGGGAACACTTTCATCAGCTTCGCATCCTCATAGCATTGCATCTGTACTTTGTACATCAGTTCCATCTCCATTTTCCCGCTGCTACAGAACGTGTTTAGAAGCGGAGCCCATGTTTTCACCTTACCACAAACAACAACAGACAAACAAATTAGCTTTTAAGACCAAAACAACCTTAATCTTGATAACTCTAAAAGACAAGAAAAAACTCACTTGGCGTAATACAGAGTTCGAGTTTTGCTGCTGGTTTTTCCCAGACCATTGAACAGCATCCATTATCCCGTCCCAGATCACACGCACGACCTCAATCTCTGGCAGTTTAGCATCTTTCACCTGTTGCTTCACCGTTTCAATCACTTCATCTACGTCGATTTCCTCTGTCACTTGGCTCGTAAGTACCGCTTTGATTTCCTTCAGCTTCACCTCAAATATTTTCTTTTCATTGTACTCTACCAGAGCTGTTAATCCCGCATTGCTATTAAAATCACAAGAACGAAATATCTGTAAAAACGCAGAGAATACATAATCAGGAGGAGGAGTAAACTATACAATTCATGACAATGCATGTTGATGATAGGACCTGGGAATTGTTGAACTCATTGACAAAAACTTAACCTTATTTAGAAGCGTTTTTACTAACTGAAAATAGAATCAGGAATCAGTAGGAAGAGTAGTAAACTATACCCTATTCTTAACCTATTTAGAAGCGTTTTCTCTAATTATATCTTAATCAGCATTTGTATCAATATTAAATTGAGGGAACCAGAAGAGAAAGGAAACTGTACAAGTGAATAACGAAGAACGTAATAATATTGAATTATAATATTGAATGCAGGAAACTTCAAGAAATAGAATCAGGAATCAGAAGGAAGAGTAGTAAACTATACCCAAATCTTACCCTGATTAGAAGCATTTTCACTAATTATATCTTAGCAATGGCATTTGTATCAATGTTAAATGAATAGAATCTAGAGAAATTAAGGGAATAAGAAGAGCAAGGAAGATGTACAAGTGACTAACGAAGCAACGTAATTATACTGAATGCAGGGAAACTTCAAGAAATAGAGAAACTCACTTGAAATGCTCGGCGAAACTTTCGGTAGTCCGCTTAGTGGGCGGCAGGAAATCCATGAGTTTGTCTTCCATCTTGCCACGCCTCAGAATAGCAATCAAGTCATCAAGGCTGTTCTCAACCAGATACTCATTGAAGAAGTCCGTTACAAAATTGAGCACTATCCCTTTGGCGACGAGATTATCTTTAAGCAACGGCTGGAATACAGTCTCTGCAGGTAATCCCGAGAGTTTCTGGGTAAATGCGAGCGCTGTGAATATCGCGAGCTTCTTCCTCTCGCTCTCCTCGAAAAGCTCCAGCGACTGCAAGAACCTCCGCGTGACATTTTCGAGGTTTTTGATAAGGAAGGGTTTTCTTCGCAAGATTTTCTGTATGTATACAACCGATGGTAGAATAGCTTCACGCTTTGGTTCACAGTCGATTATAGAGTAAGGATGGCGTTCCCCTTCATCGGATTTCACTGAACCAGTTTGTGTACGTCCTCCAATGAAAACAACCTTACATGACAAGAGAAATCCATAAATTAATAATCTCGGGAGAGACGAGCAAAACAAGAATTCACTCGATACAAGAAAACATAAACTAGTATCTCCCACTAGCCCTTGGATTGAAGCAAATCAAACATCCACGAGATTAAGAACACAAACAGTCATGCAGATCTCTTAGTACACCATCTTCAGTGAATATGTAAAACCATATTTTAACAGATTTTCAAAAAAGTGTTTAACAATAAATAGACCTGACCATGTGAATATAACAGTTCAAGTGGACATGAGAAATTATCTCTTAGGAAGACTTATATGATAATGATACAGAGTAGGTAGTATCTATATAGACATATAAAGAAATACCTCAAAGAAAATGTCGCCGTATCTTGAGAAATTTAGATCAGATGACTCAATATTTTTGGCAACAAGTTCCTACAACAAGCAAAAACAAAGTTACAAGTTAAGGTGTGGAGACTTTTCAAGACACAAAAAACGAATACTTGAGCACGAAAGAAGTACCAGATCACCAGCATTATCAAGATAAATCACTACAACTGCATCAGAAAAAGCTGCAGGGTCCAAAGGAGCAGCAATATTCCTTTTGCGGGTCTTAATCCGCGTACCTCTGCACATAAAAAAAAACCGATTAATCTATAAAGGCAAGCAGTTTTTAAGCTAAACGTTATAGTAACTCTAAACTTAATGTTTCACTTTAACATTTTTCTAACAATAGATTGAAAGGCTGCACATTTCATTTCAAAGAGTCACTAACCAGGTCAAGAGAAAGTCTTTTATCACATTTCATTTCAAAGTACTTCAATATATTATTATGTACCAACAGAAAAAAAAGTATGAGAATCACTCTACCACAGCTTGAGAAATATCAGAACTATCAAATTGACTAGAACAAACATCAAAACATAGATTTTTTTTTTCAACTTCCATGGACAGATACAAAGCAATATGTGGAAAAGCTTGAAATTTGAGCAAAAAAAAATATATATATTGAGATAAACTTACCCGAGAGTGGGTTTCTCCTTCGAGCTGCACCAAAAGCGCAGAAATTAGATTAGCACAAAGATTGGGGAAAAAAAAAGCTCTTTAAGATATAAATCTTCTTTCTAAACACAAGAAACCCTAGCAGTAGAGAAGATTCTCGTTCCAGTGATCCAAAATTTCAAGAGCCCTAATTAATAGATACTAAATTCAATCAAGAACAACGAATAGCGAGAAGGATAGGAAAGAGTTTAATCAGAAGAAAACTCTAAACGCAAAATCGAATAAATTCTAAATTTCTACGAGAAACAAAATTGGCAAAAGCAGATTCGTCATCATACCAGAAGATGCACAGGAGGGTGAAAGCTTACCTCATAAACCGATGTCGGAAGAACAAAGTAGAGATGAAAACTTCTGTAGAAGCAAAAAGTACGATTTTGAAGAAAATGTTTGGTGAAGTTTAGCGATTTCTGCAGAAAATTGAGCTTTGTCTCGACGCTAAAATCGACGCTAAAAGGAAGAGGTAAGAAATAGGAAAAGGTGTATAATTACGAACATAACCCTAAATGTCCCAAACTT
This sequence comes from Alliaria petiolata, assembly GCA_020283515.1. Lineage (NCBI taxonomy): Eukaryota > Viridiplantae > Streptophyta > Magnoliopsida > Brassicales > Brassicaceae > Alliaria > Alliaria petiolata. The sequence continues at coordinate 33,934,452 of JAHZTW010000004.1, read as the reverse complement.
ATCTTTAGAGATGTTGAACGGAATGGTCCGACTCCAAATAGTCCAACCCGTTGTGGTTTTATATTTTTCTCGGGCTTGGTGGATTGGTCTACGCGGATTACAGTTCAAAATTTTATGTCCGAAGTCCAACCCACATGTATTTTACGGGTTAGCGGAATGATCCGCAAATTTTGTTAAAAATCTGATTCAATACGAATTTTTACTTTATAAATGTTTACAAACCTGCTTTTTTCTATATTTGTTTTGATAAGATTTTTATATCAAAAATATTTATAAAACTCAAATTCGAAAGCAATATTCTAACAACTCACGAAAACAACAATCATAAAGTATCGATCTGACCATTAAAAAAAATCCTAGAAAACAACAAAGGCAATAATCTGAAAGCAACAAACGCAAAAGCAACACATCATCATCATCAGTTTCTTCCTCTTCTACTTTCATCTTCGTCCTCATCTTTATCATCGACAATGGATTGGAAAGATGATAGTGTTTCAACGTCATCATTAGATTCTTCCTCTACATATGTGATTAAATTTTGTTAGCGAATCTAAAAAGTTACAATCAAATAAGTGTGAAAGTTATAATAAGAATTTGTTTACCATTTTCATATGCTTCAAATCCCCTTAACCAATTGCAACTGCATATCAAAGCTTGAACATTTTTAAGAAGAAGACGACTTTTGTACTTGTTCAAAACTTGAGATCCAATGATAAAAGAGGATTCTGAAGCTACTGTCGTGATAGGTATACTAAGCAAATCTCAAGCCACTGAAGATAGCTCACCATACTTTTTAAAGTTATCTTTCCAAAAATGCATGATGTTCAAACTCTGATAACATACCATGTCTAATGTCGGCTCTTCAAGATACGTTTTCAGAGGAAATTTTCCACTAACGACATCACTTGATTTGCGAAAGGCAAAGAAATATTGAAAATCAAAAGAAAAAAAAATCGAATACATCACTCCATCATAAGAACTAAAACCAACGTATATATTAGAATGAATATATTAAAACCACCAAGCAAACTCAATGTATATCTTACGCACGTAAATCATGCATGAAGACATATTAATCAAACTTAAACTAAAACATGCAAACTCAAACTCAAACTCAAAAAAGCTACTTACATCATAATTTGTAAAACTCCCTTTTTGTTCTTCATCATCTGCATTTTGTTGATCACATTCTCGTGACTGTGTAGATGGTGATGTGGACTTCGCCTTTTTCTCATATGACTCAAACATCAGACATAGTTGACTACGAAAGTGATCCATCTTTACTTTACAAGAACTCTGATCAAGCTTTCCAAAACAAAATTCTGCAAGTGTAAGCTTCAACCGTGGATCAAAGACAGTGGCCATTGCAAAAATATCACTAACTTCTTCCCAATACTTGTCAAACTTCTCCTTCATCGGTTTGATCATTTCTTTGATAATTTCATCTTTGCTTGATTCATTCACTGTCAACCAGTTTTAGATCTTCCAAACCTGCATGAAGTACATGTTCAAAGTTGGATATGTCGAACCTGACATAAGCTTAGTGATCTCATCAAATGGCTCCAAAACATTACAAATCTCCTTTGCTCGAGTCCATTCTTCATCAGTTGGAAATGACTTGCAGTGTCTCCCATCAATTGTTTTAAGGTTAGAAAATGCAGCTCGGTACTTCATAACCCTATTAAGCATGTGGTAAGTCTAATTCCATCTTGTTTGCACATCCAATACCAACCCAGCCTTGAGATCTAAACTTACAACATCGACGCATTTCGCAAACACTATCTCACGCGATTAGAATGATATTACATATTTGATGCGCTCTCTGACTTTATGCAAGGAATCGCCAATAACTTTCAACCCATCTTGAACAATAAGATTCAATATGTGAGCTGAACATCTAACATGGAAAAAATCTTCTTTACACATTAAATCATTGCGCAATAGCAGCTGCGATTTTGCAATATCTTGCATAGAATCATTGCTAGTCGCATTGTCTAATGTGATGGAGAAAACTTTTTTGTCAATTCCCCATTCTCTCCATGACTCAAAAAGCTTCATTGCTAATTTCATACCTGGATAATTAAAAATAAATTATACTCTTTATTGAATTGGTACGAGTGAAACCACATGCACTAATTAAATGGTTGCATTGACAATTGATTTACGATCAAAGGGTTCAAATTAATATAAAATGTAAAGATTCTACAAAAACATTATATATAATTTATATACAATTATCAACATGATATAGTCGTGTCTTATCATCTAGAGAAACAATCAAATTCATTTTAATTTTCGAACCATTACTAAATTCATACATGTATAAGGTGGTGGGAGAGCACGAAATGCTAGGATTTTGTTCTTCAACTTCCAATTTCTGTTGATGTTATGTGTCATGAGACACATGTAGCCTTCATGCGTTATTGATGTCCACAAATCAGATGTAAAGCTAATCCGTCCAGGAAGGCTAGCTAGTTCCATCTTCAAGTTAGATGTCTCGTTCTCATAGAATCGGTACACATCTTTTGTTGTTGTGTTGCGACTGATGAACTTAACATCAGCATTCAAGTGTATCCAAACTGCTCTAAATCTTTCATACTCCACGTAAGCGAATGGCAGATCATGCTGAATAATTGTCTTCGCTACCATCTCACGGAAAACAAAGTGATCAATCTTTAGTGCTTGTAGTTTCGCTTCTGTATTGATCATCATTTTACCAACATCACCATAAGTTCTAGCTGTAAGAGCACATTTCAAACGATGCCTTCTTAAAGTAGCAGTACCGTTCTTGTGAGATTGATGCTTATATTCTTTCTTGCAATGTGTGCATTGTGCTTTATCTGAGCCATCTTTCTTGGTAATAACAACAAAATCATCCCACACGTCTGACCACTTCCTACTCTCTTTACTCTTTTTCTTATATGATGACTTTCCTTTGTCATCATCATCTGATTCATCTTCAGAATCAACATTTTTTTACTTTTTCTTAGTTGGCTGACTTGATTCACCATCAAACGCTTCTTTCTTCCTATTATTCACTTCATCCTGATTTTTCTTTCTCACTTTAAGAGTGGATTCTGTTTCAGCATCATCATCTTCACCATCAACTAGCTGTGGCTTTCTCTTATTCAGTTGAGACGGCTTTCCTTTGTGATCATCAAGTGTAGACTGAAATGTATTTTTCTTCTTCTCCTTCACCTGAGATGCTCTGCTTTTGCCATCATTCAATTCAGCCACAAAGTGATTTCTCTGTCTAGGTTCAGGGGTGAGTTCTGTTTCAGAATCATCCTCAACATCTTTGACTTGAATGAACCCTCTTTTACGAACTTTTGATGGTTGTGATCCATCAGACTTTGCTCGTTCTTCTTGAGCATTTTGAGCATCAATCAATCGTTGCGACTCAAAGTCCACATATTGCGAATACAAGAAGTCTGCAGAATTCTGCCCATAAAATTTAACAACTTATGTTAATAATGAAATTACCTTACGTTTATCAACAAATATGACTCTAAGGTAAACTGGTTTACTCACGTGATCAAATTTGAAATTAGGTGAAGTTTATTTACCACAGATGAATGAAACTTACAAAGTTAATTAGCACCTTTTTGTTTCTTGCAGGACCATGATATCGCCTGATTACCGAGATAAATGGCATATGCATTTGTAGATACATAGTCATCAGTGTCACCTGTCCAGTATGCGTCGGTAAAAGCGTGCAATTTGATGTTATTGTTGGACTATGAAGAATATCGTAAGTTATTGTGCCAGCAAGATATCGCAAAACACATTTGACAGCTTGCCAGTGTTCTGCTATTGGTTGATGCATAAATTAGGATAAACGACTTGACAGCGAAGGAGATGTCGCGTCGAGTGAAGACGAGATATTGAAGGGTGCCATCAACCATACAATATTCCAAGGCATCATCTAACGCTGATCATGCATGTAAGGAGAACTTTGGTGTCGTTTGCATTGGTGTAGAAACTGCTTTGGCTCCAGTCATGTTGGTTTTAACAAGGATATCGAGAATGTATTTTCTATGCATTAGATGAAGTCCTTGGCTGGTTCGGGTGACTTCAATTCCCAAAAAATAGCTGATATCGCCATGGTCTTTGAGCAAGAATCATTCGGCGAGACACGCGATCATACTGGTTATGACTGAAGGTTGATTTCCAGTGAAAATGATATCGTCAACGTAGACAAGGACGTATAGGATGTTGAATCTTAGAAGTAGACAAAAAGAGACGCATCTGCAAATCTGTTAATAAAACCTGATTGAATGAGAATTTTTTTGAGTTCAATGTACCAGGCCCTTGGAGCTTGTTTGAGACAATAAATCGTCTTTTAGCCGATATACATGATCATGGTGGTATTTGTCGATGAAACCTATAGGTTGAGACATATACACTATTTCAGTGAGAGTGCCTTGGAGGAATGCTTGATTCCCATTTAGTTACCGAATCGACCAATTGTGACTTTCAGCGTGGCCAAGGACCAAGCCAACCATGACTGCCTTAATCACCTGGCTAAAAGTTTCCTTGTAGTCAAGACCATATTATTGGTGGAATCCTTTCGCAACAATTATTGCTTTATACTTGCCGAGAGCACCTATAGGAAGTAGTTTTGTCTTGATTACCCATTGACAGCCGACCACGTTTTGTGTTGGTGAAGGTGGAACGAGATCCCATGTGTCTTTTTCAATCTGACCATCAAACTCATCAGACATAGCAAATCGCCAATTAGGATCCTTAAGCACTTGTGTGTATGTTGTTGGTCCAGGCTTGATGATTGAATGGAGTGCAGCTGTGAGACTGAATTTATTGTTGGGTTTGATAATGTTATTTTTGTGTCTTGTTTGCATTCTATGGGCGTTTTGTGGTGGAGCAACTAGAGGTACTTGGTTTGTTGCAGATGGAGTATCAGTGGTGATTATATGACCAATGGGCCTTTGGGAGGAGAAAGGTAGTTTCAGTGGGTTATGTTGGGTTATTTAGAGAGTGGGCTTGACCAGTGGGCATTTGAGGGAGTTGGGCTTGGCCACTAGACCTAGGAGAATGAGATAGTAATAAATATTTAAACTTTTCATAGGACGAAACATGTGATGTCGTTGGCGTTGCTGGTGCATGATGCAGACGGTAAAACTTCTAACTGAAGGTCTGAGCTCGAGGGTGGGAGCGCCGTTGAAGAATGAGTTATGAGTGGAGTTGCTGTCGACATTAATGCTTGTTGGTGAGATTCGACTTGTTGTCTGGATGCTTGAAACGGGTATGTTCCTTCATCAAATTGAACATGTCTCGAGACATAAAGACGGTTTGTAGTGAGATCGAGACACATATATGCACTCTAGGTGAGTGAATACCCCATGAAAACACATGGTTTTGACCGCTCATCTAATTTGTGCTTAGTATATGGACGAAGCCATGGGAAACATAGACACCCAAATACTTTGAGCTTCTCGTAATTGGGTTGCACGCCAAAGAGTTTAGAGTAGGGTGACTGGTGAGAGAGCACTGGAGTAGGAAGTCGTTTGATAAGATACACCGCTGTCGCAAACGCATACGACCAATATGCAAAAAGGGGTGTATTTCAATCTCAACAAAACGCATCATGCCATTTTTTGAGTCGTGCCTTTTACTACCCAAAACCACAAACAACTTCAAATAAACTAGCTAAACTAAATAAGTGGTGCGTAAAACAATGTTGAGTTAAACGATGGATAGCAACCATTAACTCTCGATGGTGATTTACTACGTATTTCGCTACTTTTTAATAATATTTTCTATATGTTTTCAATAAGAAATGATTGGAGATTGGTTATAAACTAATCTTTTCAGTTTTTATGGAGTTTATAAAGGTTTTATAGGTAATCTAGAGAATTGGAGCAAGAATTGGCGTTTTGAACATTTTTGAGATTGTACAGCTTCTGAGCATCAGAAGTTTGAAGTTATATGGAGGAATTTTCACCATTGAATCATCCCAAAAATTGGTCACAAAATAGCCATAGATGTTAACTTTCATCCCCAAATAGTTTGAAGTCAATCAAGACAATGGATCAAAAATTATGCTCAAAATACTGAAAACTGCTAGTCTGATGAAGAAATGGAGCAAGCAGAAGAATTTCCCTTCAATCAACCCAAGCCAATGGACCCGCTCAGATCGGTTGACCGGTATATTGAACATGGACAGAATTCCCTGGAATTTGCCAACCGACCGACCAACCGATTCAACACAAATCCAACCGATCGATTGGTGGTCTGTAGAAAATGGAAACTTTTTATTTCTTGAGATTTCAACAATAACTCCACAAATTCACTCTAGCCGACCTCTTCACCTATATAAGCATTAGAGAGTCACAAAAATATCATTACCATTCCATAGGAGCCACCATCTATAGTTTCATTATTTTTCATAGTTTTGGTTTGAGAATTTGCTACTTGGTGCTTTGGGAGAAGATTTCATCCTTATATCATCACCAAAAATTATTTTCTGAATTCTATTCTCTTTCATTCATCAATAATAATATTTTTTTTATCTCTGTTGTTGTTATTGCTTGTTTGATGAATATGTGTGAGTAGTCATTTGTTGGGATTAAGGGTCTCTAAAGGAGAATCATATGGCTTAACAAATAAGATCAGAGGATTTAGGATTAGGAGTTTAGTAGGAATTCTTTATATATACTGTGATTATTGCATATTGCTGTCTTGATCAGTTAGCAATTGATTCTAGATTGGTATTGTTTGCACACTACTTCGTTACCAATTCGAACCTAGCATAAATGGGTTCATTTGCATACCTTGCGATACCTTGATTATGGTGAAAATTAATAAACATATGAAATATCATCATTACTGCTTGTTTATCATCTTGCATCGGATATGAGAGTATTGTTGTAGGTTGATAGATAAAGAGATCATCGGATATAAGAGTATTGTTGATCATATGTTAAAATGGATTTGAGTTTAGAAACCTACACTGGATTTACCATCCTGAACATGTCTGGATAGTTTAATCCATGACCCCTAAGGATTTTGAGTCATCCCAAAGTTTTAAAGCATAAGTTTTACATCTTTAATATCCTTATTTGCTTGCTAATTGCTTTTGTTTCGATTCTGTTCACTTGCATCATTTGCACCAAAACCCAAAATAATATTTTTACTTAGCTTTCGTTTCATTTTGAAAACCATTGTGCACTGAAGACTCTATGTAGATTTGATACCTAAAGTACTACGATTGACTTTTGTGCACTTGCAACTTTCATATTGTCTTGTTTTGAGGAAAACTTTGCATACACATCAAGTTGTTGGCGCCGTTGCCGGAGAGTCTTCGCAGTGCCGCTAATTGTCAGATTAAAGATTTAGTCTAAGTAATTAACTTTTACTAATTTTGTTTTTGAGTTTTTGTTCTTACAGGTAGATGCCATGGAATTCTCAGGCTCGCATCTTGCCTAAGAATTTTGGCCATGACTATTTCACTAGTGCTCCTTAACAGTTTTATGAAGGCAACTTTGATGATTCACCTCACTTCAGCCGAGTTTCGAGGAAACTTTTCATCTCAAAGGATAGCAAACGAAGAGTTGAATGTCAAGTTAGAAGACTTGCGACAAAGTGTTGCTAGCAAAGTGGGCGTTCTTCTAGAACTTATTGAGAAGGTTTTGAGGAACTTGCTGCTAATGTCATTCTTCTTGACAACTCCGATGAAGATGGTGAAGAGGAATCATATGAGGATCTACCTTTCAATGAGGATGTCCTTACACCACAACAAAAAGCAAGTTTAGAAGAACTTTACAAGGCACATCCAACATTCACAAGGAGAGAAATCATGTTTAAGATACGGTATGATTTCATCATACATCGAGCAAAACATGAAAGAAGGGAACTCAAATTTCCCAAGATTATGATAGTTCATGCACTTGAAGAGGTAATATATTAGATTCCACCGTGCAAATTCAAAGGTACATGCAATTCAACCTTCACTACAAGAGAGAAGCATAAATCGGACAGCCTTTTTCATCGGAATTCCGTTGGAAATTGCTGTTTCCGACGGATCTCCGACCATAATAGTATGTCGGTAACAGGTGGTCGGAAATCTTGGCTTCGTCGGAAATTCGTCGGAAATTTCAGACGGAGGAAAGTCATCGGTATTCCGTTAGAAGTTTCCGACGGATTACCGATGCAAATAGATCGATGGATTTCAGACAGACAAAGTTGTCGAAGTGGTTTCCGACGACATTCCGATGACTTTGTAGTCGGAAGAGCTTATCAAAAAGTTGTCGTAAATCCGTCGGAGAGAATTCCGACGACTTACCGACGGAAGACGGATTTTCGAAAAAATTTTAAAAATTAAAAATAAATTATATATAAGTTAAAATCTAATTATTTTAAAATCTAATTATATTAAAATAAAATTAAAAATAAAATTTATAATATGAAAATAGTTTGAAAATAAAAAATAGAAACAAAATAAAAGAAATTGTTTTAAACTTTATTAACAAACTAATTACGTATGAAACAAATGTGGAAAAGACGCTTTCATTATTTCTTTCATCTAGCATAACTCTTCTCAAGTCGATTCGTGTGCAGACTCCAACCGTTCATGCTTCTTTCCCATTTCCTCGACAACCGCATCACGCTCTTTAACTTCTTGGGTAAGCCTTTCGATCTCAGCTTTATATTTTTTCGGAGGGTAACGATCATCAGAAGAAGAAGACTCAGCTCCTTTTCTTCGAATCTCGGAAGGTTGGCTAACCCTAAGGTTCAACCATTTACTCTCTGAGTTTCCTAAATAAAATTTTTAAAATATTAGTTAATTAAAAAGGAAAAACAATTATGATAAAAAAAACTTACCGAGAGAACAATGTCGTTGATCTCATCTCGGGTTAGCTCGTTCGAGGACGTCGAGCCATCAGGATTTTCCTAGGAGAGTTGGGTCAAGCGATCGAGCTTCTTCTTCTTGCATTTCTCAACAACCTCCCGAACATCGATGTACTGGACTTCACCGGTTGTTTTGTTGGTGCGCCTCGTATCCATAACATCGAGAAAATCGGGAACGACTCCACCCGCTTCTATTGTCTATGAAAATAAAAAAAATTATATAAGGTAAAATATAATAAATAAGTAAAATATTTTAAAATTATAAATTTACTTACCATTTCAGCCACATGACGTATGGTCAACTTTGCGTCCCCGTTGTGAACATAAACTCCCTTTCCTCCTTGGTCATTCTTCCGGTTCTTCGAGTTTTTTGCCGATTGTAACTTTGTGCCATCCCGACTCCAATACTCGCAAAAGCCCTTCCAGACATCCTCCGTGAGATCCTTCAGCAGATCTTTTTGCTCGATCCACTTTTGCTTCCACTCGTTCATGTGTCTCGAATATTGCAAGGCGGTGAACCTGTCAAACTCATCGAGAACGGTTTGGGTCCTCCGCCAATCCCAAGTGAACTCTTGCTGCAAAAAAAATCACTTTAAAGAAATTCGGTTATTATGAATGAAAATTTTAAAATCTAAGATTATAAAAACATATTTGTAAAAAACCAAATCTAAAAAAGAAAAAAAAATTCATTTGTACATTTAAAATTCTATTTGATAAACAAAATTGATTTGAAAACTCAAATCTAAAAAGCCAAATTCCTAACCCTCTAAAATCTGATTCACTTTAAAAATCCTAATTTCTAACCTTCTAACATCACCTCACATCTAACAATCTCACTTCAATCGTAATTTCTAACCACCTAACACTATCTACATTCAAAAATCTAAGGAAACCTTCGAAATAAAAAAAACTCATCAAAATCAAAGGATAAAAGAAGACTTACGAGTTATCCATGCTATGAAGTTGAAGAAGAAGAGATTCCGGCAGTTCTAGGTTGAGAGAAGTCGAGATTCTGGCGGTTTTTCGGAGAGAAGCGGCGGAGGTTCACGGAAGAGAGAGAAGAAATGGGAAAAGGAAAGTGTTTCTGGTTAATAATTTAAGATTTCCGTCGGACGCAATCCATCGGATTCTAAAATAAAAATTTCATTTAAGCGGTTAAAGTACGCGCCTTCTCGAAAAACACGAAATCTGTTGGAAATATCGGACAGGTTAAAAATATACCATTATTTGTTGCATGCGTTTGTACTGTTTGGACAACGAATCACACGGATCGTGGAATTTCCGATGGATTTCTGACGGATCATACATTCCGGCGGATTTAGGGTATATTTGGGGTTTATGGTTTCAGCCTTTCAAAATTTGTAAATCAACCAATACTTAACATGTTGCATTCACAAAATATTTTGATTCTTCAAACAATTTGGTTTTCTATTTGTTTTATAATTTTCACAACATCAAACATATAATTTTCCAAAATCATTTCTAACCACCAACAAGTTTTTGTATCGCATAGTATGATTCTGGTGCAAGGTTATCTTCAGACAAAATGTCTTTCACAAAATCTGCGATTGCATCCACACACTCCTCACTTAAATTGAATTTCGTCTTTATACCCATCATCCTAGTTGCAACTGATAAAGGAGAATGTCCCTTTCTACAACCATCAAAAAAACCTTTGAGCTTCTAAATTAGGTTCTTCACCTCTATCTCCATACTCAACAATCGATTGTATACTTTCACGAAACGCATCATTCACCATTTGAACATGACCTACATTTTCTACTTGATCCGTTCCAGGTTCTTCTAAACTCTCTCCAACATATTGTTCACTAGTACTAGCAATATCCACCATTGTATCATTTTCTCCATGATAATACCAAATCTTGTATCCCGCCATAAATACATTACAATACAGGTGTGACCATACTTCGCTTATACAAGGACAATAAATACCGGATTTTTTTGCTTTCGGCTGCATAGTCGCAAATCCCATGAATTGTTGCAGACCTTTTTTGTACTCTTCCGTCATTAGGCCTATTGCCGGAATTTGATGAGGCTTGTCCATCCATGATAGAAAATAATTATCAGGATTTGAAGAAGGCATTTTTTATATTTTAGAAGAGATTACTTTTTTCTTTGTTGTTGTAGTAGTGAATGAGAGAAGGTGGAGTTGCATTTATAGGAAAATGGTTCCATATTTCCGATGGAATTCCCACGCATTTCCGACGGATTTCTGGCAAAATTCAAATGGCTAATTAACGGCTATAATATTCAAACGGCTACGAAATGACGAAAAATATCCGTTGTTTATTTCCGATGGATTTCCGACGGATTTCTAACGAAAATTGCCGTGTTTTCTTGTAGTGCTTTGCAGTTCATCATTGTGAAGATAATCATATATCTTGTGTTGAAGATGAAACTTCTAATTTGCATTCCTCCATTGATGAATCTCATAATTTGATATGTGAGGCTAAAATATTAGATGCCATAAGAGTGGTAAATGAAAATGAAGATATGGTATTTAATGAGATTAATGGAAATGAAGTTAACTATTCTATGAAAAACTTGTTTAGAGAAGAAGATGACTTTATCTTTCCATCAAATGCATTTAAACATCAAGGAAAATCTAAAAACATATGTTGAATTCGTGCTAAAATTCTTTGCTGTGAACTTTGTCTCTTTGCAATGGAGAATTATCTGCTGTTTTGTGTCCTTTGTTTCTGAACTTGACAGGAAAATGATCAAAGGTGCATTGGTCCAACCTTTTGATTCTCATGATTAACAAATGTGTGCTAACAAGTCAAGCTAAGCGACTTTAAAAACAAGTGCTAAGTGTAAGGCAACCCACTAGTAAGATTTATTTATTTTCTTGCATTCAGTAATTTGATTTTTAATAATATTACTTGGAGTGATTTAGTCAAAAGCCAAAAAAATCAGATGTCTCGAAGGTCTGATCGACCAGAACAGGTCGATCAGACATGTTGTTTCGAACACGGATCGATCGATCGGAGTTCAACCGATCGCCTGACAGACCATAATAGGTCGATTAGCGGATCAATTGGACACGAGCATGAGCTTCTGGAAAATCTCAAATGACCTGTCAACCGACCCAACTAGGTCGATTCAAAGTAAAATCTCTGACACTTCGAGAAAAACAAAACTATCTATTTTTATTTAGGCATTAGACCCTAGTCATTCAAATATTTACCGAAGATCAACAAGGTAACAAATTGTGATCCATACTTTTAAATTCTTTCAATTTGATTAAGTCCTTTCGAATTATTCTCACACCGGGACAGTGTGATTAAAGTCTGGGGGGAGGTTCATTGTTACATGACATATCTATTTGTTGATTTTCAGTTAAATTTTAATTTTTTTTCTTTAAAAAGTTTTGATCGAGTCAAAACCGTTTTATTGAGTCAAAATTTAATCCTATGATGATTTTGTAAAACCATATGTGCTATGATTCATCTTCCTATTGACAACTTTTTCATGATTTTCTTAGAGCATTTAATATCTAGAAATCTTGTGACTTGAAGTTCCAAGAGGATTTCGGTTCACAGTGATTATGTTGGATGGAATATACTAGTTCTGAACTATTATACTACTAGGAGAAGGTCTGTACGTTGCGCGGATTCGTGATAATTTAAATATTTTTGTTTTACAATTTATTTCATATTATTTGTTAGTAAATTTTTTTTGGTAAATAATAAATTTTTAATTTGTGAATATCACGTAGTTTTTTTAATTTTGTATTGAAAGATTGGTGGAATAATAATATTTATAGTAAATGAGAATTTTCTTATTCATCGTAAACAAATAAAATCTCAAATTGTTTCTCTTTGACAATAAAGACATGTTGTTTTGTAGTATAACCAATCTGAAATACATTGTGGTAAAATTTGTGACTGCAAAATAAATTATTCATATTTTTTCCGTTGTAAATTATCAAGACATATAACACAATTGTCATATTCTTATTTTGTAGTTTATGTTTGTGTTTTTTTCTAAGTCTCCAATTACAAAATCAACATCTGTTTTTCTTGATGCATTTGGGTTAAAATCTTCAATTTAAAAAAAGACTTCGACGAATTGTTTGTTATATGATCGATGTGATATTATAGATGTCTGAATAAAGTATATTAAACTCTCAGTTAAAGTACTTGATTTTGTGTCATACATATCATTATAAGTGAGGTAGAAGTTAATCACATATTTGAAGGTAGAGTTATTTGTTTGTAGTAATTGATCGATGGTAAAAAAGTATTATGTAGTTGATGTTCTATTCTTGATAGATTTGATGTGCGAGTTTGAGACGGAGTTAGTTTCTAGTTGATTGAGTGAAAGGAATTGTCTGATAGTGTAATGCATATCTTCTATAATATAGTAAGGTTTTTTTTTTCGAATAAGCTTTTATATGCTGCCACGTGGCACATCTGAATTTGACATGTGTCATACATTCATTCTACACATTTATACTTAGTAACAAATCTATTCTATAACAAAACCTATTCTAATATAGTAAGGTTTTTTTTTAGTGAGCTTTGAAATGCTTTCATGTGGCATATCTTTGTGTCACCTACATTTAAAGAAAAAAAAATATAAACACATAAAAAACTAGGAGAAGGTCCGCGCGTTACGCGGATTTGTGATAGTTTAAATGTTTTAATTTTATAATTTAATTCATAGTATTTGTTTGTTAAAGTTTGTCGGTAATTATTAATTTCTAATTCGTGAATATCATGTAGTTTTTTAATTTTGTATTGAAAAATTGGTGGAATAATAATATCTATACTGGATGAGAATTTTTGTTATTCATCGTAAGCATATAAAATATCAAATTATTTATCTTCGACAATAAAGACATGTATTTTCGTAGTATAACCAATCTGAAATACATTTGTGGTGGAATTTGTGACTACAAATTAAAGTGTTATAGCACAATTGACATAATCTTTTTTTTGTAGCTTGTGCTTGTGTTGTCTAAGTCTCCAATTATAAAATCAACATCTAGTCTTCTTGATGCATTTGGGTTGTAATCTTTAATTTCAAAAAATACTCTGAGGCGTTGTGTTTTATGTGGTCGACGTGATATTATAGATTTTTGAATAAAGTTTATTAACTCTAGGTTAATGTACTTGATGTTGAATCATCCATGTCATGATAAGTGAGATGGAAGTTAATCACATCTTTGAAGGTAGAGTTACTTGCTTTTAGTATTTTATCGGTGCTAAAAAGGAATTTTGTGTGGTAATAAAAGTGAGTTGTGTTTGTATAATGTTGTATTGTTCTTGCTAATTATATATTGTTGTAGAATCTCTATTGCAGTTTTTTGTTTTTGTTTTTTTTGTTAATTGTATTTAATTGTCATTATTATTTTTGTTTAGTATAGTTGAATATTTTAATTCACATTTTTAGGAATTTTGTGTGGTAATAAAAGTAAGTTGTGTTTGTATATTGTTGTATTGTTCTTGCTATTTATATATTGTTGTAGAATCTCTATTGCAGTTTTTGTTTATGTTTTTTTTTGTGAATTGTACTTAATTGTCATTATTATTTTTGTTTAGTGTAGTTGAATTTTTTAATTCTCTTTTTTAAATGCTTTATTATATAAAATGTATAATAAATGCATGACACATATTAAATTCTGAAATGACACGTGGCAGCATAGCAAAGCTCTTCTGAAAAAAACTTTACTTTATTATATGAGATTGATATGTGTAGTTCATAATGTGTAGGGCTGACATACATTCATTTTACACATTTACATTTGAAGGAAAAACTCATCAACAAAAGAGAATAAAAAATCAATTACATTAAATAATTAAATACAATCCACAAAAAAACAAAAACAAAAGCTACAATAGAGATTCTACAACCACTACAATCCGAAAATAGATATTCACCCGTCGGATTTTCGACCAAAATAGTCCGTCGGTTACAATTAGTCGGAAACTCGACTTTGGTCGGAAATCCGTCGGAAATTTCCGACGGATTAATGTCGTCGGTAATCCGTAAGAAATTTCCGACGGATTACCGAGGGAAATAAACCGATAGATTTCCGACGGATAAAAGTCGTCAAATACTTTCCGACGGCTTTCCGACGACTCAGTAGTCGGAAAAGTAGATCGAAAGGTTGTCGGGATTCCGTCGGAGATGAATCCGACGATTTACCGACGAAATCATTTTCAACGGATGTCCGATGGAAATTCTGACGGGTGAATATCCGACGGATTTCCAACGGATTTATGAGGGATTCTTTCCGACGGATTTCCGATGGAATGTGTGACGGATTCATTTCCGACGGATTAATTTCCGACGGATTTATGACGGACAGAACCGACGGATTTATATAATTCGTTAAATTATTAAAAAATAATATAAAAAATTAATTATTTTGAATTTAATTTTAACTTAATAATTAAAATTAAAACTAAAATTTTAGAAAATAAAAATATATTATAAATTTGTTTTAGAATAAAAATTAAAAACGACATACAAAAAATTGTTTAGAACAAACGAACTACTTTTTAAACAAATGTGGAAACGAAGCTTCCATTATTTCTTTCATCTGGCGTAGCTCTTCCCGTGTCGATTGGTGTTCGGACTCCAACCGTTCATGCTTCTTCCCCATTTCTTCGACGATCACATCACGCTCTTTAACTTCTTGGCTAAGGCGTTGGATCTCTTGTTGATATTGCGAAGGGTAACGAAAACTCGAAGAAGAAGAATCAGCTCCCTCGAATCTCGGAAGTGGGCCTAACCCTAAGGTTCGACCTTTTACTTGCCGAGTTTCCTAAACAAAATTATTAAGATATTAGATATCAAAAAATAAAATTAAAATTAAAATTAAAACTAAAATTAAAATAAAAATAAAAAAAAACTTACCGAGAGAACAATGTCGTTGATCTCATCTCGGGTTAGCTCGTTCGAGGAGGTCGAGTCATCTGGATTTTCTTGGGAGAGTTGGGTGAGGCGATCGAACTTCTTCTTCTTGCATTTCTCCACAACCTCCCGAACACCGACGTCTTGGACTTCACCGGTCTTTTTGTTGGTGTGCCTGGTCTCCATCACGTCGAGGTAATCGGGAACGACTCCACCCGATTCTATCGTCTTTCAAAAAAAAAATTATATAAGGTAAACTATTTAATAAATAAGAAAATTATGAAAAAATAAATTTACTTACCATTTCAGCCACTTGTCGTAAGGTCGATTTTGCACCTCCGTTGTGGACATAAATGCCCTTTCCTCCTCGGTCACTCTTCCGGTTCTTCGAGTTCTTTTCGGATTGTATCTTTGTGGCAGGCCGACTCCAATACTCGCAAAAACCGTTCCAGACATTCTCCTCGAGATCCTTCGGCGGATCTTTTTCCTCGATGAACTTTTGCTTCCACTCGTACATGTGTCTCGTGTATTGGATGGCGGTGAACCTGTCGAACTCAGCGAGAACGGTTTTGGTTCTCCGCCAATCCCAAGTGAACTCTTGCTGTAAAAACAAATTACATAAGATATAATGAAATAAAAACTTTGTTTAAAAATTTGAAAATCTTTTAAAAAAAACTTACGGCGAAAGATCGATGCCATGAATCTTTCACGTCAGGCGGCATCGATGAGTAGGTCTCATATGGGTGGTGCAACATGGTATGAAACATCCGCAATATGGTCTTGTTGATCTCAGGGTCCAATCCGAACCTGAAAAAATTGTAGATTAAAAAACTTTATAAACATATTTAAATTTTACAATAATTAAAGGTGAAGAAATATTAAAAATTTTAGACAACAACTTACCATGTACCATCTTCGCACTCCGGGTCGAGTTTGGTGCAGTGCTTCCGGTTCGGCTGTTGAACAAGTTCTTCGATAGAAATCCGACTGCGGGCAGCGGATTCTTGGGACTCCGGAACATCACCAGAAGATCCGGTATCTGTCGAACGACGAGAACGAGAACGGCCACCACGAGAACGAGAACGGCCACCAGAGATTTGTTGCTGCGGGAATTCTCTGTACATTAGAAAAAAATAAACATTAGCATTAAAACAAAAGTAAAAACTATATTTTGAAATTTCAAAGTATCATTAAATTTTTTAAAACTTTAAAATTTAATTTTTAAAGAAAATAAAATCTTTCTTTCTTAACATATTATAAGAAATTCGTTTTTTATTATAGAAATTATATAAAAAATTTTAAACACTCTAAAATTCCTTTTTTAAAGAAAATAAAATCTTTCTTATAGAAATTATAAGAAATTCGTATTTATTAAATTAAATTTTTTAAAAACTCTAAAATTATTTTTTTTAAGAAAATAAAAACTTTTTTATAGAAATTATAAGAAATTCGTATTTATTATATTAAAATTTTTAAAAACTCTAAAATTATTTTTTTAAGAAAATAAAAACTTTCTTATAAAAATTATAAGAAATTCCTTTTTATATTATAGAAATTATAGAAATTCGTTTATTATGAAATATAATTTTAAAATCAATGGAAAAATTATTTCTTTGAGATACAAAATATTTAATTAAAATCTTAAATCTAAAAACCCTAATTTCTAACACCCTAAAATCCGATTCACATCTAAAAATCTAAATTCTAACCTTCTCACATCACGCAACAAACAACAATCTCATTTCAATCCGGTTTTCTAACCCTCTAACACGATTTACAAACCAAAATCAGAAAAAAACTTAAAAAGCATAGGAGTATAAGTAGACTTACGAGTTTTTCATGGTTTTCGGAGGGAAGGAGAAGGTTTTGGGCATGGATCCGGCGGTTTTGAGAGAGAAGGAGAAGGTTTTGGGAGGGATCCGGCGGTTTTGGGAGAGGAGCTCCGGAGGTTCACGGCGGAAGAGAGAGAAGAGAAGAGAAGAAGAAGAAATGGGGAAAAAGAAAGGGTTTTCTGTTTATATATAACGATTTCCGACGGATCGAATCCGTCGGATTAAAGGAAAATTTCATTAAAAAAAATCAATACGCGACCAGAGGACGCGCCTTCTCGAAAAACACGAAATCCGTCGGAAATTTCCGACGGATTTCGAATATACCGATATTTGTTGCATGCGTTTCCATTGGTTAGTCAACGCATCACAGAGATCGTTGAATTTTATCCGTCGGAAATTACCGACAGATTTCTGACGGAAAGAACATTACCGACGAATGTCCGACGGATTTAGGATATATTTAGGGTTTACGGTTTCAAAAATGCAAAATTTGTTATTCAAACAATACTAAACATGTTGCATTAACAAAATATGTTGATTCATAAAACAATTTGGATTTCTAATTGTTTTAAAAATTTAAAAACAACAAACATATAATTTTCCAAAACATTTACATTACTATATACTAACACTTATACTAACTTCTTAACCATATTTCAAAATTTTGTCTAAACATCAATAAATATGTTTTAGATTACATTTAGATAAGATTATACACATATAAAAAGGTTATTATAGGAGTTTAAAAAAAATTGGAGTTAAAACTTCATACCCTAAACCACATTTTAAAGAGGCCGTCAGAAATCCGTCGGAAATTTCCAACGGATTTCTGACGGATTTGTCCGAATACATGAAAAAATTATGCTTAAGTTCACATCCGTCGGAAATCCGTCGGTAATTTCCGACGGATTACCGACGGCCTCTTTAAAATGTGGTTTAGGGTATAAAGTTTTAACTCCAATTTGTCCGAGTACATGTAAAATTATGTTTAAGTAATTTCCGACGGCCTCTTTAAAAGGTGGTTTAGAGTATGAAGTTTTAACTCTAATTTTTTCCAAATCATACTAAAGTTTACAAACATATTTTTTTTTTGGTTTCTAATTCACAAATGTGTACTTTTAAATTTATAAAAACAATTGTTTACACAAGTTTATTACAATAAAAGGAAAAAAAAAAAACTACTCTGAATCTCTTGACTCTGATGAATAATCTGAAAATACCGTATCAGATTCTTCTCCAAATTCTTCAATTTCTTCCTCTGAATCCTCAAATATTCGATCGTCCGCATCTACAGTGAAGTCAACTACGAGCTCGACTTCGAGGGAATGATCTATGGAAGCTAAAGCAACAGTATTTTGTTGCAAAGGATCATTTTCAGATATCCCATAAACTCTACCTCTCGGGTTAATCGGTGTCACTGTAATCCATGGGTCTTGCTTGTTTTTCACTCGAGGATAGGGAATATAGCATACCTACACCATAAAAATTAAATATTAACAAAAGTCATGTAAATGAAAAATTAATTATATCTCTAAAAGATTAAGAAATTAATAAAACTAACCTGGTCTGCTTGTGAAGCAAGAATGAATGGATCATATGTCTGGAGTCGTCTTCTTCCATGTACTGATGTAACACCAAATTGGTCGTGTCGCATACCACTTCCATCTAATGGGTCGTACCAATCGCATAAGAATGCAACGCATCTCAAGTCCAACATTCCTGGATAATGAACTTCTAAAATCTCGCGAAGGACACCATAGTATACAAGATCACCAGATTGAGTGGATACCCCGTAATCAGAAGTCGGCCTGCTCCTATCATCTCGAAGAATCTTAAAAGCGTAACCCCGGGTGCAATACATCATATGTGACCGAGCGACCGTTAGTGGAAATTGCACTAACTCTTCTAACCACGTGGGAAATAAATGACCTTCAGAGGACTTTGTCGTAACCTGCATAAATGAGTTCGTAATAATTAAAACATTTATTATACATATATATGTTAATTAAGATCAAATATTTAGTTCAACACTTACATAATATCGCAACCAACGTCCAAAATCTTCTTGTTNGCATAAATGAGTTCGTAATAATTAAAACATTTATTATACATATATATGTTAATTAAGATCAAATATTTAGTTCAACACTTACATAATATCGCAACCAACGTCCAAAATCTTCTTGTTTTAGCTCGATAAGCTCTTCCTCGGTTTTCTGTGGATGATTATAACGCATTTGAGCCATATAGATCCTATGAAAGTAAACAACACACGTTATAGTATATAAATGACATGATCAATTATACATATATATGTTAAGATCAAATATTCAATGGGATCGGTTTAATACTTCTCATATTCTTCAACTTCGTCACAATTTGTGAATATCATGTAGTTTTATAATTTTGTATTGAAAGATCGGTGGAATAATAATATCTATAGAGAATTATAATATTTTTTATTCATCGTAAGCATATAAAATATCAAATTATATATTTTCGACAATAATTAAGGACATGTTGTTTTGTAGTATAACCAATCTGAAATACATTTGATGAAATTTGTGACTACAAAATAAAATGTTAAGATATTTTTCGGCCCTTGTATATTATTAACACATATATCATAATTGTCATATTCTTCTTGTGTAGTTTGGACTTGTGTTCTCTCTAAGTGTCCAATTACAAAATCAACATATAGTTTTCTTGATGCATTTGAGTTGAAATCTTCAATTTCAAAAGAGACTTCGAGACATTGTGTGTTATGTGGTTGACGTGATAATATAGATGTCTGAATAAAGTTTATTAAACTTTCGATTAATGTACTTGATGTAAAGTCATCCATATCAAAGTAAGGTAGAAGTTAATCAAATTTTTGAAAGTAGAGTTATTTTCTTGTAGTATTTGATTGGTGCTAAAAAGGATTGTGTAGTTGATGTTCTATTTTTTTACGGAGTGGACTTGTGATTTTGAGACAGAGTTTGTTTCCGGTTGATTATGTGAAAGAAATTATATGATAGTATATATTCTATTAGAATTTTGTGTGGCAATAAAAGTGAGTTGTGTTTGTAGATTAATGTATTGTTCTTGCTATTTATATATTGTTGTAGAATCTCTATTGCAATTATTTGTTTTTGTTTTTTTGTGGATTTTATTTAATTATTTAGTGTAGTTGAATTTGTTTTCTCTTTTGTTGATTAGTTTTTCCTTCAAATATAAATATGTATAATGAAGTTATGTTAGCCCTGAAAATTTTGGGACTCAGGACGGGAATCTACGGCTATGGGACGGAAACAAAAAATTTGTGAATTGGAAAATAATTCCCAAATGGAAATATGATAAGAACCTCCCGGGAAATTTCAGAATAATTTGAAAAAAATATATAGAATTTTTAAGTTTTTCATTTTTAAACGGGTAATTCGGGTATCCGATCTAATACACATTCCCTCCTCGTACTCTTCTCATATCCGTTTAAATAAAATAAATGGTCTCGAATGGATAGGAAATGGGACAAAAAAATTGGGACGGTACATGATGGAACGGGAAAACATCCCAAAATTTTCAGGGCTCCTGATGAATTTTTATTTATTATATCTTATATAATATCACATCTGTTTTTTCTATAGTGATGTAGTTAAGTTGGCTCCTCATGAATTTGTTTTTATGATATCTTATATAATATCAAATCTGTTTTTTTCTATAGTGATGTAGTTAAGTTGGCTCCTCATGAAATTTTTTTTATGATATCTTATATAATATCACATCTGTATTTTCTATAGTGATGTAGTTAAGTTTTTTTGAGTTATTCATCCATATAACCCAATCATTAAATTAAGAACAACAAAATAAAAAGATAAAAAAAAAAAATATTACAATTATGAAGTACACATTTTAATTTTTTATGTGCTTATGTTTTTTTTTCTTTAAATGTAGGTGACACATCAGACATGCCATATGACAGCATTTCAAAGCACACTCTAAAAAAAAACCTTACTATATTAGAATAGATATGCATTACGCTATCATATAATTTTTTTTCATACAATCAACCGAAAACAAAGTCCGTCTCAAAATTACACGTCCACTTCGTCAAAAATAGAACATCAACTACATAATTCTTTATAGCACCGATCAAATACTACAAGCAAATAAATCTACCTAAAAAAATATGATTAACTTCTATCTCACTTCTCATGATATGGATGAAACAACATCAAGTACATTAACAGGAAGTTTAATAAACTTTATTCAGACATATATCCTATCACGTCGACCACATAACACACAATGCCTTGAAGTCTCTTTTGAAATTGAAGATTTCAATCCAAATGCATCAAGACAAATTCATTTTACACATTTACATTTGAAGAAAAAACTAATCAACAAAAGAGAAAAAAAAATCAATTACATTAAATAATTAAATACAATCCACAAAAAACTGCAATAAACAACAATCTATAAATAGCAAAAACAATACAACAATTTACAAACACAACTCACTTTTATTATCACCCAAAATTTTAATAGACTATATACTATATGCATTACACTATCATATAATTTCTTTCACACAATCAATCAGAAACAAACTCCGTCTCAAAATTACATGTCCACTCCGTGAAAAATATAACATCAACTACACAATTCCTTTTAGCACCGATCAAATACTACAAGCAAATAACTTTACCTAAAAAATATGATTAACTTCTCTCTTACTTATCATGATATGGATGACACAACATCAAGTACATTAACCAAAAGTTTAATAAACTTTATTCTGACATATATACTATCACGTCGACCACATAACACACAATGTCTCGAAGTCTCTTTTGAAATTGAAGATTTCAACCCAAATGCATCAAGAAAACTATATGTTGATTTTGTAATTGGAGACTTAGAGTGAACACAAATCCAAGCTACCCAAGAAGAATATGACAATTCTTATACATGTCTTGATAATCTATAAGGACCGGAAAATATCTTAACATTTTATTTTGCAATCATAAATTTCATCACAAATGTATTTCAGATTGGTTATACTACAAAACAACATGTCCTTAATTATTGTAGAAAAGAAATAATTTGATATTTATATGCTTACGATGAATAAAAAAAATTTCCACTCACTATAGATATTATTATTCCACCAATCTTTCAATACAAAATTATAAAACTACATGATATTCACAAAATTATAAATTAATATTTATCCACAAACTTTTACTAACAAATATTAAAAAATAAATTGTAAATTAAATTATTTAAATGATCACAAATACGCGCAACGCACAGACCTTCTCCTAGTATAATATAGTAAGGTTTTTTTTTCCTGATGAGCTTTGATATGCTGTCATGTGGCACATCGGAATCTGACATGTGTCATACTTTCATTCTACACATTTATATTTTCCCAAAATTCCAATGGAAAAAATACTATATGCATTATACTATCAGAGAATTCCTATCATCCCATTAATCGGAAACAAACTCCATCTCCAAATCACATGTCAACTTCGTCAAGAATACAACATCAACTACACAACCTTTTTTACCACCAGCCAAGTACTACAAAAAAATAACTTTACTTTTAATGATGCCCCTGTAAAATACAAATATTTACTAACAAGTACTATGAAATAAATTATAAAATTAAAAAGAGCCGATGAAACTAAGTGCTGAGAAGAAGGAAGAAGCAAATAAGATTACGGATCACATTGAAGTTACTGTTGAAAGAGCAAAAGGGATCTACAAGGTGGTGAAAAACATGAAGAAATGATGAGCAGAATCTTCAAGATGGAATTTGGTATTTTAATTATATTTATGTTTTTTTTTTGGTTATATTCTAGTTGGCCTATCTCTTGTTTAATGACATTATGCTTTTAAGTTCATTTATCTATTGCTCCGGTTCCAAGTCACCAAAACCAAATTTGAATTATTCGATCATCATTCACAATATTTTATTTAACTGTTATAGATAATGAACCCACAAAAGAAAAAAACCTTCAAAAAAGAATATTATGGTTTTCGAAAAAGCAAGTTTCTAAAACCTTCAATTTTTTTTATTAAATGCATGGAATAGTTTAATCGATAAAAATAATTAAACTAAAAAAATATACTTTTATTTTTTAAAGTATTCAATAATACTAGTTAAAATCGTAGTTATTCTATAATATAGTAAGATTTTGTTTTTGAATAAGCTTTGATTTGCTGCCACGAGGCACATCCGAATTTGACATGTGTTATACCTTCATTCTACACATTTATATTTGAAGGAAAAACTAGTCAACAAACTGGTCTTATTATTTTTGTTTAGTATAATTGAATTTCTATTCTCTTGTGTTGAGTAGTTTTTCTTTTAAATATAAATGTGTAGAATGAAGGTATGACACATGGCAGCATATCAAAGCTCATTCGAAAAAAACCTTATTGTATTATATAAGATTGTTGGGAGGCTACTACCCACGATTATGGATTTGAAACATTGCAGGCAAAAAAATTCTAGACGCTTCTTGGCAGCTTTATGTTGTTGCTATTTATAAATTGTTGTAGAATCTCTAGTGCGGTTTTTTTTTGTGAGTTATATTTTATCGTATTTATTATTTTTTTTAGGGAAGTTGAATTTTTTATTCTCTTTTGTTGACCAGTTTTTCCTTAAAAGATCATATAAATTTAGTAAGGTTTTTTCTGAATAAGCTTTGATATGCTGTCACGTGGCACATAATAATTTGACATGTGTCATACTTTCATTTTACATATTTATATTTGAAGGAAAAACTGGTATAAAGGTATGACACATGTCAAATTCTGATATGCCATGTGGCAGCATATCATAGCTCATTCGGAATGAAACCTTACTTTATTATATAAGATATGAGAGAATCCGCGCTATGCCCGGATCTTAATTTAATATAATTTCTAAATAATAAAGTTGTATTTTCTACATTTTTATGATCTTTGTAATATATTTCATTAATATTTATTTCTTTTTCAATTTTCTTATTCTTTTCATTTGTCTAAATTTTAATATTATAATAAATTTTAACTTTTCTCAATTTACCATTTTGAATTTTTTATATATACATATATATTTTATTGAATACATCTCCTTTTTCATGTTTTTAAATTTTGTATTTTTTGTATCCATGTTTTTCTCTATTTTTTCTTTTTGTATCTATTATTTTTATTTAATTTGTTATTTTTTCAATTTTTTATTAAATTTTTTCTTATATCTTATGATTTTATAGGTTGGAGTTAACTTCTTAACTTATTGAGTCTCATAATTTTTTTTTTCTTCACTTGCATTAAAGTATAATTTTAACTTTTCTCAATTTACTATTTTGAAGTTTTTTTAATATATATCTTTCATTGAATCCATCTCATTTTTGCATGTTTTAAATTTTTGAATAATTTATTGTATTTTTTATTTAATTTGTTATTTTTCCAATTGTTTATTAAATTTTTTTATTTTATCTTATGATTTTATAGGTTGGAGTTAACTTGTTAACTTATTCAGTCTCATAATTTGTGTTTTTTTTCACTTGCATTTAAATATAATTTTTAACTTTTGTCAATTTACTATTTTGAAGTTTTTTTAATATATATCTTTCATTGAATCCATCTCATTTTTACATGTTTTAAAATTTTGAATAATTTTTTGTATCCACTATTTTTTTTTAACCTTTCTCAATTTACTATTTTAAAGTTTTTTAATATATATCTTTCATTGAATCCATCTCATTTTTACATGTTTTAAATTTTGAATAATTTCTTGTATTAACTCTTTTTTCTATATTTTTTAATATATAATTTGTTATCTTCTCGAGAATATAATATTTATATGCTTATGATGTTTTAAAATTAATTTTGAATTTTATATACTTTCGTTTATGTTATATTGTTTTTTAAAATAGTTAAATTTAAATTAAATTAATTATATGTATTTTGTATTTAATCCATTAATTTTTGAATTTATTGGTGTTATTTGATGGTTTTTTATAAAAAATGTAATTCAGGTGGACCAATGAGAGGGGGGCTGATGTGTCAGCACTGGAGAGCCCCCCTGCATCTTTTATATTATAGATAAAAGCCTTACTATATTATATAACTAGAAAAAACAAAATGTGATTAATCTACTAAAAGTAGCTTTTCAGCGTTTTACAATTATTCAGCAAAAAGTTTAGTGAGTTTAGTTCGTCTCATCAACAATTTTTCATTTATTTCACTATTTATCTGACATACCAGTTAAACCCAAAATCAAAATGAAAAAAATAAAGTGCCGAATGATCTACCACTCTATAAAGTTTAGTTTCAAGTCAATCTCAAATTCGATTTGAATAAGCTTTTTAGTAAAAGTTAAGCCGGATAAAGTGAGATTTTGATTCTCTTACCTTATATTTCTTTAAGATTGGAGAAGTTTGTGATTTTCTTTGAAGTGTATTCGGAAAACGGCTTAAGAAAAAACTTGTGTTTCTTATGCAATACAAATGATTGATTTTTAGTGACTTGACTTGTTAGTCTCAGATTTGAAAATCGGTATGAGATGTGTCCATATTGGGCAGTTTGACATCGAAAGAATTTCAATATGCTTTCTCAAGAGAAATAACGAATCAACCAATCTAAGTATCTTAAGTAGAAATCAACCACCCCCTGTCTACATATGTTTTAAGGCCTTCCTGATTTTGACGAATTCAAGAAGAAGTGGTGGAACAACACGTCACTTTTTGACAAATCATCATTATCATACCAATATGCGAAGGGTAAGTGGTTTTACTTTTGGAATATTTGAACCTTATAATATTAGATCGATATGTGAAGAAAAGTAAGTGGTTTTATGTTTATGTTTTATGTTTTATAAAGCATTGGAGTGTAGCCGTATTGTGCATACACATGGAACTAATTCGGATGGTACACCGATATTGAATATGTTCCACATGGATTCTCTGCCGGGATATCATAGAAATGATTTAGTCTTCCAAAATATTAGCAGGTGGAACTATGATGGTTTTTCAACAAAATAGGGCCTTCATGATTTTTATACAACCAATAAATGGTGGAACGATATTTCATTATTCGACAAATCTGAATGACAAGCTTGATAATTTTATCAACTCAACTCAAAAAGACATTTATTATGTGGGAGACTAAGAGAGTGGTTTGAAGGCGTACAACTCTTGCACATGGATTTTTTGGAAGGATATCATGAAACTTATTTATGAAACTGATTTTAATTGTCCATAATATCAGAAGGTTGAACTATAGTTCATATGGTTTTTCAATATTACAAACATAATGATCGTTAATCTATACAATCTTGATGAGTGTAAGGAATTATTTTTGACAAATTCTTGTAAGTTTTTTATAACTTTCAAATAGTATACTTACCATTATATTGATGTTTTTCCAGGAAATTACTCATTTCTGAAGTAAAATTTTCTGCATCGCAGTCAGAGGGTAACGCAAGATTTTCGAAGTCCCTGAAAATGGCGATGTTGGCCGCTATGAAATCAGTCATCTGCTCACCATCTAAACTCATGTATTCTAAGAGCTTGATTCTGCCCATAATACTTTTCATAACAGCATCTGGAATAAGAAACAATTAAGATGAGTAAGAAGTTACGATGAGAGAAGGAAGTTCATATGAGTTATTTTACCTGGATGATCATTTTCTTGTGAATGTTCCGACCATCGTTTGGCTAACTCAATTCGCTTGGCCAATGACTCCCCTATGGAATGTCTAGACGCTTTTTGGCAGCTTTATGTTGTTGCTATTTATAGATTGTTGTAAAATCTCGACTGCAGTTTTTTGTTTTCGTTTTTTTGTGAATTATATTTAATTGCCTTTATTATTTTTGTTTAATATAGTTAAATTTTTTATTTTCTTTTGTTGACCAGTTTTTCTTTTAAATATAAATGTGTAGAATGAAGGTATGACACATGGCAGCATATCAAAGCTCATTCGAAAAAAATCTTATTGTATTATATAATACTGTTGGGAGGCTACTACCCATGATTATGGATTTGAAACGTTGCAGGCAAAATAATGTCTAGACGCTTCTTGGCAGCTTTATGTTGTTTTATTACGTGGGAGACTAAGAGAGTGGTTTGAAGGCTAACCTTTCAACAGCATTCCAATCCCTCCTACTTGGAGGGCCAATCCATTTAACACCATTCTCAAACTCTATGAAGTAATCATTGTATAGCTTATTTTCAGCCTCCATCTTGTCAAATGCCAATCTAAATTTCATTGCCTTTGACAACATGTTGAATGTAGAATTTCATCGTGTTCTAACATCCAATGGAAAACTATCTCTTGATACCCTTCCCGAATCGACCCTCAACTCGAATGACTTCAATATATTTTTAGATGATCTAACATATAAAATTGCATTACGTATGGCATTCACACTCTCATCTACTTCAGCTAAACCCTCCTTCACAATCAAATTTATTATATGTGCACAACATCTAACATGCATACAGCTCCCACCTAACACGATAGCTTCGTTAGACAGCAATGAAAACCTAATGATGAGCTTCTTTAACCTCCATTGTGCATCAACAAAATGCAATGTGATCACAATATAAGTCGCACCTGTTAAATATCAAATAAAATCAATTTTTAATATGAAAGAAATAGGAAAGAACCTGATAACATAGAAACCAGTAGCTAAGAAGCTCAAACTCGTAGGCTGACAAACCCATATGTCTATTGTAAGAGAGACTCTTTGCTTGTTATCAACACACTAGCCCTTCAGAGCTGTTTTCTTCTTCACATACATCTCAACGATGTTTCTTGTTGTTGTTCTTCTTGAATGAGGGTCGTACAGGTTCACCCTTTTGCAGAAGTGTTTGAAAGCCATACTTTCAACAAAAGAGAGTGGCAATTCCCCAATAACAATCATCTCATTCGTAGCCTCTTTGAATACTTTCTCAGACACTTTCGCATCCTTCAGACCTCCATCCTCCTCATTAATGACTGTCTGAGTCTTTTTCTCTTGCCATGCCTTGAAATTTACAACATAATAGATGCTTTTGCAGATTTAAAGTCTACGAGATGCAAACAACTTGTGACAATAGTGACAGTTGCATTTGTTTCGATTGTCTTTTGTCTTTGTGAAATGTCCCCAAACATCTGACCTTGTAGGGAGTTCCTTCTTCTGCTTAGTCGACTGAGAATTAGCTCCACTTGATCCAAGAATATCCTTCCATTTACCTCCACGACTCTCAGATGTCCTAAACTCTTGTTATGTTTCTTCTGTTTCTTGAGGTGTGTCTAACTTAATGTTTTATGGATTTAGAGATGATGAAGAATTCATCTAAAAGTAAGAATAGAAAATCAAATCAGATTTGAAGCATAAAAACATTCCAAAGAAAATGACTTAAAAAGCATAAAAACATTCCAAAGAAAATGGCTGAGGAACTAGCTATATATGAAATCAGATTCAAACAATGTTAAAACCATCTCCTAATAAGATTTTCTAAACAAAAGAGCCAAGATTCGTGAATCCATAAAACCTTAAATGTGTTTTAAAGAAGATAATACACTGAAACTGCATCATAAAATCGACAAAGGAGAACCTTAAACAATATACTATCTCTTTCACAAATTTCTCACGCACTCAACATTCAACAAGTCATAAGACATTTGTTCTAAGATAACTCACGCAAATATAATAACTTTAAGACACACTCTGATTCGAGCATCAAAATCATTCAAATAAGAGCAAAATTAAAAAGCACATATGCACAATCGAGAATTAACTATAACATAACAGTATACAAATACGATGTAACACACGAAAACAAATCAAAATCCATCATAAAATCGACAAAGGAGAACCTTAAATAGCATGTAGAGATGATGAAGAATCAATTTTAAATAGCATGTATGTGACCTAATCGGAAAACAAAATCAACACAATCATAAACTTGTCAAATCAGAAGCTTAAAACTATGTTGATTGAATCAACTTGATTCGCGAACTAGAAGAATAATGCAAACCTGAGATTCGATTCCGTGAAGACTCAGAAGAAGGAGAAAATGGTCGATAAAAGTTTAGGGATTCCAGCTTTACTAACTTAGATTTAAGGATTTTTCTTTTAGGGGCTCGGGAAAGGCGAAAATCGGAGAGAGAGAGAGGAAGCTGAACAGGCAATCGTCGGTGTATTGGTTGATTGTATCGATACTAACAATGCCAACGAATGAATTGCATTGATTAATGTTCAGATACTTAATCGGACATTGGTTATTAATCGAACCGAACCTTTACCCAAAGTTGCACAGTGTTACCCCCCATTCAGTT
Source organism: Alliaria petiolata (assembly GCA_020283515.1). NCBI lineage: Eukaryota > Viridiplantae > Streptophyta > Magnoliopsida > Brassicales > Brassicaceae > Alliaria > Alliaria petiolata. The sequence goes on along the minus strand of JAHZTW010000004.1, from coordinate 33,904,563 downwards.
ATTTTCTTGGATCTGAACCTGATCTGAACCAGTTTTTTCGGGTCAGTTCTGGTTTGATTCATCGAATCCGGATTTTGTGTCCATGGGCTACTCCTAGAGAAAAAAGCCTAATTTAAATTGCATGAGAAATTCAGAAAACATGCCAAAGACTCATATAAAATAATAATTTTAAATCGATTAACATTTTCTATAAATACTTGAGTTTCAAATTAATATTTGATTTATTAAGATTATTTATAGTTACAGATTGAGCAAACATATATTTTGGAAGTTAAAAATTTATTTTAAAATCATGATTAAATATTGTTATCAAGCAAATTATATCCTGTGAGTGTGAAAAGAAATTTATAAGCAAATTATATTTCACATCTATTTTAAAGCAGTCTAAAAAACTCACACAAGTGAAAATTCCCAAATCTTGTCTCTAATGCATTTTGTTCTTAAAGATTTGCCTTTTTTCTTATACGGCTATGTAGTAAATACTCTTGAAAAAATTTCTTCATTGTGCTTTTGATCCATTCGGCTTTACTTGGGCCTTCTTCAAAAAAACTAAAAATGATAAGACTAAGAAGAAGAACGTGATTTTGTGAATTGTTATTTTAGTTTAAAGTAAACAATTTATCAAACTAATCAAATTACCCTACATTACCGTTGTGATCCACCAAACCACTTGATGACTTCTTTGTGTTCCGATTCCCAAACTCGGAAGTGGATGTAGTTGATCCGTATTGTGCTCCATACCTATAGTGGTCTGCTAAAAATAGAATTGCGGTCCAAGACACTCATGAGAAGAAGGTGTGGCCAATCCCTCTGATGACCACATTAGAGGACAAAGGTAAGTAGCTTTGCAAAATGATGTAGCCAGCGTTCTTAAGGGACTTGAGTTGTTCGACCAAACCTCCATCCCCGCTAATCAACATCATATTAGCGGCGGAGCAAGGGTTGTCATCACGCCACGAGCGAAAAAAACTCTCTAATCCATGGCTTCCTTAACCTTCTGATGCAAATTTTTTACATAAATCTTCTCATGGCTTCTCAGAACAGCAACTGTTTCTCTGGTTATGTTGTCTGTCATTAGCAGCGCAGTCGAACACGTTGACAGAGCCCGTGAAACCCATACTCACCAAAGAGGAGAGGATGTAATCGTAGACAGTGAAGGGTTCCCTTCCAGATGGATGGCACAGTTCTCCAAATCCCAAAATATAAATCATCTAGGGGTTTAGACCACAACATCAACACGAAATTTGGGGAAACTCGGACTAGAAATGTAACACCCAGACTGCCCCTATCGGCGAGTCACCCATCCCTCCGTCGGGCTCGTGGGCCCCACCCCTGTTCGACGGTCGGTGCGTTATTTTTTTCGATGACCCGACCGACTGATTTACTTGTCCCTGCAATCACCACGTGACATTTTCCCGTTTTTGGCCTCACTCACACGGTTCCGCAGAGAACTTCCCAGAAGGTCACCCATCCTAGTGCTACTCCAGCATAAGCACACTTAACTCTAGAGTTCTCTTAGGGTAAGTGACCGGAAAAGGTAAGTGCACTTTGATGACATAGGTAGCCAAATCAATCCATTTAAACTTATTCAAATGGGTCGGGCCCGGATCGTTACCATTCTCCCCCACTTAACGGGAATTCGTCCCCGAATTCTGATCCCGCCAGTGTGAACCGTAACCCCCAAACCGCAAGATATTCTCCTGGGACAGAACCAGTTTGACTTCCCTTGACTTTGATACCACTTGTAACACCCCGACCGCCCCTACCGACGAGTCACCCATCCCTCCGTCGGGCTCGTGGGCCCCGTCCCTGTCCGACGGTTGGTGCGTTATTTTTTTCGGTGGCCCGACCGACTGATTTACTAGTCCCTGCAATCACCACGTGACCTTTTCCCGTGTTTTGGCCTCACTCACACGGTTCCGCAGAGGACTTCCCGGAAGGTCACCCAACCTAGTGCTACTCCAGCATAAGCACGCTTAACTCTGGAGTTCTCTTAGGGTAAGTGACCGGAAAAGGTAAGTGCACTTTGATGACATAGGTAGCCAAATCAATCCATTTAAACTTATTCAAATGGGTCGGGTCCGGGTCGTTACAAGAAAGTTGACCTATTGGATTCTCCATCAATGGGAGAACGGCCAATTCCTACCCAAACTCTGGGTTGCGGTCCCGATCCGTACCTGTACTTCCGACCTTTGCGATAACATACCTATACTTTATATTTTTTACAATTTCATATCTAAACTTTAAAAAACGGTCAAAACATACATTTACTTAAATCCGTCAGTCAACCGTTTGATATTACTGACGTGTCTGCTGAGTCAACAAAAATAAAAAATAAAAATTATAAAAATTTGATGTGTCCGACGAATCACAAAAATAAAAATAAAAAATAAACTTAGAGATTTTTAATTTTAATAATTAATAAATTCCCTTTTTCTTTTATATCTTATTTTAATTCAAAAATATAATATAAATTTATAAGAGAGATAAATATCATAGATTGTTTTGATTTCTTTTTATTTAAGTAAATTTACAATGAAAAAATGTTTTAGTTGGATAGACTAATATGTAAAGTTTTGCGTTCTAAACATGTCAATAATTCTAACTGCTAGCATTTTTTTTTTAAATGATCAGGAGGTTTTGGGCCAAAAGACTGTACGTTCCCCAAGGCGAGGTCCAAACCATGTAATATTACTCTTATTTGAAAAGCAGACCCCTCCCAACGTAAATTGAATCTAATCGAACATGTGATCTCCAAGATGTAGGGATCTTTAAGCTTCTTGGTTACCAAAAATGTAGGAATCTTGGAGATTAGAGGTTCGAGTAAAAAAAAAAAATTATTTTTTAGGATAAACAAAAAAACTTTATTCTATTTTTATTTTTATTTTTATTTTTGTAGACTTATCGCATACGTCACATTTTTTACGAAGAATGTTATATATATATTAAACTGGTTTGATAAAATTTATTAATTATTAAAATTAAAAATCTCTAATTTTATTTTTATTTTTATTTTTATTTTTGTGATTCGCCGGACGCATCACATTTTTTATAATTTTTTTTGTTGAGTCAGCAGACACGTCGTAGCCACGTCAGCAATATCAAACGGTTGACTGATGGGTTTAAGATCAATGTATATTTTGGCTGCTTTTTTAGAGTTTAGGTATGAAATTGTAAAAAATATAAAGTATATGTATGTTTTCGCACAGGTCGGAAGTACAAGTACGGATCGGGACAGCAGCCTAGAATTTGGGTAGGAATTGGCCGTTCTCCCCTCCATCAATAGTGCGAGATAACTACAGTAGTGTGAGATACAAATAGTTCAACACAGAACCAAGAGCCGCTATAATAGCATTCCTCCTAAACCGCCCCAATGGCCAACTCATAGAATTTGACATCTTGAGGAACTTGTTCTCTTGTTAATTTGAACAAACAAATGGTATTGCAACTTCCTCCACATGGATGATTCCATGTTTTCAATGCATGAAACAAAACCTAAACCATAACCAGACATTAAAATTCGCTCACAATGATGTAATAATTTACTTTCTCCACATGCATGCTTTATGTTGAGAAACAATGGAATCAATGAAGAAAATAGGAACGAAAATCAAAACACAAACCAGACATTGAAATCAAAGGCAGAAAAAAATAAAAACCCAAACAATCTTGGTAAAAATTTGTTTGATAGTGGCTATTACTTTTTACGTCATCGTATTCTTTGATATTCATAAATAAAATTCCCAAATACCTGAAGTATTTTTTTAATTGCAAAAAACTACTCCCCAGCGACCGATATAACATGAGAACGCCGGGAATCCTGCAAAGACCAGAGAAATATTATTCATTATTCTTTAACATAGTTGTTGTCTAAAACGTGTGAAAATAAATAATTCTCCATGTCCATGACACAAACAATTTCGTCACCTAAAAAAAAAAAAAAAAAACAATTTGGTCAACTTCTTTCTCTCTCTCCCTCTCTCTGCTGAGAACTTGTGCAGCAGCAACAACTACTATTCTAAACCAATAGATAAGGGGCTCCACCACAAGTCCCGTGGAGTCCAGACACCGACTATCCATTTCCACGTTAAGTATTTTCTCTTCTTCATTAATTGGTTTCTCGAGTTGGATGAAGACTATTCTAGTTTACTTAGCTTCACACACTGTTGACTTTTTGGAATCAGATTGTCGATTGTGTTTGTGTTTTTGTTCCCGAACTTTTTCGACCGTCAACTTTAGCAATGTGTTTTGAGATCTGTTGGATTGACATATATAGTTGCTACTGCGTTTTTCCATATAGTGACAAGACAAGCAAGAGGAGATTCAAGAGTGAAAATGTTGTTCATGGCTATAGATATTGGAATCGAATGTCCTCTGCTCTGAAACTTGTGTTGATTCTTACAGTGCTGGTCGCTCTGTTCACACTCTACCGTTCTCCACCGCTACTAATTGCTGAAAGTCGATCCAAAGGGATACTAGAATCCGCCGTTACTACTGATCCTTGCTATATATCTACAGCTGAGATAAACTGGAACCATATCTCACATATTGTCGAGAACTATACTTATCTCGTAGAAGCGAGTATCAAGGAATTGGCTTTCTAAATCTTAACGACAACGAGATTGTTCGATGGAAGGAGGTAATGAAATCTGATTGTCAACATATAGCTTTGCATCTAGACCACGCAGCAAGTAACATAACTTGGGAATCTCTGTACCCGGAATGGATCGACGAAGAAGAAGAATTCCATGTCCCTATTTGTCCTTCTCTTCCTTGGATTCAAGTCCCTGGCAAGCCTCGGATCAATCTTGTTGTTGCCAAGCTTCCGTGTGATAAATCAGGAAAGTGGTCAAGAGATGTGGCTCGGTTGCATTTACAGCTTGCAGCAGCTCGAGTGGCTTCTTCTTCTAAAGGGCTTCATGATTTTCATGTGATTTTGGTATCTGATTGCTTCCCTATACCAAATCTTTTTACCGGTCAAGAACTTGTAACCCGTCAAGGAAACACATGGCTGTATAAGCCTAACCTCAACAATTTAAGACAAAAGTTACAGCTTCCTATTGGTTCCTGTGAGCTTTCTGTTCCTCTTCAAGCTAAAGGTCAGTACTCAGTCGCAAGGTTTCTTCGTCTTCTGTCTCAGCTAGTTTAGCTGATCATTGATCATTTTCCAAATTTCAGATAACTTCTACTCATCAAATGCCAAGAAAGAAGCTTACACGACAATCTTGCACTCTGCTCAAGTCATTGTAGCAGCACAGAGCATTCGAATGTCAGGCTCGACTCGCGATATGGTCATACTTGTCGATGATTCGATAAGCGAGCACGATAGAAGCGGCTTGGAATCTGCTGGATGGAAGATTCGCACGTTTCAAAGAATCAGAAACCCGAAGGCTAAACCAAACGCATACAACGAATGGAACTACAGCAAGTTCCGTCTTTGGCAGTTGACTGAATACAGCAAGATCATCTTCATTGATGCAGACATGCTTATCCTTCGGAACATCGATTTCCTCTTCGAGTTCCCTGAGATATCCGCAACTGGAAGCGACGCGACGCTCTTCAATTCGGGTCTAATGGTGGTTGAGCCATCTAATTCCACGTTCCAGTTACTAATGGATCACATCGATGAAGTTGTATCGTACAATGGAGGAGATCAAGGCTACCTTAACGAGATATTCACATGGTGGCATCGGATTCCGAAACACATGAATTTCTTGAAGCATTTCTGGGAAGGAGACAAGCCTGAGATTAAGAAACTGAAGACGAATCTGTTTGGATCTGATCCTCCGATTCTCTACGTTCTTCATTACTTGGGTTATAACAAGCCGTGGTTATGCTTCAGGGACTACGATTGCAATTGGAATGTCGAAAGTTACCAGCAATTCGCGAGCGACGCAGCTCACAATACATGGTGGAGAGTGCACGACGCGATGCCTGAGAAATTGCAGAGGTTTTGTCTACTGAGAACGATGCAGAAGGCGCAGCTAGAGTGGGATCGGAGAAAAGCGGAGAAAGGGAATTACAGAGATGGGCATTGGCAGATTAAGATCAAAGATAAGAGGCTTAAGACTTGCTTCGAAAATTTCTGTTTCTGGGACAGTATGCTTTGGCATTGGGGTGAGACGAACACGACCGGTAATTCTTCCACCACCACCGCTTCACCGCCGCCGCCGCCTAAAGCCGCCGACAAACCTTTCCTGTGATTTTGTTTTTTTTTAATGGTTTTTTGTAACTCCGGTTAGTGAATTTAACCGGTTTTGTACGAAATCAAATTTACGCTCCCCTTTCACTAACGAAATGTGGTTTGGTTTATGTTATTTATTTCACATAAAAGTAAACCAATTTTATTTCCCCTCGATAAACCGGATCTGATGAACCGAGTCGATATCTATTACTCCCTCTGTTTCTTAAAGAAAGTAGTTTTTGTTGTGAATAAAGAGAAGAAACAAGAGAAGAGAAAGAAGGAATTGATGTTGATGTATTATTCCAATGAGTAGAGGGTCCTTTATATAAGAGTACAAGGGAGGTTTTACTTGGGGACAAAGTAAAACCTAATGGGCTTATTGGCTTATAATGGACATCACATAATAGTTCATAACAGTTTTGAGTTTTTCACATATATTAAAAAAAATTTATAAAAGACTTTTCTAACCTTGTTTTTATTAATTATTACTTAAGTTATTCTTTAATTATTACTTAAGTTATTCTTTAAACATTAAATGTTATAGAGAAATTCCTTAAAATGACATGGTAATGAGTTTTCATTCCACAAATACCACAAACTAGTTGATAACCTGCGCCCTGCGCAAGCTGAATAATTTATTATTTATTTAGTTTTGTAAAATTTAAAAATTAAACCATCGTAAAATATTTTAGTCCAGTCTTTTTTTTATATATAATAAGTTGTTATATTGATAATATAATATGTTTTTTAAAAATATTTTCTGATAAGAAAAAAAAAAACTAAGCAAAGTAGTAATTGAATGTGTATAATAGTAAATCATAGTAAATTTAGATTTCGTTTAATTATTTTATATAAAATTTTAGGAAATGAATCATAGCAGAAAATGAATTATAACTTTTTTGGTTATATTAAAAATTAAATATTATATTTTTATATATGTCATAAATTATTTGTACATTTTGATTTCGTTTAATTATTTTGTATAAAATTATTTTTTATGATTATTTTTTGGAAATGAATCATAACTGAAAATGAATTATAAATTTTTTGATTATATTAAAAATTACAAATGGATAATAGCATATAAGGTAATTAGTTTATTGAAATAAGTTTTTTTTTAGAAGGTTGTTGAGAATGAATCTGGTGGTGACACATCAGCAAAATGACACCATTGTAAATATTTTAAAAATGAAGGATACTCTAAAAAAGGCTTCTCAAATAATATATAGGGGATGCTAAAAAAACTTCCATCCATAACATCTTTGATTAAACCAATGATAATATTGCCCTCATTTAAATAAGAAATTTTTTTTACTAAAAAAAAATAAAAATAAAAAACCTAAGGATCCATAAGACGCGAGAGTGACGCGATTGAAAATGGGAGATTAGCTCCTGTGGAGCAGCTTATGCTGCAAAGTCTTGAGGAAAAATCTGGAGTCTCTCGCTGATGATCCGACGTTGGAGGATTTCGAGAGCGTTCATGTGGAAGGTTTTGAAGCTGTATTGATGGCTAGATATGGATGGAAGTCTGGGATACTGAAGAAATTCGTGTTGTTCAAGCTCCAGTTCATCAATGGCGGATTCTGGGAAGAAGATAATGATTTTGGAAGGTTTGATTGCAGAAATACATGGCGATGTGGAGTAAATGAAGCTCGGCTAGGAGAAATTTTCGAAATCGAGCTCGGATGTAACTCAGCGATTGGGATCTATGGAGAAGCAGATGTTCAATTTAAGATTCGAGTTGGCTCACAAATTCGAGGAAAAACGTTGAAGTGATTTCACAGAAACTGAGTTGGATTAGAAGTTTGCGTGCATGGCAAAGCATGTTTAGCTGAAAGTGTGATGGATAAACTTCAATATAAAAATAGATCGTTTTCTTTGTTTCAATTCTTATGTTGTTGCTTTTGCTTTGAATTTGAATCTAACGATATGAGTCAATTACGAGACGTCTTGTAATCGTTCATTTTCTTCTTTCAATAAAGAGTATTTGGATTTTGTACTTAACATATTACGTTGTCAAACTCCCATTTCAATTATACAAGTACTAGTGGTGTTAAAGGTGAAGGTGGTCCATAGGACTTTGTAGCTCTTCTTCCTCGTCATGATAGTGCACAAACAATTGAGCGAGCATTTCATCTTGGAGTCAGTGTTAAAATGATCATAGGTACAAAGCTTGTGTTTTCTTCAGCTCATACTCAACTTTAGATTCAATGTGTACTCAAAAAATTTAGTAAACCATCGGAATGATTTTTATAAATTTGGGAACGTCTTCCTAAATTGTATGTTAACTACTTGATCATATAAAAATTTAGGAAACATCATATACAATTAGGAAATCTTTCATATAATGTATAATCCAAATTTTTGTGCTTATTTATACAACAACTCAAATTTAAATTTATTAAATCGTTTTATACATTTATGAAAGCCTTCCTAAAACATATAAAGTGTAACTTCATAATTTAGGAAGGTCTTCCCAAATATTATTTTGTGTTTTCTACTTGAATGTTTATGTTTAGTAAGTCTTTAAATGGGAAAAATGCCTTAAAAATCCTCAATTTTTCCGTCTCGGCCACTTAAAACCCCAACTTTTTCGTTGCCATTATAAACCATCAACTTATGTTGACTTATTTGATTTAATCCCCAAATTTCATTGACCAAGCCAAATTACTCCCATCGTTAACTCGTTTAACAGATGGATTTGACGGGGTTAAATCCCGTTTAACGCAGTTAACCCAAACATCGTCGTTTTAAAAACATGAAACACTCAAATCGATTTATTCATCTAATCGATTCAACCCTAAATCATAAAATTCCCAAATCAATTTCTCCTTCTAAACCCAGATTCTCTCTCTTTCGATTGAAAAATCAATTTCTCTAATTTACTGTAAAGCTTGTCGTTGATCTTCACCTCTTCTCCAATGAGTTCAAGTTCTGAGAAATTTGATACCTCTGAGATTTCGGTTGAAAACACATTCGGAATACGTGGATTCCCGTCGGAGTGTGTGTGTGGATGTGATGTAGCGATCTTTACATCTAAGACTGCAAAGAATCCAAGACGTCCTTTCTTCAGGTGTTTAACCAAAAAAAATTATAAGTAGAGGAATGTGTGATCTTTTGTATCTGTTTAAGTGGGTTTTTCATGTTTTCTAAGTATAGGGAGGCGTGATGTTTTGTAACACTTCGGGAATTGTTTGTTTATATAATAGGATCATTTGTTTGAGTGGGTAGAGAAAGCAGTGCTAGAGGAGGTTGAAGAAGCTTTGCGGAAACTAGGAATCATTCAAAGTGAGATTTGCAAACGCAATTTCAAAGTTGAAGAGTTAAAGGCTATGGTGGAGGAATTGAAAGAAGAAGTTAAACGCACCCAAATCCAAGTGAAGAAGTGTAAGGTGATGAACAAATTGTGTATTGTGTCTCTTTGCTTTATCACCATTGTCATCATTGTCATTGTGTATGTAATGGTTGGTGAAGCAAATGAAAAGAAATTTGTTCTTGGCTAGTTTGAAGATCTGTTTTAAGACTTTGTAATGTGAGGATGAAATGGATAATGATGAGAGCTTTTTCTCTCTCGATTTAGGGTTTTATACTTTACGGTTAGAATAGTTTAAATGAAGAAATCGATTAGGGTGTTTAATGTTTTTAAAACGACGATGTTTGGGTTAACTGCGATTTTAACCCCGTCAAATCCATCTGTTAAGCGAGTTAACGATGGGAGTAATTTGGTTTGGTCAATGAAACTTGGGGATTAAATCAAATAAGTCAACATAAGTTGATGGTTTATAATAGCAACGAAGAAACTGGGGCTTTAAGTGGCCGAGACGGAAAAGTTGAGGATTTTTAAGGCATTTTTCCCGTCTTTAAATAGTAATTTATCATAAAACGTATAACGAGAACTTTTGCTTCTATTCATATAACAATTCAAATTCAGGAAACCGTCATAATATTTTTGGAAGATCTTCATAAAACGTATAAATAAAAACTTGTGTGCATATTTATACAACAACTCAAATTTTGGAAGTCATTCTAAATTTTAAGAAGACTTTACTAAAATTTGTGTGATTTTTTCCTATATCTAGAAATGTTATATAAAGTTTGGAATTTATAAAACTTTTTTGAATTTTTAGGAAGGATTTTTACAAATTTAAGAAAGGCTTCCTCAATCGTATGTTAATTACTACTTGATTAAACAAAAAATTTGAAGTCTTTCTAAACGTTTACTGTATACAAAACTTTTCTAATGTTTTAAGAAACTTTTCTAAACATTTAGGTGGGTTATTGGTTCTTATATTTTAATGGATTGGAAATCCTCTTTGGATTTAGAAAATACTCAAATCCAATCAAATAACAAGGTTAAATCTAGTATTTGGATCTTTGTATTTTAGTCATGAAAATACTTCCAAATCCATTCAAATCCAATAAAAATCAAATCTTTATAAAATATATATTTTAAAATCATAGAACCAATAACACTGGATTTCAATATAGATTTTAAAATCATAGAACCAATAACACTAGATTTTAATATGGATTTTAAAATCATAGAACCAATAACACTGGATTTCACTATATATTTTAAAATCATAGAACCAATAACACTAGATTTTAATATGGATTTTAAAATCATAGAACCAATAACACTGGATTTGGTTTGGATTTCTAAATCCATTAAAATACAAGAACCAATAACACTCCCTTAGGATTTCTTTCTAAACTTTTAGGAAGGCATTCATAAATATATAGAAAGCTTTCCAAAATTTTTTTTAAGTCATTCCTAAACATTTAGAAAGTCTTCATAACCTACTAAACGTTTACTGTTTACAAAAAAATTTCTAATGTTTTAAGAAACGTTTCTAAACTTTAGGATTTCTTTCTAAACATTTAGGAAGGCATTCCTAAATGTTTAGAAAGCTTTCCTAAAATTTTATGAAGTCATTCTTAAACATTTAGAAAGGCTTCTTAACTTAAGAAATGTTTATAATGTTTTAAGAAACTTTTTTAAACATTTATGATTTCTTTCTAAACTTTTAGGTTTTCTAAACTTTTAGGAAGGCATTCCTAAATATTTAGAAAGCTTTCCAAAATTTTTATGAAGCCATTCCTAAACATTTAGAAAGGCTTCATAACTTACTAAACGTTTACTGTTTACAAAATAATTTCTAATGTTTTAAGAAACGTTTCTAAACATTTAGGATTTCTTTCTAAACTTTTAGGAAGGCATTCCTAAATATTTAGAAAGCTTTCAAAAAAATTTATGAAGCCATTCCTTAACATTTAGAAAGACTTCATAACTTAAGAAACGTTTCTAATGTTTTAAGAAACTTTTCTAAACATTTAGGATTTATTTCTAAACTTTTAGGAAGGCATTCCTAAATATTTAGAAAGCTTTCCTAAAATTTTATGAAGTCATTCCTAAACATTTAGAAAGGCTTCATAACTTTCATTTATGCTTGGTTTCAAAACTAAAATATAGAGATGGGGAGAGAAGGAGAAAATGCACAACTTAGTTTCAAAAAACCAACATGAAAAATACATAACTTGCTGAGTTTGTGTGAAATACCAATCCTTTTTCCCCATTCAAATTAGCATAGTCAAAACTTAACCACTAGGTCTTAGACTGTTAGTTTGCATTTATGTTTAGTGTTGTATTTAGGTAATTTTTTGATGATTCTCAGCAACTAGATAATAATCAAATCGCAGCAAAATAGATCAATTCAATAAGGAACATCTAAACAGTAAACAAGTCAAATGGCCTAACTCCTCTAACGTCAAGACTATAAATCCTGAGATCTTAACATAATAACCTCTTGTGCCAAAAACATAACTGATTTTAATAGGACATAGTAACTCGAACTCTTTTTTTAAGAGTTACAAACGGTCTACATGAAAATTTATCTTCGAAGAAAAGGCTAAAATAGAAAATATAGAGGAGATAATGATAGTTGAAAGCTCCATGACACCTTCGAACACCTAAAAGGTTGTAATCTGAAGAGGTTCTTTCTGAGAGATAATGCTATTTTAAGAAGGCACTGAACAAAGAAGAATAAGAAACAAAGTCAATGTCAAAACCAGACAAAATTTAGCTTTTGTGCAATTGGTACAAGGATGATTCACACTTACTGTATGTGGAAGTATCAATTTGCTCAGGAAGTGCTTTTATATCAACTTCAAACCTCTCTTATACTTGTAAACAAAAGAAATTGCCACTTTACTAAATACCCCAGCTCATATCAACTCGACGCTGGACAGACTTATGGAGAATATCAAACTCTAAACCTGATTAAGAACATCAGAATCTGAAGCTGATGCGATAAATGTGATTGCAAGATCCATTCTACCAAACCTACCAGCTCTCCCAACCTATAAACAGAGTGTAACAGTAATGTTACAAGAGCCATTTGTTCATTGAGAATCAATAATCTATTGTATATAAGATTTGAGGATTTTACAAATAAGAAAACTTACCCTGTGGAGATATGTATCAGCAGAATCTGGCATTTCGTAGTTGATCACAATGTTGACACGCTCAATGTCAATTCCTATCAAGTCTGTCGCCACAAGAATTCTTTTGTGCCCTTCCTTGAAACTTTTGTAGTGAGTCAACCTACATACACAATGTAGAGTTAAGAGTATGTTTTGTGATAACAGGTCACGAACTAGCATCGCAATTATAAGTTCAGATTCCATTCCATTTGAACTCTTTCCACTTACTAATTCACAATTTTGGTTAATGAAAATGAGAATTTTGTTATTCATCTGTATGAGGACAATTCTAAGGCATAATCAATACGTTTTTTTCCTTAATATTCCCCACATGATCTATCTAAAAACCAAATCGCATGCATTCAAAAGTTGATAAGAGAGTAAAATTTCTAATTCGGATATATATGTCCACCAAAAACAAAAGGTTGCCAAAGTTCGATTTCAACAAGAAGATCATCCTATTAAAATAGTATTTTCCGTCCCCAATTGTTTTCTACAAAACACACAAAAATACACAAACACATGAAAACACTTTAGCTACATAAGAACGTGACTGAACGATTCATAACCATTCTTACCGATTGTATATACCTCGATGAAGTAACCAGTGCCAGTATCAGCTTTATCAATGTCCCAAGATCGCCAAAATTCACTTTCAGGAAGACCTTACTAAAGCGTAAATCTTCTCTTCCATGAAACCCATTCACCTTCTTTGTGTTCCGTTCTCTGGAGCGAGCGACCTGTGTGAGATCTGCAGTTGACGAGAGTCACATTCAATGTGTATATGTGGCCGTCGCATCCGCCAATTACATATACACCGTCCGATAATGACGGAAGCAGATCCAAAATGCATGAGAGGAAGGCAGGAAGGGAGGAAGGGAATTATGGCGATCTCCGGAGATGACATCGCCGGTGAATTTAGATTGACGACGAGACGACGACGGTTCCGACGTCGAGACGAATTCACGATGACGATAGTTTTTTTTCTTCTTTTTAGATTATATGTTTTGTTTTCTAAATCTGGTTGAGGGTGTGTGTGTGTTCAATGGGGAGGCTTTTTCGTCAATGGTTTAATGAGAAATGTGATGATTGGGAAGTTTTAAGCGTGTGTGTGTTAGTTTTGGCCAAAAAACTTGATTTGATGGTAAATAAGAGAATTGTCCAATGTTATAAGGACAAATTAAGTAAAAATAAATAATAACTACACCTACAAAATTGAAAATTTCTTTTTTTTGAAACAAATTTTTTTTTCTAAAACTACCTTCTTTAAAAAACAGAAGGAGTATATAAAAGTTGGCTAACTCTCTCCATATGAGTGACACATCAGCATTTTTGGTTGATGTAGAGATGACACGTGTCATTCTATATAATTTAAAGTTACAATTTTTCAAAACAAATCAATTAATGACTAGATACTTGAATGTTAAATAATATTTTATATTATAATTAAATCAAAATTTTTTTGGATATTTTATTTAATTTTTATATAATTCTTGATTTTTCAGTGTTATTCAAAATTTATATTTTTATTGGTTTCTAATATTGTTAATAATCTATACTATAATAGATGAAGGAGGCTTTCGAGTGTTAACACATCAATCCCTCTTTATTGGTCTAACTCATGATTTATTTTTCACGTATGCTAAATATAAAACCGAATTAATATCTACTTTTTTAAATAAAATTTAAAAAACCACAAAAAGATACTTAATAAATAATCGATGAGATAACTAATTATAAAAAATAGAAAGTAGAATATGACCAAAAAAAAAAAGGAAAACATGTAAAAGTATACAAAAGTAAAAAAAAAAGGAAAAAGAAATAGAATCAATAACATGTACATATATGGGGAAAAAAACTCAAAATGTTAAATTCAAAAAAAGTTTTATTATTGAAATTTAGATAAATGAAAAGAGCATGAGAAATAAATAAATCTTTATAAAACATGTATGTGAAAAAAAAAATGGGGAAAAAAACTCAAAATGTTAAATTCAAAAAAAGTTTTATTATTGAAATTTAGATAAATGAAAAGAGCATGAGAAATAAATAAATCTTTATAAAAAATGTATAGAAAATATTAAAGGAATGATCAACAAAAAATCAAAAAAAAAAAATTATTAAAAAGATATCAAATAATATTAATAATGGAAATCTAAAAACATATTAAATATTCACGAACTAAAATAAAATCCGTGCGTTAGCGCGGGTTCTCTCCTAGTATTGTAATAAAGATTCAAAACTTTTCAGAGGACGATACATGTGATGTCGTTGGCGTTGCTGGTGCATGATAGGGCTCAGGTTTTACCCAAATAATCAACTACTGCAAGTGCACAGCAATGCAGTTGAAGTATAAGGGGTATCGAATCCTCAGGGAAGTTAAAGCTACACTTATGGTTTCTAGGTTTAGATTATGCTAGGCGATTAATTTAAAGTAGTCTAAAGCAATGCAGAAATAAGCAAACGATTTTATAAAGCGATGTAAGTTCAGAGACAAAGGCGCTAGGCAAGGATAATTATCAGGTTTGAATCCAAGAATGCAGAATCTAAGTTTATTAGGGATTTTATTAAGAACCGTCTAGAACTCGAAACTCTAAGTTAAAACCAATCAACTCTCGTTGCAGAAGTTATCTATGCCTAAATCCCTAAATTCCAAATCTCTTTGCGAATTTAAACAATTAAGGCAAGCAATAAGAACAGGTTCGATTTGTTCACAAATTACCTAAACCAAATCTCTTTGCGAATAGATAATTTGCTCACCTAAGATTAGTTCAAGTTATTAATAATGCTCTCGCATCTATTAAACAACCTAAGGTTTGATTTCTAAGTGATCAATTCAGAGAATCAAGTTAAGCACAAATCTAGGTGAAGATCCAATTGATTTCCCTAATAATTCTAGTGATTCTATAAACTCTTCATCAAACCCTAAATTACCCTAACCTAACAAGCAAACTACTCAGACATAATAATGCAAACACAAAACATGGCTGAATAATATTGCATAAAAGAATAGAGAATGATACAGGGGTTCGAAATCTGGCTCAGATGAGTTAGAATTGTCTCCCCAAAAGCTCAGGATCAATCTCTCTCTAAGTCTCAAAAACAGAAAATAATGATAAGGTATTTGGCTAAACAATGCCTGAAAACTATTTATAGAAGGGGATTTTTCGTCCAGGGGCAGACTTGTAATTCTTCAAAACTTGGGTGATTTCCTTTTTCTAATGGAAATTGGGAAACTTGGCCGACCTTCATTGGTGTCGATCGACACTGATGGTGTCGATCGACACTCAGCACGTAAATCCAGCCTCTTGACTTCATCACTTCGGCTGCTTCTCCAAAATGCTCCAAAATGTTCCATATTCTCCCATTTAGCTCCAAATGCTCTCCATCCTGTAAAGACTCTAAAAAGACTCCAAAACTAGCAAAAGACTCTATAAAAACACTTATATCATGGCCTAAAAACGGGTAAAAACCATGATATATCAACTCCCCCAGACTTAGCCTTTGCTTGCCCTCAAGCAAAACAGAAACTTAGACTGAAGTAGAAGTTTGAAAACAGGAACTTCCAATCACTTCTTCAAAACGCCACATGAATTAACACTTCTTGAATCCACATGATATTAGAGCCAACCTTAGGAAATGTTCAATGTACTTACCACAAGCTTAGCAATCTCCCAGTTCGAATCCAGATCCTTTCCTTGATATAAATTTCGAACTCTAACATTGGTAATGCCATAGAACTTTTCTGATTCTTTCCCTTCCTTAGTACCTGAACAAGACATTCTCATACAGCTCCCCTATTTTCTCTTCCCTTAGTCAACTTCTGCCCATTTTCAGGGTGTTCTAAGATCTTTTCATTGACTTTTCTTATTCTTTTTTTTTATGGGATCTCTGGAATAATGCTACTCTCTACTTGTGTTCCTTGTTAGGAGACGTGTTCAAGAGCATCACTAATATTGTTCCTTGTGAGGAGACAGGCTCATGACAAAGGCACTATTCCAGACTTAGACTATTTTTCTTTATTTTCTTTTCTCTTAAGGGAAGATCAAGGAGAAACTGCAATTGCCTATCTGTTCGGACTGAAAGAGGAATCAAGTTCTGCACATACCTAGTTCTTATAAGGGGATCTGAACTCGCCCTGTTAGACTGATTCCACTTGTAGCTTTCTACTTAGTAAGTCCTGCAATCAACTCTTATAGCAATGGTTCTTCAAGTGCTAATTTTCTGTGGTTAGTCCCTAGAAAAACTGAAAGTTCCAACTAATTTTGACTCAATAAAACAGATTTTGAAAACTTTTGACTCAAGACTTAACTGACTCTCAAAACAAAACACTAAATTAGCAACTACCTCCCCCAGACTTGAATAACACTGTCCCCAGTGTTACTAAGAATGAGTTTGGATAGAAAAAGGAAAAAAATGTGCCAAACTGTTACAAACAAAGAGAAGAATCAGATTACCTGACCTCTGCGCGTAGCGTCGATCGACACAGGTGGTGTCGATCGTTGCTGGGTCTGAAGGTGGTGTCGATCGACACAGATGGTGTCGATCGACACTCTGTCCGTAGACAGAGTTTTGCCATTCGAATATGATTGTTGCTAAGTCATATTTGTTGTTAGAGTTAGCCTAGCTGTTAGAAAAACTCAAACAAACGTTAAAAGCACAGATAATCCAATAATCTCAATGAGTTTAACAAGTTATGAAGCAAAGTACTGAAGCAAATGCAGACTCAAGAATAAAAGAAAAACTGACTCAAAAGACTAAAAGGAATGGAGAATCACTCATCGTCATCAGCATGTGGTGGAGAACGTGGTGGAGTGGGTGGTCGAACGCATGTAGACACAGAGGCAATGGCATTCCAGATGGCCTGGAAGCTCTGAACCACGTATCGCTGGAAAGCAGCCTGCTCCATATGAATCTCAGGAGCGTCTGGAAGGTGATGCGGTCCAATAGGCTCTAAAGTAGCCGGTGCTCTGCGTCTAGAAAAGGATGGTCGTGGAGGATCCGCAGCTGTGCGTGACGAAGTACCTCTGCGTCTGGCAACGGGAGCATCCCTGAGCTTGGTCGGACTAGGCTGAAATGCGAGGCGCTCCGGATTGCTGGTAATGTGAGTGAGGTCTCTGTCAGGTAGCTGAATCAAACGCTGCACTCTCTGCTCGTCGCTAAATGCCCACAATCTCTCTCCGGTCACCCAGTGAGTCCTCTTCAGGTACTCCATATCCACCAAGGCACGCGATGTAACAATGGAACATGTAGAAGTGTCTATCCCGCAGTGCTGGAAGATGGGTGTAAGAAGACTTCCTATGGTCTCTGGTTTCAGCTTCGTCCCGCTGAAAGGCTTCGTCTTCAAGGAAGCCAAATGATGAGCAAATACCGCGCCAAGGTTCGCGCTAACTGGCGCGTCATCATCCTCATAGATCTCGGACCAGAGACCTCGATAGAGCAGCACCAACTCAGACACTCGCATCTTCCCTGGCTCGTGCTTACACAGAAGTGTAGTGGAGAACAATCGAACCAAATAGCGCAGAGTAGGATGACGAATGTCGGTGTGAGTGGAGGTCTTAGAATCATACCTCCCATTCCCGAAGTGCGACCAGAAGTCCTGGTTATCTGGAAGCTGAGTCTGAAGAGAGACCCCAGTGGCATGCTCGTCGGCGAATCCATAGATCCCACAGAGGTCTGGAAGGGAAATGCGGTATCTGATTCCGCGGATTAGGAAGGTCAATGTGCCTTCCAGAGCATTCCTATTGATCTCGTTCCAATAGTAGACCCTGGCTGTGGCAATGAACTGGCGGACTAGGTCTGGATAGAGATCGAACTGTTTCGTCGCTATGGTGCCCATCCCAATTCTGCTTATCAAGGATAGGATGTCATCCTTGATTCCTAGCGCGCTCATCGTCTTCTCACAAGCGAAGCGAGTTGGAGCGATCTCTACTCGCTGCCACGCATTGTAGATCTTTGTGTCGTAATCATCCCATGACTCGCTGATGTCTCTGTAAGTGCATGCGTCATTTGCCACCTCTGCAGCTGGTGACTCGTCCCAACTCCGCGTAGTCCGGATCTTTGCGTTTTCACGCTTTGGCCATGGAGGAAGAGAGGGAATCGCCTCATCATTAGCAGTCCCAGAGGCGGACGCTTCAGTGTGGTGTGGTCTCTTACTCACAGGAGGCATCTGCAATGAAAAGAAAAACCAAAATCAACATCCAAAGTCCAACAAACGAAACGCGATGATGCTGTAATGGTCGCGGGTGTCGATCGACACAAAGGGTGTCGATCGACACCAGGTACAGAACCTCAAAATTTTACCAAAGCACGAGTGTCAACCCAAATTCAGAAGCAATTGACAGGCTACGCATGCCCAACATCGTGAATCAACCAAGTTTTAACCATAAAACCCAAGAAAAACTCCAAAATTCGCAACATGCATCATTAATTTTCAAAAATTCGAAAATTGCAAATTGTGCAATGTAGAGGGTGAAAAACGGTTGGGTAATGATTCTAATCATGATATACACCCTAAATGAGCATCATTCAAACAAGAAATCAAGCCAAATAGGGCGAATTCAAAAAATTTCACCTTGGGGTCGAAATCAAAATTGGGAGATTTGAAGAACATACCTTGGCAGATCGAATGAATGGATAATGGAATGTGAAAGAGGGGTAAAATCCGCACGGATTGGGGCGAAGAAACGCTCAATTTGGTTAAGAAACGAAGAAGTTGCGATTTTGGGAAAAAGCCTCTCAAACTCACGGTTTTGAAAATATGAGAGAATGAAGAAGAAGTGTCGGGTTTTGAAGACTTACCCGTAACCGTGCTTGGTGTCGATCGACACAGTGGGTGTCGATCGACACTGAGCGTGGTGATGCCCTCTATTTTTTTTTTTTTTTATAAAGCCAAAATAAGATAATTAGTAAAACCAAATTCAAAATGTAAAGAAAAACTTACCTAACAGTGGGTTGCCTCCCACTCAGCGCTCGTTTAACGTCAATAGCTTGACTGTGCTTGCGTGATTTAGGCGTTGGGTGCATCATCCAAAGACACAATGTGTCCGTCTGGAATCTCGGCTTGAGCCCAATAGTGTTTCACCCTTTGCCCATTCACAGTGAACTCCTCTCCTTTGGTGTTCGTCAGGACAATTGCTCCATATGGTCTAACTTCTTTGATTGTGAAGGGACCTGACCAACGTGAACGCAATTTACCAGGAAACAATTGCAAACGAGAGTTGTATAGAAGTACCTGGTCATTTGGCTCGAATTGTCTGGAGATGATCTTCTTATCATGATATGCTTTAGTTCTCTCTTTGTAGAGCTTTGAGTTCTCATAAGCATGATAACGAAGTTCATCCAATTCGTGGAGCTGAAGTAGGCGCCTTTCTGCAGCAGGCTTCAAGTCGAAGTTCATCTTCTTGATAGCCCAATGTGCCTTGTGTTCCAACTCAACTGGAAGGTGGCAAGCTTTGCCATAGAGCAGCTGGAAGGGTGTAGTTCCCAAAGGCGTTTTGTATGCAGTCCTGTAGGCCCAAAGTGCATCATCTAACTTTGTTGCCCAATCCTTCCTTGTCTTGCCTACTGTCTTCTCCAGAATTTGCTTGATTTGCCTGTTGGAGACTTCCACTTGTCCACTCGTTTGGGGATGATAAGGGGTCGCGACGCGATGCTGAACACCATGTTTCTTTAGCAGCTTGTCGAACACCTTGTTGATAAAGTGAGATCCACCATCACTAATGACAATCCGAGGCACTCCGAATCTTGGAAAAATGATGGTCTGGAACATCTTGAGAACTACTGCAGCATCATTGGTCTTAGAAGCGATTGCTTCCACCCACTTAGAGACATAATCCACAGCCACCAAGATGTATTGCATTCCGAATGATGGAGGAAAGGGACCCATGAAGTCAATACCCCAACAATCAAAGACCTCAACTTCAAGGATGAAGTTCTGTGGCAGCTCATTCCGCTTACTGATCTTTCCTCTTCTTTGACAAACATCACACTGCATGATGAAGAGTTGCGCATCCTTGAACATAGTAGGCCACCAAAAACCTGCTTGAAGAACCTTGGACACCGTCTTGAATGTAGCAAAGTGTCCAGCATACTCTGAACCATGACAATGGAACAGGACATCACGAACCTCATTCTCTGCAATGCATCTTCTGTAAACATTGTCTGAACAATGCTTATATAAGTGTGGCTCATCCCAATAGTACCTTCTAAGTTCCCTCATGAACTTCTTCTTCTCATATCCTTTGAGATGGTTAGGCTCAATGTCTGCAGCAAGGTAGTTCACAATATCAGCATACCATGGTCGAGTTGTATCTTGAACAGCAAAGATTGGTTGCAGAAACACATCATCTAAGAGCTTGCGAACTGAAGCACGCGTATGGTGTCGATCGACACAGGTGGTGTCGATCGTCACTCGGGCACAGGAGTTGTCGTTCTTGGATTCGGACGGGGTGTCGATCGACACTCCCCTAGTGTCGATCGACACTAAGCGTATCTGGTCCGAGATCATGCCTTTCAAGCGACTCTCAATAAGATATATGTTCTCCTCAGGTAGAAAGTCATCAATGGGCACATCATCTTCAATTCTGATCCTTGAAAGATGATCAGCTACTCCGTTTTCAACTCCTTTCTTGTTTTTGACCTCTATGTCGAACTCTTGAAGAAGTAGAATCCATCTTAGCAACCTTGGCTTTGCATCCTTCTTCTGCATCAAGTACTTCAATGCAGAATGGTCAGTATGAACAATCACCTTCGAGCCAACAAGGTACTGCCGAAATTTCTCAAAGGCAAATACCACAGCTAACAATTCCTTCTCTGTAGTTGCATAGTTCTTCTGAGCATCATCCAAAGTCCTGCTGGCATAATAGATGGCATGAAGTTTCTGGTCCCTCCTCTGTCCTAATACCGCGCCTACTGCGAAATCACTGGCGTCACACATCACCTCGAAAGGTAAATCCCAGTCCGGAGGTTGCATAATTGGAGCACTCACTAATGCTTGCTTAATCTGTTCAAAGGCTGAAAGACATTCTGCAGTGAACTCGAATTTCACATCTTTGCACAGAAGAGCAGTGAGTGGCCTTGCAATCTTGCTGAAATCTTTGATGATTCTTCTGTAGAATCCAGCATGTCCTAGAAAACTCCTTACTGACTTCACAGAATCTGGTGCCTGTAGTGTTGTCATGACCTCTATCTTGGCGCGATCCACTGCAATGCCTTCTGCTGAAACCTTGTGTCCAAGTACAATCCCATCTGTGACCATGAAGTGACACTTTTCCCAGTTCAGAACCAAGTGCTTCTCTTTACATCGCTGCAACACTGCGCATAGGTTGTCCAAACAGTCTTTGAAGGATGACCCATAAGCAGAAAAGTCATCCATAAAGACCTCCATGAACCTCTCAATCATGTCCGTGAAGATCGCCATCATACACCTCTGAAAAGTCGCAGGAGCATTACAAAGTCCAAATGGCATCCTGCGATATGCAAATGTACCATAAGGACATGTAAAGGTGGTCTTCTCCTGATCATCTGGATGGATCGGAATCTGGAAGAATCCTGAATAGCCATCCAAGAAACAGTAGTATGGATGATTTGCCAATCTCTCAAGCATTTGGTCGATGAATGGTAAGGGGAAGTGGTCTTTTCTGGTCGCGGCATTCAGCTTCCTGTAGTCTATGCACATCCTGTGTCCAGTCACAGTCCTTGTTGGAATCAGCTCGTTCCTCTCATTTTTCACCACTGTAACTCCTCCTTTCTTAGGAACCACGTGAACCGGACTGACCCAAGTGCTATCCGAGATGGGATAGATGATTCCTGCTTCCAAGAGCTTCATAATTTCCTTCTTGACAACTTCTTTCAGGTTCGGATTTAGCCTCCTTTGGTGTTCAATTGACGACTTGGTCTCATCCTCAAGGTGAATCCGATGCATGCATAAGTCTGGTGAGATACCTGAAATGTCATCAAGAGAATAGCCAAGAGCTTTGCGATATTTGCGCAGCTTGCTTAGCAACAACGTGAGCTCTGCATTGTTCAAAGAAGCATTAACAATTACAGGATATGTGGAATTAGGACCAATAAATGCGTACCTTAGCCCGGCAGGGAGCTGTTTAAGCTCGACTTTAGGTGCCTTAGCCTCACTCCAATCAGCGAGTGTGGCTTTTGTTGATGATCGCGAAGGGTGTCGATCGACACAGGTCCTCAGCAGCGACTAGTTGCATCACTTGCTCGCTTGCATCCAACATCTTCGCGTATCCAGCAGCTGCATCGTCCAAGCACTCAATGTCCTTTGTGGAAGTGGTCAATGCACGTTCCAGAAGGTCTGTAGGGTGGTCCTCTTGGAAAATTTCTTCAGCAAGGTTGGTGAGTGAATCGACATAGAAGGTCTGTCCATCAATTGTTAGCCTCTTCATCAGCTTCTCCATGTCGAAATTCATCACCAAATCTCCAAGGTGCAGCGCGATCCTGCCCTTCCTCACGTCAATGATCGCTCCAGCTGTAGCCAAGAATGGTCTGCCAAGTATGAGAGGGTCTTTGGGTTCCTCATCATATGCCAAAACCACGAAGTCTGTGGGAATCAAGCAATCTCTCACTTTGATAGGCACATCTTCCAAAACACCTTTAGGAATTCTGACGGATCGATCAGCAAGTACTATGGAGATTCTTGTGGCCTTGAAATCTGTCATTTCCAGCCTAAGAGCAACTGAAAGAGGCATCAAGTTGACACTTGATCCTAAATCACACAAAGATCTCCCGAACTTGTCTGAAAAGATGGAGCAGTCAAGAACAAAGCTTCCCGGATCGGAGAGTTTCTCTGGAAGCCTGTTCTGAATGACAGCACTAACTTGCTCCGATATCATCATTATGCTTTCCTCCATGTCCATGTTGCTTGTCATCATCCACTTCAAGTATCTCTTTATCACTGGAGTAGTTCTAATGGCATCCATCAAAGGGATTTCAACCACTAGTCTATCCATGATAGCCTTGCATCTAGCGTCCAACAGCTCCTTCTTAGACTTCTTTGTCACTAAGGGGAAAGGGATCTTCGGTTTGTAGATCCTTTCTTCAGCAACAGTCTTGGTTTTAGCTCGATCTGGTTCAGTCCGTGGTGGGTGTCGATCGATACCCTCCTGGTGTCGATCGACACTCGTCGTAGAAGGTGTTTCCTTCGCTTCTGGTTCAGGTTCAGGATCGTCCTTGTCGTTCATCTCTTCGGGTGTCGATCGACACACAGTAGTGTCGATCGACGCTGGGTCCGCAGCATCTTCTAAATCTTCAATTTCCTCAATGCTAAGGCCCCTCTTCTGGACAGGCTGAAGGTTCTTCCCACTCCTCAATGTGACAGCATTCACTTGGCGTTTCGGATTGGTATCCGTCTTCCCTGGAAGAAATCCCTCTTGCCTGCTAACAGCTTCTGCAGTCTGAGCTACTTGAACATCCAGCTTCTTCATATGAGAACTCAAGCTCTCAATCCTTCCATTCAGGTCCTGGTACAATGAGTCAATCTTGCCATTGAAATTCACTGTAAGCTTCTGCTGTCCCTCCAAGATCTGCTCTAGCATTGCCTCCATTTTGTTGTCTTGAGGAGGAGGCTTCTGGTATGAAGAATTTCCATAGCTCCTAGTGTAGTTGCTGTTCTGAAATGGGGGTTTCGGCGTGTAACCAGAAGAGTTTTGATTTCCTGTGAAGGAACTCTTCTGATAATTCCCAGTGAAGTTCCTGTTTCCCTGCTGGTTTCCATAACGCTGGCCCTGAAATCCACCTCCGTTGATGTAGTTCACGTCCTCTTCTTCACAGACCTCACTTGGTTCGAATGACTCCACTTCATTGGCAAAGTGGACTTGCTTCTTCCCCACCAAAAGATCTAGCTTCCTATTGACCTCAGCAATTTGACCTCCTCCACTCGCTCCAGCATGTTGTCTCCTTTCGAAGTCTGCGTTCTTGGTGCTGTTACAAGAAGCC
Organism: Alliaria petiolata; assembly: GCA_020283515.1. Taxonomy (NCBI): domain Eukaryota; kingdom Viridiplantae; phylum Streptophyta; class Magnoliopsida; order Brassicales; family Brassicaceae; genus Alliaria; species Alliaria petiolata. The sequence goes on along the minus strand of JAHZTW010000004.1, from coordinate 33,879,944 downwards.
AAGTTCTCTATCAACACCATTGCGTCCTCTGGGTATCGGGTGTTGAAGTTGCCATTGCTTGCTGCGTCTAAAGCCATCTGGTACCTCCAGTCGATCCCTCGGTAAAAGATACCAAGAAGCTGTGGTTCGCTGAATCCGTGATGAGGGCAGTCCCTCTGGTATGACCTGAAGCGTACCCAAGAAGCCTTGAATGCTTCAGTAGGTCCTTGAGAAAACGCAGTGATCTTGGTTCTCAGCTCCTCAGATCTCGCGTCATCAAAGAAATTGCAAAGGAATGCATTCTTTGTGTCTTCCCATGTAGTCAAGGATCCTGGATCCAGCTGCTTCAGCCAGTACGAAGCATCACCTGCAAGCGAGTATGGGAACAGCTTGCAGAAAAGATAATCATAGGTCACTCCATTAGCCTTGATGCTTGATGCGAGGTCCTCAAATCTCTCGATGTGATCCATCGGATGCTCATTAGGAAGACCATGGAAAGGATGTTGCCCCACCAATGTGTAGTAGGCGGGCTTCAGCTCGAAGTCATTCCTCTGAAAAGCAGGAGGACGGATCGCAGCTCTATTAGCATAGAACTGATCTGGGCGGTTGTGCTCGCCTAGTGTTCTTCCACGTCCAGCTACTGCAGGGGCGATTTGCATCGCCGGTTCGACTATGACGGCGCCAGCCTCATCAAGTCTATGTCCTTGGGCGTTCCTTCTGTTGCCCTGCAGGTCAACAAAGTCGCCAGCCTCGTTGCGTATCATGATTACAGGTTCAGCCATCTCTGTCTGCGCAAGGTGTCGATCGATACCAGTGGTGTCGTTCGACACTATGTGTGTGTGTCGATCGACGCCTGTTGTGTCGTTCGACGCTCGTGCAGACCTGCGGTTCGTACGTTCGAGACGGTTGATTTCCTGGTTCAAAGTGACTAGTTCTTCTTCCTTGTTGCTTCTAGTACTGGGCATGCACCTGAAACAAAAGAGAGAAAACTAAATTAGTAACAAAAACAAAAGTAAAACCTAGACAGAATCCTAATACTAGATCCCGTAGGTAGCTATTACTTCCCCGGCAACGGCGCCAAAAACTTGATAGGGCTCAGGTTTTACCCAAATAATCAACTACTGCAAGTGCACAGCAATGCAGTTGAAGTATAAGGGGTATCGAATCCTCAGGGAAGTTAAAGCTACACTTATGGTTTCTAGGTTTAGATTATGCTAGGCGATTAATTTAAAGTAGTCTAAAGCAATGCAGAAATAAGCAAACGATTTTATAAAGCGATGTAAGTTCAGAGACAAAGGCGCTAGGCAAGGATAATTATCAGGTTTGAATCCAAGAATGCAGAATCTAAGTTTATTAGGGATTTTATTAAGAACCGTCTAGAACTCGAAACTCTAAGTTAAAACCAATCAACTCTCGTTGCAGAAGTTATCTATGCCTAAATCCCTAAATTCCAAATCTCTTTGCGAATTTAAACAATTAAGGCAAGCAATAAGAACAGGTTCGATTTGTTCACAAATTACCTAAACCAAATCTCTTTGCGAATAGATAATTTGCTCACCTAAGATTAGTTCAAGTTATTAATAATGCTCTCGCATCTATTAAACAACCTAAGGTTTGATTTCTAAGTGATCAATTCAGAGAATCAAGTTAAGCACAAATCAAGGTGAAGATCCAATTGATTTCCCTAATAATTCTAGTGATTCTACAAACTCTTCATCAAACCCTAAATCACCCTAACCTAACTAACAAACTACTCAGACATAATAATGCAAACACAAAACATGGCTGAATAATATTGCATAAAAGAATAGAGAATGATACAGGGGTTCGAAATCTGGCTCAGATGAGTTAGAATTGTCTCTCCAAAAGCTCAGGATCAATCTCTCTTTTAAGTCTCAAAAACAGAAAATAATGGTCTCTCTTAGCTAACAATGCCTGAAAACTATTTATAGAAGGGGATTTTTCGTCCAGGGGTAAACTTGTAATTCTTCAAACTTGCTCTTCTTTCCTTTTCCTGATTGGAAACCGTCAAGCTTCGCCGTCCATCCTTGGTGTCGATCGACACTGATGGTGTCGATCGACACTCTGCTCGTAAATCCAGCCTTTTGACTCCATCACTTCGGCTGCTTCTCCAAAATGCTCCAAAACGTCCCAGTTTCTTCCATTTAGCTCCAAATGCTCTCCATCCTGTAAAGACTCTAAAAAGACTCCAAAACTAGCAAAAGACTCTATAAAAAGACTTATATCATGGCTTAAAAACGGGTAAAAACCATGATATATCAGTACATGATGTGGTGCGGGCATCGATGCAGACGGTGAAGCTTCTAAGTGAAAGTTCGAGCTCGAGGGTGGGAGCGTCGTTGAAGAATGAGTTATGAGTGAAGCTGTTGTCGACATTGACGCATGTTGGTGAGATTCGACTTGCAATGTTGGCAGTTGTCTGGATGCTTGAAACGGGTATGTGCCTTCATCAAATTGAATATGTCTCGAGACATAAAGACGATCTGTGGTGAGATCTAGACCCATGTATGCACTCTAGGTGAGTGAATACCCCATGAAAACACATGGTTTTGACCGCTCATCTAATTTGTGCTTAGTATATGGACGAAGCCATGGAAAACATGGACACCCAAATACTTTAAGCTTCTCCTAATTGGGTTGCACGCCAAAGAGTTTAGAGTATGGTTACTAGTGATTGAGCACTGGAGTAGGAAGCCGATTGATAAGATGCAAAGCTGTCGCAAAAGGGTGTATTTCAACCCCAACAAAACGCATCGTGCCATTTTTTTAGTCGTGCCTTTTACTACCCAAATCCACAACCAAATGCAAATAAACTACCTAAACTAGATAATTGGTGCGTAAAACAATGTTGAGTTAAACGGTGGTTAGTCATCCATTAACTCTTGATGAGTGATATAATACGTATTTTACTACTTTAAAACAATATTTTCTATATGTTTTCAATAAGAAATAGTTGGAGATTGGTTATAAACTAACATTTTTAGTGTTTATGGAGTTTATAAGGGTTTTATAGGTAATCTGGAGAATTAGAGAAATAATTGGCGTTTTTGAACATTTTGGAGATTGGACAGATTCTGAGCATCAGAAGTTTGATTTTATATGAAGGAATTTTAGCCATTGGATCATTCCCAAATTTGGACATAAAATAGCCATGGATGTTAGCTTTCATCCCCAAGTTGTTTGAAGTCAATCAAGTCGGTGGATCAAAAGTTATGCTCAATATACAGAAGATTGCTACGTCTGATGACGAAATGGAACAAGCAGAAGAATTGGCCTTCAATCAACCCAAGCCAATCGACCCGCTCAGGTCGGTTGACCGGTATAATCAACATGAACAGAATTACCTGGAATTTGCCAACCGATCGACCAACCGACCCAACACAAATCCAACCGATCGATTGGTGGTCCACAGAAAATGGAAACTTTTCATTTCTTCAGATTTTGACAATAACTCCATAAATTCACCCTAGCCGACCTCTTCGTCTATATAAGCATCATAGAGCCACAAAAATATCATCACCATTCCAGAGGAGCCACCATCTAAAGTTTTATTATTTTTCCATAGTTTTTGGTTTGAGAATTTGCCACTTTGTGCTTTGGGAGAAGATTTCATCCATGTATCATCATCAAAAGTTGTTTTCTGAACTATATTTTCTTTCATTAATCAATAATAATATGGTTATCTATGTTGTTGTTGTTGCTTGTTTGATGAATATGTGTGAGTAGTCATTTCTTGGGAGTTAGGGTCTTTGAAAGGGAATCATCATGGCTTAATAAATAGGAATCATATGATTTAGGATTAGGAGTTTTAAGGAATTCTTTATATATGCTGTGATTACTGCATATTGCTCTCTTGATCAGCTAGCAATTGATTTTAGATTGGTATGTTTGCACACTACTTCGCCACCAATTCGAACCTAGCACAGATAAATTCATTTGCATAACTTGCGATATCTTGATTATTGTGAAATTAATTAACATATGGAATCACATCATTACTACTTGTTTATCATTTTGCATCGGATATGAAATCATTATTGTAGGTTAATAGATAAAGAGATCAACGAATATAAGAGTATTGTTGATCATATGTTATAATGGATTTTAGTTTAGAAACATACACTGAATTTACCATCCTAAACATGCCTGAATAGTTTAATCCATGACCCCTTAGGATTCTGAGTCATCCCAACAATTTAAAGCATAAGATTTCCATCTTTAAAAATCTTTATTTGCTTGCTAATTGCTTTTGTTTTAATTATGTTCACTTGCATTCATTTGCACCAAAACCCAAAACCATATTTTGACTTATCTTTTGTTTCGTTTTAAAAACCATTGTGCACTCAATACTCTATGTGGATTCGATACCCAAAGTACTACGATTGACTATTGTGCACTTGAAATTTTCACATTGTCTTGTTTTTAGGAAAACTTTGCATACACATCAAGTTTTTGGCGTTGTTGTCAGGTAGTCTTCGCAGTGCTGCTAGTTGTCAAATTGAAGTTTTAGTCTAAGTCATTAACTTTTAGTAATTTTTATTTTTGAGTTTTTGTTCTTACAGTTAGATGCCAAGGAATTCTCAGCCTCGCATCTTACCTAAGAATTTTGGTCATGATTATTTCTGAAATAAGATCGGAATCCACCAAACTTATGTTCACGAGATGATCGAGAGTTTACAAGCTTTGTTGCGGAAGATGGTCGTTAGTAGAGGTAGAGATAAAAGTAATTGACTCGATCAATCGATGATGGGTTGTTGAATGAATCCACACGCAACCACGAATAGAAAAACTTGAATCTCACAAGCGAGTCTACACGCAAACCTAATCTCAAGGAATCGCACACAAGAGACATAGATTCAAACGTTTAACAAACAAGCCTAAGATTTAGAAAAAACACTCTTTTATATTTCAAAAATTTCAAATGTATTTTACAAATGAGAACAATTGAGCTTTTATAGCTCTTACAAGAGATCTTTACAAAAAGTACATTTAAAGGAAATTATATACATTTAAACAAAATGAGCAAAATAAGCTAAATCAAATAATGGTCTTTTTGCCACCAATTTTTCCTTGAACTTCAGTGAAAATCCTTTAACTTTGTGAAGTTATGATGATGAGATTCTAAAAATAAATCCACTTATCAAAGACCTTTGATTCAATATGTTGATATTGCATCATTCTCTCCTTCTTTAAATGGTTTTGTCATCGAAACTGATTTTTTATTTTTAATTGACAAAACATTATTTAGAAAACTAAATAAAACTTTTTTTTATGTTTATATTTTTCTAAAAACAGAAAAATTAAAATAAATAGAAAACATAAATAGAAACATATTTTTTTAATGAAAAAACAAACTAAACTTTTAAGGGAAAAAACTAAGAAAATATTTGTTTATAGTCTTTTTTTTCTTTAAATTTAAGACAAAAACAGAATTTTTTGTTGTGCTTTTCAAATCATATGGAAATAAATTTCGAAAATATTAAAGAAAAGAGAAAAAAAAAATTTTTGTTTTTTTTTAAATAAATAAAATGAAAAAAAAAACGAGGGATAGGCTCATACCAAATGATATAAGATTGGAACCCGCCAAACTTATGTTCACGAGATGATCGAGAGTTTACAAGTTTTGTGGCGGAAGATGGTTGTTGGTAGAGATGGAGATGAAATTGATTGACTCGCTCTATTAATGGGGGGGGG
>JAHZTW010000004.1:33811358-33859065 GCA_020283515.1 Alliaria petiolata | reverse complement strand
TTGTCATCATCCACTTCAAGTATCTCTTTATCACTGGAGTAGTTCTAATGGCATCCATCAAAGGGATTTCAACCACTAGTCTATCCATGATAGCCTTGCATCTAGCGTCCAGCAGCTCCTTCTTAGACTTCTTTGTCACTAAGGGGAAAGGGATCTTCGGTTTGTAGACCCTTTCTTCAGCAACAATCCTTGTTTTAGCTCGATCTGGTTCTGTCCGTGGTGGGTGTCGATCGATACCCTCATGGTGTCGATCGACACTGATCGTAGAAGGTGTTTCCTTCGCTTCTGGTTCAGCTTCAGGATCGTCTTTCTCTTCCTCGGGTGTCGATCGACACTGGTGTGTGTCGATCGACGCTGGGTCCGCAGTATCTTCTACATCCTCAAGCTCCTCAAATTCCTCAATGTTAAGCCCTCTCTTCTGGACAGGTTGAAGGTTCTTCCCACTCCTCAATGTGACAGCATTCACTTGGCGTTTCGGATTGGTATCCGTCTTCCCTGGAAGGAATCCCTCTTGCCTGCTAACAGCTTCTGCAGTCTGAGCTACTTGAACATCCAGCTTCTTCATATGAGAACTCAAGCTCTCAATCCTTCCATTCAGGTCTTGGTACAGTGAGTCAAGCTTGCCATTGAAATTCACTGTAAGCTTCTGCTGTCCCTCCAGGATCTGCTCTAGCATTGCCTCCATTTTGTTGTCTTGAGGAGGAGGCTTCTGGTATGAAGAATTTCCATAGCTCCTAGTGTAATTGCTGTTCTGAAATGGGGGCTTCGGGGTATAACCAGAAGAGTTTTGATTTCCTGTGAAGGAACTCTTCTGATAATTCCTAGTGAAGTTTCTGTTTCCTTGCTGGTTCCCATAACGCTGGCCTTGAAATCCACCTCCGTTGATGTAGTTCACGTCCTCTTCTTCACAGACCTCACTTGGTTCGAATGACTCCACTTCATTGGCAAAGTGGACTTGCTTCTTCCCCACCAAAAGATCTAGCTTCTTATTGACCTCAGCAATTTGACCTCCTCCACTCGCTCCAGCATGTTGTCTCATTTTGAAGTCTGCGTTCTTGGTGCTGTTACAAGAAGCCAAGTTCTCTATCATCACCATTGCGTCCTCTGGGTATCGGGTGTTGAAGTTGCCATTGCTTGCTGCGTCTAAAGCCATCTGGTACCTCCAGTCGATCCCTCGGTAAAAGATACCAAGAAGCCTTGAATCCGTGATGAGGGCAGTCCCTCTGGTATGACCTGAAGCGTACCCAAGAAGCCTTGAATGCTTCAGTAGGTCCTTGAGAAAACGCAGTGATCTTTGTTCTCAGCTCCTCAGATCTCGCGTCATCAAAGAAATTGCAAAGGAATGCATTCTTTGTGTCTTCCCATGTAGTCAAGGATCCTGGATCCAGCTGCTTCAGCCAGTACGAAGCATCACCTGCAAGCGAGTATGGGAACAGCTTGCAGAAAAGATAATCATAGGTCACTCCATTAGCCTTAATGCTTGATGCGAGGTCCTCAAATCTCTCGATGTGATCCATCGGATGCTCATTAGGAAGACCATGGAAAGGATGTTGCCCCACCAATGTGTAGTAGGCGGGCTTCAGCTCGAAGTCATTCCTCTGAAAAGCATGAGGACGGATCGCAGCTCTATTAGCATAGAACTGGTATGGGCGGTTGTGCTCGCCTAGTGTTCTTCCACGTCCAGCTACTGCAGGGGCGATTTGCATCGCCGGTTCGACTATGACGGCGCCAGCCTCATCAAGTCTATGTCCTTGGGCGTTCCTTCTGTTACCCTGCAGGTCAACAAAGTCGCCAGCCTCGTTGCGTATCATGATTACAGGTTCAGCCATCTCTGTCTGCGCAAGGTGTCGATCGATACCAGTGGTGTCGTTCGACACTATGTGTGTGTGTCGATCGACGCCTGTTGTGTCGTTCGACGCTCGTGCAGACCTGCGGTTCGTACGTTCGAGACGGTTGATTTTCTGGTTCAAAGTGACTAGTTCTTCTTCCTTGTTGCTTCTGGTACTGGGCATGCACCTGAAACAAAAGAGAGAAAACTAAATTAGTAACAAAAACAAAAGTAAAACCTAGACAGAATCCTAATACTAGANATACCTGAAATGTCATCAAGAGAATAGCCAAGAGTTTTGCGAAATTTGCGCAGCTTGCTTAGCAACAAGGTGAGCTCTGCATTGTTCAAAGAAGCATTAACAATTACAGGATATGTGGAATTAGGACCAAGAAATGCGTACCTTAGCCCGGCAGGGAGCTGTTTAAGCTCGACTTTAGGTGCCTTAACCTCACTCCAATCGGGGAGTGTGGCTGTTGTTGATGATCGCGAAGGGTGTCGATCGACACTGCTTGGTGTCGATCGACACAAGTCCTCAGCAGCGACTAGTTGCATCACTTGCTCGCTTGCATCCAACATCTTCGCGTATCCAGCAGCAGCATCGTCCAAGCACTCAATGTCCTTTGTGGAAGTGGTCAATGCACGTTCCAGAGGGTCTGTAGGGTGGTCCTCTTGGAAAATTTCTTCAGCAAGGTTGGTGAGTGAATCGACATAGAAGGTCTGTCCATCAATTGTTGGCCTCTTCATCAGCTTCTCCATGTCGAAATTCATCACCAAATCTCCAAGGTTCAGCGCGATCCTGCCCTTCCTCACGTCAATGATCGCTCCAGCTGTAGCCAAGAATGGTCTACCAAGTATGAGAGGGTCTTTGGGTTCCTCATCATATGCCAAAACCACGAAGTCTGTGGGAATCAAGCAATCTCCCACTTTGATAGGCACATCTTCCAAAACACCTTCAAGAATTCTGACGGATCGATCAGCAAGTACTAAGGAGATTCTTGTGGCCTTGAAATATGTCATGTCCAGCCTAAGAGCAACTGAAAGAGGCATCAAGTTGACACTTGATCCTAAATCACACAAAGATCTCCCAAACTTGTCTGAAAAGATGGAGCAGTCTAGAACAAAGCTTCCTGGATTGGAGAGCTTCTCTGGAAGTCTGTTCTGAATGACAGCACTAACTTGCTCTGATATCATCATTATGCTTTCCTCCATGTCCATGTTGTTTGTCATCATCCACTTCAAGTATCTCTTTATCACTGGAGTAGTTCTAATGGCATCCATCAAAGGGATTTCAACTACTAGTCTATCCATGATAGCCTTGCATCTAGCGTCCAACAGCTCCTTCTTAGACTTCTTTGTCACTAAGGGGAAAGGGATCTTCGGTTTGTAGATCCTTTCTTCAGCAACAGGCTTGGTTTTAGCTCGATCTGGTTCAGTCCGTGGTGGGTGTCGATCGATACCCTCCTGGTGTCGATCGACACTCGTCGTAGAAGGTGTTTCCTTCGCTTCTGGTTCAGGTTCAGGATTGTCCTTGTCGTTCATCTCTTCGGGTGTCGATCGACACACAGTTGTGTCGATCGACTCTGGGTCCGCAGCATCTTCTAAATCTTCAATTTCCTCAATGCTAAGGCTCCTCTTCTGGACAGGCTGAAGGTTCTTCCCACTCCTCAATGTGACAGCATTCACTTGGCGTTTCGGATTGGTATCCGTCTTCCCTGGAAGAAATCCCTCTTGCCTGCTAACAGCTTCTGCAGTTTGAGCTACTTGAACATCCAGCTTCTTCATATGAGAACTCAAGCTCTCAATCCTTCCATTCAGGTCCTGGTACAATGAGTCAATCTTGCCATTGAAATTCACTGTAAGCTTCTGCTGTCCCTCCAAGATCTGCTCTAGCATTGCCTCCATTTTGTTGTCTTGAGGAGGAGGCTTCTGGTATGAAGAATTTCCATAGCTCCTAGTGTAGTTGCTGTTCTGAAATGAGGGTGTCGGCGTGTACCCAGAAGAGTTTTGATTTCCTGTGAAGGAACTCTTCTGATAATTCCCAGTGAAGTTCCTGTTTCCCTGCTGGTTTCCATAACGCTGGCCCTGAAATCCACCTCCGTTGATGTAGTTCACGTCCTCTTCTTCACAGACCTCACTTGGTTCGAATGACTCCACTTCATTGGCAAAGTGGACTTGCTTCTTCCCCACCAAAAGATCTAGCTTCCTATTGACCTCAGCAATTTGACCTCCTCCACTCGCTCCAGCATGTTGTCTCCTTCCGAAGTCTGCGTTCTTGGTGCTGTTACAAGAAGCCAAGTTCTCTATCAACACCATTGCGTCCTCTGGGTATCGGGTGTTGAAGTTGCCATTGCTTGCTGCGTCTAAAGCCATCTGGTACCTCCAGTCGATTCCTCGGTAAAAGATACCAAGAAGCTGTGGTTCGCTGAATCCGTGATGAGGGCAGTCCCTCTGGTATGACCTGAAGCGTACCCAAGAAGCCTTGAATGCTTCAGTAGGTCCTTGAGAAAATGCAGTGATCTTGGTTCTCAGATCCTCAGATCTCGCGTCATCAAAGAAATTGCAAAGGAATGCATTCTTTGTGTCTTCCCATGTAGTCAAGGATCCTGGATCCAGCTGCTTCAGCCAGTACGAAGCATCACCTGCAAGCGAGTATGGGAACAGCTTGCAGAAAAGATAATCATAGGTCACTCCATTAGCCTTGATGCTTGATGCGAGGTCCTCAAATCTCTCGATGTGATCCATCGGATGCTCATTAGGAAGACCATGGAAAGGATGTTGCCCCACCAATGTGTAGTAGGCGGGCTTCAGCTCGAAGTCATTCCTCTGAAAAGCCGGAGGACGGATCGCAGCTCTATTAGCATAGAACTGGTCTGGGCGGTTGTGCTCGCCTAATGTTCTTCCACGTCCAGCTACTGCAGGGGCGATTTGCATCGCCGGTTCGACTATGACGGCGCCAGCCTCATCAAGTCTATGTCCTTGGGCGTTCCTTCTGTTGCCCTGAAGGTCAACAAAGTCGCCAGCCTCGTTGCGTATCATGATTACAGGTTCAGCCATCTCTGTCTGCGCAAGGTGTCGATCGATACCAGTGGTGTCGTTCGACACTATGTGTGTGTGTCGATCGACGCCTGTTGTGTCGTTCGACGCTCGTGCAGACTTGCGGTTCGTACGTTCGAGACGGTTGATTTCCTGGTTCAAAGTGACTAGTTCTTCTTCCTTGTTGCTTCTAGTACTGGGCATGCACCTGAAACAAAAGAGAGAAAACTAAATTAGTAACAAAAACAAAAGTAAAACCTAGACAGAATCCTAATACTAGATCCCGAAGGTAGCTATTACTTCCCCGGCAACGGCGCCAAAAACTTGATAGGGCTCAGGTTTTACCCAAATAATCAACTACTGCAAGTGCACAGCAATGCAGTTGAAGTATAAGGGGTATCGAATCCTCAGGGAAGTTAAAGCTACACTTATGGTTTCTAGGTTTAGATTATGCTAGGTCGAATAATGAAATTGAAAACTAAGCAATTAAAGCAAGTAATAAATCGGAATTAGATGGATTAAAGTTCAGGAGACGAGGCGCTAGGCAAGGATAATTATCAGGTTTGAATCCAAGAATGCAGAATCTAAGTCTATTAGGGATTTATTAAGAACCGTCTAGAACTCGAAACTCTAAGGTAAAACCAATCAACTCTCGTTGCAGAAGTTATCTATGCCTAAATCCCTAAATTCCAAATCTCTTTGCGAATTTAAACAATCAAGGCAAGCAATAAGAACAGGTTCGATTTGTTCACAAATTACCTAGACCAAATCTCTTTGCGAATAGATAATTTGCTCACCTAAGATTAGTTCAAGTTATTAATAATGCTCTCGCATCTATTAAACAACCTAAGGTTTGATTTCTAAGTGATCAATTCAGAGAATCAAGTTAAGCACAAATCTAGGTGAAGATCCAATTGATTTCCCTAATAATTCTAGTGATTCTATAAACTCTTCATCAAACCCTAAATTACCCTAACCTAACTAGCAAACTACTCAGACATAATAATGCAAACACAAAACATGGCTGAATAATATTGCATAAAAGAATAGAGAATGATACAGGGGTTCGAAATCTGGCTCAGATGAGTTAGAATTGTCTCCCCAAAAGCTCAGGATCAATCTCTCTTCTAAGTCTCAAAAACAGAAAATAATGATAAAGTATCTGGCTAACAATGCCTGAAAACTATTTATAGAAGGGGATTTTTCGTCCAGGGGTAAACTTGTAATTCTTCAAACTTGCTCTTCTTTCCTTTTCCTGATTGGAAACCGTCAAGTTTTGCCGTCCATACTTGGTGTCGATCGACACTGATGGTGTCGATCGACACGCAGCTCGTAAATCCAGCCTTTTGACTTCATCACTTCGGCTGCTTCTCTAAAATGCTCCAAAACGTCCCAGTTTCTTCCATTTAGCTCTAAATGCTCTCCATCCTGTAAAGACTCTAAAAAGACTCCAAAACTAGCAAAAGACTCTATAAAAACACTTATATCATGGTTTAAAAACGGGTAAAAACCATGATATATCAATAATCCGTTCCACAACACCAAGCAATACCGCGACCCATACCCCAATTCCTAAGCCTAAAACTAGCCTTGATATGTGAGAGCTAGAATCTACATGAGAGCTTAAACTTGTCGTCTCAAACCTAACACTTTATGCTAAGTTTAATCAAAAATAGGCCTCACAATCATTATCACTAGAACAATTGGCTTTTAAGGAGGTAAGGTAAGGTGGGGGTACTACTTGAGCTAGCAAGAGAGTGGTAGAGTGAGTAAGAAAGCATGATATTTAATTGTCAAATTTAGGTTCAAGTGAGTAGAGTTGGCTATCAATTTCAAGGCCCTATTTCGACCAAAATCTAGTGGCTAGTGAAGTGGTCCAAGCATGGTTCTTCCTTACTTTCAAGATTTGCTCAAATGCAACAAAGAACTACTAACTAGGGCATTGAATTGATTACATGAGTTGGCATTCTACAAGGATTAGCTCATAATTGCTCCCAATGCATATGAATGCAATTCCTATATGCAATGCAACTATATTCAACCCTAAAATGCAAATGCAACATCTAAATGACTTTCTTTTTTTGGAAATTTTTAAATTTTTTTGGTTTTTCTATGCCTTAAATGAATGCATGAGACTCAAAATGCATAAAAGGAAAATAAGACTCACAAAACACAATGTCAAATCTCTCAACCTCTCCCCCAAACTTAAATTACACAGTCCCTTGTGTAATAAAAGTCTAGAGGAGAACTCAATCAACATGACATAAAAACACAAAATGAAAAGCTAAAAAAAATATTTACAAGAGAGGTGGAGGTACCTCAAAACTGTGAAGAGGAGGATGATCCTAAGGAGAGCGATTGGTTACTTGAGGAGGGAGATCGGCTCGGCTTTCTCTTCCACTACAAGAAAGCAGTCATTTAAGGACTGGTAATGTAGTCGCATATTAGTCGCAAATCTAATATTTGCGACTGATTTACGACTAAAATGAGAAGGCGTAAATTTTTCGTCGCAAAACTTTGTGGTCGTATATTAGTCATAAAGTTACGACTAATATGCGACTGATTTGCGTTTTGTTGTTATCGTCGTTGATCAGTTGTAAACTAGTCGTACATGTTTACGACTAATTTACGACTGATTTGCGTTGAGCCTTACGACTAATTGGCGACTCATAGAAGGGTCGACGGTTATACCTCGTATCACGTTTACGACTGTATAGCGACTACATTGTGACTAATGTGTGACTAAAATACGACTGATTTGCGTTGAACCTTACGACTAATTGGCGACTGATAGAAGGGTCGACGGTTATAAACCTCGTATCACTTTTACGACTGTATAGCGACTACATTGTGACTAACCGGTCCAAGAAGATCCACCTTGCTTCGTAGGAGGAAGAGCGAGGTGGATCTTCTTGGACCGGTTTCCTTGGGCGCATCTCGAATAAATGGCGCCTATCAAGGTCCATTTCACTCTCTTGTTCATCCGCTTCTTCACCCGCGTCGCTCGTGCCCTCTTGTCTACCCCTTGTGGAGGACTTTCCCTTAATGATGGTCTTTAGCCCTTTGACCGTCTTCTTCAAGTCCTTTACCGTCTCACCGAGCTTCTTGATAGCTCAGTCTTGATACTTGCTCCACCTCTTGAATAGACCAATGTGTGCATGGGCCTCTCTCAATGCCGGGCTTGGCATTGGGTCTATGCAAGAGGCGAAGTAATACCTCTCGCTATCGTAAACTGGGCTCGGAGCTTGATCCTCAACCTTCATATCTTCTTCCTCTTCAAGAGCTTGGCTTGTGTCAAAGTTAAATGTCCCTCTCTTGGCAATGGAGTGGAGAGGAGAACCAATAGCCGGATTGTAGAGGTCCTCGTATGGGGGAGCAAAGTCGATGTGGGCGATATCTTGGAGGGAGGTGGCTTGCAAGTTCGGGAGACAAATATTTGCTTCGGTTTTTGTGTCCATGGCGAACGTGTAGGCGAACCGGTTGCCCAATCTTCCCGAGAGAAACATGGTCCTCCCAAGGTAGAAGATGTCCATCCACTCGGGCTCTAGACCATTCGTCCCTAGCCGATGCCCACAAGCTTCAAGAATCGGGGTGATGATCCCTCCAATGCTGAGCTCGGGGTCCTTGTATTTCATGGTGACAACCCAATCTTGGTAAGAGAGCAGCTGCCTAACCAATAGGCTAACCATGCCGCTTCCCGTCCTATCCCCTCGGACTCTCGTGCCTCCTCTTGTGTGAAACCCGGTGAACCTTGCAAGACCCACATCTAGCAATTCGAGTTCCTCCTTGGCTACCTTCCCGGCTTCCTTCCTTGCATAGAAGGTGTGAGCAAGAGCTTTGTGTGCATACCTCAAGGGCCGGATGCCTTATCAAAGTCCTCGTTCTTCCTCCGGCTTGAATTTCCCAACCGCGATTGTCTCCCACAAACCCTTCAACTCACACTCATCAATGGTGAGCATCTTTGTTCTACTTTCTCCTTCCCGGAATCCAAAGACCTCGTTGAGTTGGCGGAAGGTCATGGAGTACATGGTCATATGGATCTTGAAGTTGATGTAGTCATGACCATGTAGCGGTGGCGAATCTTCACCGTCATAGTAGAAGTGCGCGGTGAGAGAAGACAAGAACTCGCATGTTGCGAGCTTGTGAGCGGGACGAGCCATGGTGATGAACTTGGCCAAACCCATGTTCTTGAAGAGAGTTTGGAAGTCCTCATAGATTCCCAAGGCACGCAGCGTCTGCTCATGCGGGTACTTCGTTGCCTTGAACCGCATGCTCATGAATGCCTTGAGGAGTTCCCCGGGTGAGAGCTTCTTTTTAGGCCCCTCTTTTATGACCTTGGCCTTTCCCTTGGAAGCTCTTGTGGCTGGCTCCTTTCTTGCCTCAAGCGTCAACTGCTCCTCCTCACTACTGACCTCTCGGTCTTCGACTACTTGCCTCTTCCCTTGGCTTTTCGATGGCTTTGCTTGAAAGCTTGCCCCTTTTTTTGTTGCATCTCCTCTTGCTCTTCCCATTGTTCCTACAAGAGAGACAAAGCTTGTAGAGAGAGTAAGCAACCCATTTTGAACATCAAATAGCAGCAACTAGCAAGCAACAAACAAGATTAGAGCCAAAAATCCGAAAATTTTCTCTAGTTTCACACTTAGCAAAATTTTGGCAAATTGGAAATTCTCAAAATTTTCAAATCACCCAAATTCGAGTGCTACCTATTGGGAGCCCATAAGCATGATTAATGCAAACTAATGCAAGTGAAAGCCCCAAAATCTAATAAGGTTCAAGAGTTTAATTTAAATTTTCGCACCATGAACCCTATATGTCAAATTTTCAAAAATTTACCATGGAAATCCTAATGTAGCACTCGAAATCTACTCCCTAACCATAATCAAGCAATGCCCAAGCCTCTAACAATCAATTCGAACATCCATAATCAAAAATCCCCAAACTTTCCACCATTAGAACAAAAGATGAAAAGCTTGGTTTTTGGATTGATTACCTCGTGAGTGGCTTGAAGGATGAACGAAATTGACTTAGAATCAATGAAAGCACAAGAAGTCTAGCAAGAGGCACTTGAAATCACTAGGATCGCTTGAAAATCGAGAGAGGGAGAGCCAAAAATCGTAAGTGTGTGTGTGTGGGGGCTAATTTTCGTGTTTGGGGAAGAAGAAGGGGAAGAACCGGTTTAATTCGAGTGAATTAAACCGGTCAAACCCCGTTGACTTACCTGGAAAAGGGGCGTATCGAGCTTAGTAGTTCGATACATAGCTCGATACGCTTGCAGACGAGGCTTTTAAAACTGTATCGAGCTAGATAGCTCGATACAGATGCCCGATACGGGGGTCTAGCTCTCCCTGGCTTCTCCTGTATCGACCTTAGTAGGTCGATTCAAAACCCCGATATGGCTCTGCCCGAATCCCTGTAAGAGCTGTATCGACCTTGGTAGGTCGATACATAGCTCGATACAGTTTTGAAAATTCCTTGACAACCTTTTGTCCTTGGCTCAATCTCCTCAATCCAAACCTGTCATCCACAAACACTAGAAAACATATTACTGAATCAAAAAGTTCCAAATATATACAAAGATAGACATGAGAATGCCTCCCAAGTGCGCTTGTTTAAAGTCACTAAGCTTGACTTTTCGAACTCTTAGGCTTGGGGGTGAACAAGGAGTGGAATATGCTTTCCTCCTCCTTTCTTGATGTACATGGTGCCTGCTCCAGCTTGCAGCACCTTCCTTTTCTTCTTAGACTTCCTTGGCGACTTAGCTTCATGTTCAACAACCTTGATGCCATCAAACATTGCTAGAAGACTTTCACCATCAAAGCTTGGCCCATCATACTCATTGTGATCAAGGGTTTCATCCTCACCCTTCATCACACTAGTGAGACCCATCAGCTGCTCCTTAGGTGGTTCTTCTTCAACTTCCTTAGTGTCACATGTGACTGTCCCACAAATGCTCAAAACAGAAGGTTTCATAGGATAGAAGACCTTTGCATTCACATTCTTGAGGATCACTCTCTTGTTGATGAAGTCAAGGCTTGCACCAGCTGTGTTGAGAAAGGGTGTCCCTAGAAGAAGAGGTAGCCTCGCTGCTTGGACCATATCCATCACAATGAAATCAGTTGGGACTAGACACTCCCCAACTTTCAATGGATAATCTTCTACAAGGCCTAGAGGTTGCCTTGAGGAAGCATCAACAAAGGTGATGTGTGATGAATATTTATTCATAGTAGTGATCCCAAGGTTCTTGAACATTTCAAGGGACATCACATTGACACTTGAGCCGGAATAACACAAGGCTTCTTCAACCTTCAAGTCCCCAAGAGAACAAGAAATCAAAAATTTTCCCGGATTACCTAGCTTCGGGATAACCTTGGCTTCGTCCCTTGCCATGCTTGATGAATCTAGACCCTCTATCAGCTCTTCAACTTTCTCTATGTTGGCAAACATCTCCTTGATGAACTTTATTTGACCCTTGACTTGAGACAAACTCTCCACCTTGGGCAATGATGCACCAATTTTTTCCATACTCCCTCTAAAGCTTGAGAGTACCTTCTTTTGTGTCTTAGTCAATACCAACTCGGGAAAGGGGAGCGGTGGCTTGTAGACAAGAAGATCATAAGCCTCAACTTCAGTCTTCTTAACTACCTCTCTTTCCTTTTCAAGAACACTTGCTTGTGTATGGGTCACATCCTCCTTAAACTCCTTTTTGCTCATTGGTTTGTCACCAACCAAATGGTCATTTTCAATGACCGCCTCCCCAACTTGGACTTCAATATCCTCATTGAAAAAAGCCTCATCATTAGGCTACTCAAAGAGTTGCTCAAAATCAGCCACTACACGCTCATACTCTTCCTCATCAATAGAGTAGATGGCATTGCAATATTCCTTGGGGTTGGTTTCGGGTTTACCGGGCAAAGATGGTTGAGCTCGTGTAGAGGAGGAAGCAATGCCCTTGTTGTTCTCTAGTTTCTTAACCTTGGAGCTCAAAGTGTCAAAATTGGATTTGAGGTCATTGTAAGAACAATCCACCTTGTTGTGGATTTCGGCAATCTTCTTGCTCACATCCATGGCACTACTTGCTTGACCTTGGAGGATTTGTTGTAGAACATTCCTCACATCCAAATCTTGTGCAAAACCCGGTGGAGGACCTTGCTTAAACTGAAAATCCCCTTGGTTACCTTGGTTGTTCCCTTGGTAGTTGTTCTTGGGAACATAACTTTGTTGTTGCTTGTGAGGAACATAGGGCTTTTGTTGTCCTCCTTGTCCTTGTGGAGGGTAGACTTGATGTTGAGGATTCTCCACATTGGTACTCCTATAGGAAAGATTGTTGTTCTTATAGTTGTTGTTATAGCCTTGTTGATACCCTTGGCCACCTACATAGTTGACCTCTTCTTGGCAATCCTCATTCAAATCTTGTTGTATACCTTGACTCTCATCACAATCCCCCACAAGTGAACATGCTTTTGTTGAGCTTGGAGCAACTTATCCATCTTCTCATTAAGAGATTTCATCTCTTTCCTCCTTTGGTCTTCTGAAGTATCATCGCTCCTTGATGACCTATCATAGTCTTCACCATAATTGCCATCGCTTTGTGCCAAGTTCTCCACAAGTTCTAGACCTTCTTCTACATCTTTACCCAATAAATTTCCATTACTTGCTGTGTCTAGAAACATACTAAATTTGGGGAGAACACCACAGTATAGTGTACTCAAGAGAGTCTCTTCGGAGAAGCCATGATGAGGGCGTTGTGTAGTGTATCCCTTGAATCTTTCCCATGCCTCACAAAAGCTTTCATTGTTCTTTTGGGTGAAGCTGGACAGCTCATTCCTCAGCCTTGCGGTCCTAGTGTTGGAGAAGAACTTTGCAAGAAAAGCCTTCTTGCATTGATCCCATGATGTGATGGAACCTCTTGGAAGTGACTTCTCCCACAAATGTGCATTGTCCCCAATAACCTCAGCTTGAAACCATCATTGGATATGCCATTGATCTTGGTCATATCACATATTCTATCAAACTCATCCAAATGGCCAAGGGGATCCTCCAAAACTAACCCATGGAACTTGTTGTGTTACACCATGTTGATCAACCCGCTCTTGATCTCAAAGTTGTTGTTCTCAACTGGAGGAGGTAGGATACCTTGGCGATTGGCATGAGTATTGGGAGCATCTCCAGCCCCAATGTGCCTTGGTTGGCGTGGAGGATGTTGAGGCACTCTACGAGCTTGAGCCTCATTCCCTTGAGCTCCTTGTTGTGGTCCATTACCACCTTGTTCTTGTGGATTATCCATTCCTAAACGCCTTAGATGTGCTAGGCGCTCTCTTTCTCTTCTCACAAAAGCTCCTCTTGTTACCCGGTGGATGTTGTCTAGAGGCTCAACTAGATTGTTGTGTCCACTAGACCTCAAGTTCATACACCTAGAAACAACGAGAAAACAAATCATGAGAGATTAGTAAGCAATAAGTGAAATAGAAAACTTAGTCTCAAAACGAAGTAAAATCCTAATGCTTAAACCATATATCCAAATGGCAACGGCGCCAAATTGATAAGCGGTTTCTTGGTGAGACTTAACAATTACTCAAACCCACTCATGTCATTGTAGGTACTTGAGGATCAATCCATATGGATAAGGTTAAGACACTAGAAATGCAAACAACTTCTTAATCTAAGCTAGTAATAAAGATTTGGGATTTAACTAACAACATAATTGATCAAACAAACCAAATCAAGCTAATTAACTACAAATCAAGATTATCAAAAGACTAAAATGAATCCAAGGATGGGGTTATCAATCTAAGGTGTTCCAAGAATCAATCTTTGATGCCAAACAATCACAATATAGGCTAATCCCTAGGCTTAGAACTCAATAGCTAGACTAATCCACTTTCATGGCACTAATCCTTTCATTAATCATTCTAATCAAGAACTAACTTTCATTAGTGAATAGGAAACTAACAAGCATTATGAAACAGTTCTAAATTACCAATAAACATCCTAGACAATCACTTCCATGAGCTAGGAATGTAAATCCCTTGTTTAGTTGGTTGGGGAATTTCATCAAACACCTTGTGGGTGTGAAATTCCCTAAGGCCTAGTTTTAGCATGATCAAGGCTAAACTAGCATTTAGAACACTAAACAAGGAGGAAAAATGGAAGAATCTAATCCTAGACATCAAGATTAACCCTTAAAACACCCTAGATTTAACCCATCCTTAGATCCTAATGGAACTACTCATTAATCATGGTTAATCCCTTAAATCTTATGAAAGAGATAGAGATAAATATGATTAGAGAGATAGAACATGAAAGATTAAAAGAGATAAGTACTAGATTGCATAAACTTTAAGAAATGACTAAAAATCACTTAGAAACCAAAAGGGAAAGTTTTCTAAGTAAGAACAAGAGATTAAAAGATACTTAGGAAAAATAGGTCTTTTCCTATTTATAGTGATTAGTGGACGATCCGGGTCAACCCGGAACAAACCGGGTATTGACCCGGTTTAAGTCTGAAAATCGGGCAGCGTATCGAGCTTGCTAGGTCGATACGCTGCTAAATGTTTCCTCAAGGAGTGTGTCGACCTGCTTAAAAGTTTTCTCAAGGAGTGTGTCGACCTGCTAAGGTCGACACAGATGTCCGATACGCCATTCTTCAAACTTCATATGAGATGTGTATCGACCTTAGCAGTCCGATACGAATGCCCGATACGTCGTCTTCAAAACTCCGGATGGCCTGTGTATCGAGCTTAGTAGCTCGATACAATCGTCCGATACGCGCACTCCGTCTTCCCTGCTGAGCTATATCGACCTTGGCAGGTCGACACCAAGGTCGATACACTTTTAAAATTCGTCTGCTTCATGTTTGGTTCCCTTCTCTTCTTCCTCCTTGTCACCCAACTCTCCAAATAGGTCCTCAAAGCCTCCAAAGTACCTAATTAAGACTCAATATGCACAATATGCAACATCATAAGCTAAAACTTGCTAAACTCTAATATGGATGCAATTTGGACTAAAAATAGCTAAATGAATGCATAAATGAATGCAAGACTATCTAAAATGGGTGCTAAAACATGCTAATTTATGAGTATATCAAACCACGAATATAAAAACTTGAATCTCACAAGCTAGTCTACATACAAATCTAGTCTCAAGGAATCACATACAAGAGACATAGATTAAAACGTTTACTAAGTGTATAAATCCATCTAACTTAGATAAACAAACAAGCCTAAGCTTTAGAGAAAAACTCTCTTTTATATTCCAAAAATTTCAATGTGTTTTACAAATGAGAACAATTGAACTTTTATAGCTCTTACAAGGGAACTTTTTAATAAAGTACATTTAAAGGAAATTATAAAAATTTGAACAAAAGGAGCAAAATAAGCTAAATCAAATAATGGTATTTTTGCCACCAATTTTGCCTTGTACATCAATGAGAATCCTTTGACTTTGTGAAGTTATGATGATGAGATTCTAATAATAAATCCATTTATCAAAGACCTTTGATTCAATATTTTGATATTGCATCATTCTCTCCTTCTTCAAATGGTTTTGTCCCAAAACTGATTTTTTATTTGTAATTGACAAAAAATTATTTAGAAAACTAAATAAAATTATTTTTATGTTTATATTTTTCTAAAAACAGAAAAATCGAAATAAATAGAAAACATAAATAGAAACATATTTTTTAATGAAAAAACAACTAAACTTTTAAGGGAAAAAACTAAGAAAAATATTTGTTTATAGTTTTTTTTCTTTAAATTTAAGACAAAAACAGAATTTTTTGTTGTGCTTTTCAAATCATATTGAAATAAATTTCGAAAATATTAAAGAAAAGAGACAAAAAAAAGTTTTGTTTTTTTATAAATAAATCAAATGAAAATAAAAATACAACGAGGAATAAGAGCTTTTATCTCTGATACCAAATGATATAAGATCGGAATCTGCCAAACTTAAGTTCAAGAGATGATCGAGAGTTTACAAGTTTTGTGGCGGAAGATGGTCATTGGTAGAGATGGAGATGAAAGTGATTGACTCGCTCTATTAATGGGGGGGGGGGGTGGTTGTTCAATGAATGCACACTCAACCACGATTAGAAAAACTTGAATCTCACAAGCTAGTGTACATACAAATATAGTCTCAAGGAATCGCATACAAGAGACATAGCTTAAAACGTTTACTAAGTCTAGAAATCCATCTAACTTAGATAAACAAACAAGCCTAAGATTTAGAGAAAAACTCTCTTTTATATTCCAAAATTTTCAATCTGTTTTACAAATGAGAACAATTAACCTTGTATAGCTCTTACAAGGGAACTTTACAATAATGTACATTTAAAAGAAATTAGAAACATTTGAACAAAAGAAGCAAAATAAGATAAATCAAATAATGGTATTCTTGACACCAATTTTGCCTTGTACTTCAATGAGAATCCTTTGGCTTTGTGAAGTTATGATGATGAGATTCTAATAATAAATCCACATATCAAAGACCTTTGATTCAACATTTTGATATTGCATCATTCTCTCATTCTTCAAATGGTTTTGTCCTCAAAACTGATTTTTTGTTTTTAATTGACAAAAATTATTTAGAAAACTAAATAATTTTTTTTTTTTGTTTATATTTTTCTAAAAACAAAAAAATCGAAATAAATAGAAAACATAAATAGAAACATATTTTTTTGATGAAAAAACAAACTAAACTTTTAAGGGATAAAACTAAGAAAAATATTTGTTTATAGTTTTTTTTCTTTAAATTTAAGATAAAAACAGAATTTTTTGTTGTGCTTTTCAAATCATATGGAAATAAATTTGGAAAATAGTAAAGAAAAGAGACAAAAAAAAGTTTTGTTTTTGTTTTAAATAAATAAAATGAAAATAAAAAAACAACGAGGCATATGAGCTTTTTAGCTCTGATACCAAATGATATAAGATCGGAATCCGCCAAACTTATGTTCACGAGATGATCGAGAGTTTACAAGTTTTGTGGCGGAAGATGGTCGTTGGTAGAGATGAAGATGAAAGTGATTGACTCGCTCTATTAATGGGTGGTTGTTGAATGAATACACACTTAACTATGAATAGAAAAAATTGAATCTCAAAAGCTAGTCTACACCCAAACCTAGTCTCAAGGAATTGCATACAAGAGACGTAGATTAAAACATTTACTAAGTGTAGAAATCCATCTAACTTAGATAAACAAACAAGCCTAAGCTTTAAAGAAAAACTCTCTTTTATATTCCAAAAATTTCAATGTGTTTTACAAATGAGAACAATTGAGCTTTTATAACTCTTACAAGGGAACTTTACAATAAAGTACATTTAAAGGAAATTATAAATATTTTAACAAAAGAAGCAAAATAAGCTAAATCAAATAATAGTTTTCTTGACGGTGTCAATTGTATTTAATTGTTTTTATTATTTTTGTTTAGTATAGTTGGATTTTTTATTCTTTTTTGTTGACCAGTATTTTCTTCAAATATAAATGTATAGAATGAAGGTATGACATATGTTAAATTCTTAGGTGTCATGTGGCACCATATCAAAGCTTCTTTTGAAAAACCTTGATTATATTATATAAGATAACCGGACTATTAAATCTTTTCTCACTATAAGTGTTTGAATTTTAGAAATGAATCATACATTCATGAATTTTTATTCACTCTACCACTCTATGATGATCCTGAATGTCATTTTTAGTAGGTACCTACCATTTACCTTACCTCTTTTCAAACTCCTTACACTCGACTTTTATATTACTTGATATGCAGTTATGTGCAAAAACGTCGGAGAGAGAGGAACGACACACTTTTTCAACCAATGGACTTGGAAACACATTTTTGGTATGATATTGGTGGGATCAATAGTTTGCATTTTATTGAGATACATCAAGCAATGTACAATTATGTGTCAATGTGATTTTTTTATATAAAAAAATGGAAACCGTTTCCCATGTTGAAAGAGAAAAAGAATATAACACATGAGTTGTCAAACGATATTGGTTAATATTCTAAAAAAAAAAGTCAATAAACGAGGGGAAATGAAACAATGTACATTTAAAAGAATCTCATTGCACTTATAAATCTCAAGAAAGGTCATGGATCAACGAGTTGGTTAGACATGCTATTCACAGAGGTTAGACATGCTATTCACAGAGATTCTCTGAACAATCTAATTTTTGGGGAAGATAGGCGTAAGAAAAGTGGTTGGAAAACTTTGGATATCAACTAGTCCATTCTCTCTTACTGTTTTGCATAATAACTCGCATCCGGTGGAGAAAATAAAGGTACCCCTAAACACTTAAACACTTTTCAACCTCACCACTAAAAAAGCCTTTAATACCTAGCGCTGTATTCCCTGTCTTACGTTTCGAAATGAGAAAAGCTCACCAAACAGTTTAATGAATAAATAGAGCTAGCTGACTTGAATGCAGAATACCTATGAATTCGAGGTTCGCATGAAGGGTCAGTGATACTTGACTCTAATGAGAATCTTTTTGTGGGTTATGTCTAATGTGGTCTGCATGTCATGTATCAAAGAACGGTTTCTGAGATTTCAGAGTTCGCACGTTTTCAAACCTCTTTTCCAGTTATGCATTGTTTTTTGAGGACAAACAAATGCTTAAGTCTGGAGGAGTTGATAACTACTTATTTCATTATTTTTTTTATAATATTTTCTATATATTTCCAATAAGAAATGGTTGGAGATTTGTTAAAATCTAATGTTTTCAGTCTTTCAGGATTTTATAAAGGTTTTATAGGTAAACTGGATAATTGGAGTAATAATGGACGTTTTTGGACATTTTGGAGATTGAATAGATTTTAAACATCAGACTTTGATGTTAGATGGAAGACTTCTTACCATCAGATCATCCCCAAATTTGGACACAAGGTAGCCATGGATGTTAGCTTTCATCCCTTAGTGATTTGAAATCAATCAAGACGGTGGATAAAATGTTGATAAAAATACTGAAGACTGCTACGTCTAGTGACACAATGGAGCAAGCAGAATAATTGACTTTTAATCGACACACACCAATCGATCCACTCAGGTCGGTTGACTGGTCGATTGAACACATACAGAATTCCTTGCAATTTGCCAACCAACCGACTAATAGACCCAACACAAATCCAACCGGGAAGCTACTCTAACCAATCAATTGGTGGTCCGCAGAAATAGAAACTTTCCATTTTTTGAGAGATTTCGCCAATAGCTCCACAAATTCACCCTAGTCGACCTCTTCATCTATATAAGCATATGAGAGCCACAAAATTATCATCACCATTCCTGAAGAGCAACCATCTAAAGTTATATTGTTTTTCATAATCTTTGGTTTGAGAATTTGCTACTTGGTAATTTAGGAGAAGATTTCATCTTTGTATCATCACCAAGAGTTGTTTTCTAAACCCTATTTTCTTTCATTTGTCAATCATAATATGTTTATCTTTGTTGTTGTTATTTCTAGTTTGATGAATTTGTTTGAGAAGTCATTTGTTGGGATCATCATAGCTTAACAAATATGATCGAATCATTTAGGATTACGAGTTTAGTAGGAGTTCTTTATCTATGATTGTGATTACTGCCTATTGCTCTCTTGATCAGTTAGCAATTGATTCTAGGTTTGTATTGTTTACACACTAGTTCGCTAACAATTCAAACCTAACGTAGATGAGTTCATTTGTATAACTTTCGATATGTTGATTATTGTGGAAATGAATTAACATATTAAAAAAATCTAAAAATTCCAAAATATTCAAAACAAAACAGAAAATACAAAACAAAGATCAAAAAAATTCAAAAAAATCAAAATATATCCGGTTTACAAATATATGGTCCGTTGTAATATTTTAAAATAATAGTTAGTATATTTCGTCTATTTAAATGTAAGTGATGTTTTACGGGGGAAAATTGTTTCAAATTATACTATGATTTTAACCTAGCATCGTTAGATTTGTATTCGACAAATTAATTTATTTTTAGAGTGTTTAACCATTTGTATTTGTCAAATTTATTTAGAATTGGTTGAACTGTGTTTTGTAGCCCTGAAAATTTAGGGACTCGAGATGGAAATCTATGGATTTGGGATGGGAACAGAAAATTTGCAAATTAGAAAACAATTTCCAAAAGTGAATTCGATAAGAACGGGATGGGAAATTCGGATAACGGAATAGGTTCGGGAAATTCACTTACCAAAAATATCTTCCCGAACTAGTAATTATTTTGGGTAAGGGTCAACTTCGGGACATATATTTCGGGTAATTTTGGGGAAAATCGATTAATTTTAGGAAAGTTTGGAAAAATTCGGATAATTTCGTGAAAATTTGGTAAAATATTTAAGTTTTAAATTTTTTTAATTTTTAAACGGGTAATTTGGATATCCGATCTCATACCCGTTCCCTTCACGTATCCTTCCCATAGCCGTTTGAATATAATAAAAGATCCTAAACCGGTATTTACTTTATACATGATTGGGAATATGACGAAAATATTTGGGACGGGTACGGGAAGGAACAGGAACCCATGCATAAATTTTCAGGGCTAGTGTTTTGTAATGTTTTTACAACAACAATTATAAATTTATCAATTAATTTTTTTTCTAATGCTATTTTAGAATATTTCTTATAAATGAACTCTATAAATTAATAAAATATCATAGTCCTCACATTATTAATTAATAGAGTTGTTACTCTGTCTACTACAGAAGCGTGGCTTTACCACGGCGGATTCGACTTTCATGTAGCATACTGTCACGGTCAACAACAAGAGCGAAGTTATCGGAAAGAACGTGTTTTGGATCGATGAAAGGACTAACTTCTGGTTTTTTTGATGATATCTCCGTCTTTCATGCATGACTTCGTGATCACAAAACGCCACACGATTTTTGCTGTGATTCAGTTTGTAAAACAGACATATTTTGGTTTTTTTGAATATTTTGATTTTTTAAAAATTATTTATGAAATTTTTTCGATTTGTTTTCATCAACGTATCGTCTACATGTCACCTACATGTCATCTGACTTATCGAGATTTAACGGTTGACGAACCACCGTTTAGGTCAACACTGCGTTACATACCAATTATCTAGTGTAGGTAGCTTATTAAAATTTGGTTGTTGGTTTGGGTAGTAAAAGGCACGACTCAATTGTGTAGGTATAAAAGGGCACTACGTGTTTTGTTGAGGTTGAAATACACATTTTTCCTGTCTATATGCTTTTGGAATTGAAGTTGTTGAGAGATGCGAGAGGCTTGTTTCAACAATATGCTAATGCTTACGTTCTGAGACTCCATTATGTTCTGGTGTATGTGGAGGCGTGGTCAGATAAGAGATCCCATGTTCTGAGAGATAGCCTTCCAAGGCGATGTATTCTCCACCGTTGTTCGAGCAGAATGTATCAATTTTGGTTCGGAAATGATTTTCAGTGAGAGCTTTGAATGCAATGAAGACTTCTTTGAATTGAGACTTATGTATGAGGGGATAAAGCCATGTGTATCGGGTACAGTGGTCGACAAAAATGAGGTAATATTTGTAGTTTTCATTGGATATGATTGGGGATGTCCAAACAACGGTAAAAAGATAGCAAAGAGGGAAATTGGAAGTAATTGTGGTTTGGGCAAAAAGAAGCTTGTAAATTTTATTAATATGGCAATAAAAACAAAACAAGGAGGTTTGCAAAGAATGAGTAAAGCGTTTTTGGTGATAACAGATTGTAGGATTGGTGGTGAGGGATGACAAGTCATAAATGCCATGAAGCCAAAGTCGTCTTTGGTATTGATGCAGTTAACATTGTTGTTGCTTGTGAGGTAGAGGCTGACCACTCATAAAGCTCATTCTTCATTTTACCTTGAAGAAGAGACACCTCTGTGCTGTGGTCCTTAACCAGAAATGGTCGGGAAAAAATCCTCGGAAACACTATTAGTGTTAAAAAGACAGTAGACGGAAATCAGATTCTTATGGATGTCTAGCACATAAAAAACTTTATTAAGAGCAAGATCACGTGAGAGAGAGGGTAGAGAAGTGAAACAAGTGTGAGAGATGGTAAGTGGTGAACCATCTCCATCAAGACATCATCACCTCCATTGTAAGGTTAATGAAGAGTCAGATTGTTGAGGTCATTGGTGATATGGTGTGTCACGCCACTGTACAACAGCCATTTGTTGGCAGCATATGGTGATCTGACTGCTTAATTTGCCTTTGATTTCCACGAACTAAATGGGCCAGTCAAGGGGGGATTGTTGTTGGAGGATTGTGTATCGTCTATAGTTGTGGGCAGCGACAGGCACTGTGACTGTGAACGCTACAAATCTGACAACGACCAAGGTATGGACGGGGTTGCTGTCGTCCTGTCTTGTTGTAGTTGTTGTTATGTTTTGGCTGCAAAG
Organism: Alliaria petiolata; assembly: GCA_020283515.1. Lineage (NCBI taxonomy): Eukaryota > Viridiplantae > Streptophyta > Magnoliopsida > Brassicales > Brassicaceae > Alliaria > Alliaria petiolata. The sequence goes on along the minus strand of JAHZTW010000004.1, from coordinate 33,836,833 downwards.
CTTGATTAGTGTTGTTGAGTGAGCATTGTTGCTGACGGTTGTTTTTGTTCCTGTGTTGAGCGACGTTTGCCGAGGCTGGGAAAGGCGATGCTGGGACAGTAGACAACAGCTTTGCTTCATGATTAAGGAGACGTTCGTGAAGCTCGGTTAAGGGCGGTGGAGAGTCACACCCTTCCACTTGATCAACAATCAATTTGTAATCTTCAAGGAGTCTATCAAGAACGGTTTTAATCTGATCCTCATGATTGATCAAGCGCCTTTCCAAGGATTTTAAGCTGGTCCATGCGAGTGGTCAGCCCATGCATATACTCATGAATGGACTTAGTGCCCTTAGTACATTGTCAAAGTTGGCTATTCAATTGTTTGATATGCCCACGACTAGGTTTGGCATATCTAGAGGCGAGTGTGTTCCAGATCTGAGATGAATTGGTGGGACGAGAGACCACCGGTTGGATTGAAGAGGAGATCCCACCAAGTAAGACACAATAGATGAGCTTGTCTTGGCGTTTCCAGAGATTGAATTCGGGATTGGCAGTTTCTACATCACCAATTGTGACAGTAGCCGGTGGTATCACGGTGGATCCGTCGAGGTAACCGACAAGGTCGTAGCTATCGAGGCGAGCGTGAAGTTGGAGACTCCATATAAGATAATTGGTAGACGTGAGCTTAGGGACATGAAAGTGTTGATGTTGAAGAGGGTTTGCTAAATAGAGAGGATGGCTTCGCTAATAGCGGCTGGATAATCATTTCCAGAGGTTTTCATGAATTTTGATAATGAAAAGGAAAAGAAAAATTTAGAGTATCAATAGCTCTAATACCGTGTAAGTTATGAGAATTGTATATTGATGAGAATGATTTACATGTACATATATATTGAAGCAGAGAGATACAATTAGGGAGAGAAAAAATCAGAGTAATTGAGAATGATGATGTAGGTGATGATGGAGGAAGACCGTATCTGCTTGACATAATAAGATCTTCATAATATCTCCTTTACACTTCGATCCGGCTACGATCAGATCTACAGTTTGTATGATAATCTTTTTGTTTATCGGATTTAGTGTTTTGTTTGATTACTTTTCTTAAGCTTTTTACATGTTTACAAATCGACTATGTTGGTATGTTCAAGAAGATGTCAAATTCCGAAAGTTATAGGCAGATTCTTGGTTTATCGGATGCTTGATTTTCTTCCATAAACAGTAATTCCTCGCTTTCCTTAAAAGGTTGTATAAGGCGAAAGTTTCTTATACGTTGATCTATCAAGTTGATGTAGTTGGAGTATGAAGATTTGAAATATCTTGTCGTGTTTGATGGTTCTCTGAAGAATACGCCGGACTAATCAACTTAGGTTTATTTTTTGGTGACTCAAATCTAGATCCAGTCAATCTCTTCCAGCGATAAATGCAAAAAAACGTTAAAAGATTGGAGGAGTAATCTTTCACGGCGGAGCTGATAAATTTAATAAGATTTACCGATGATGAAAGTTCTGGTGTTGACGCTGAGTCGAAGATGACAAAAACGGAGGAAGGTTGGAGGTTCCTCCAAAGAGACCATACGTGTTGCACAACACGTGTTTGTTTATACTTTATTTGCGTAATGGGCTTTATTGGGCTTAATATTGTACTGATGATATGCCCTTTGGGCTTTTATTCAAATGGACGGCAAAAAATTAAACTAGGTCATATTAAAAAATAATTTTAAAATAATTTAAAATAAAAGTAATTTAATTGGTTTTATATGTATATTAATACTCATTATGTCCTATATTAAAAGATGTTTATTTTTTTTTCATTTTATAAGATGTATTATAAGTTTCTATGCAAAATTTAATATTATTTGATACTTTTGACTTTTTATATTCTGCAATATTTTTGTATGATTAGTTGAATTATGTTTTTAACTAATTATTAAATGATTTTTTACAACAATTATTAAATGATGTTTTTCAACAAAAAAAAATATTCTTAATCTTTGTACTTTTATCTAGAACATCTTACATTTAGGGACAAAGGGAATAATATTTTTGAGTAACATCAGGATTTGTATTCAAATAATTTTCAAAATTTTGATCAAGTTAAAATATTATAAAATTATAACATATCAAATTTTTGATCTAATTTAATTTTTTTTTTAATATTTTAATTAATATGAAATATCTTAAATATTTTATTTTCTAATCAGTGCAAATATTTACAATAATTTATCTTATATAAAATATTTTTATCAAATTAAAATATTTATAAAAAAAAAATTTAGTCTAATTATAAAGTTTAATTAAAGAATCTGCTTAAATCGAAAAAATCTTTAAATTTGGATACCTACTAAATCATGATTTGTACTCATGATTGCTGGATTTTTTTTATAATAGGTTTATGAACCATTATTCAAAAATATTTGATGTGGGACTTTTAACAATTTTAGTGATTTATTTCGTTTTCAAAATTTCAAATCATAGCATATGGAGAAAAAAGATTAAATTTATTATTATATATTTGATGTGATGATTCAGTTTATTTTTAAAACAATTAAACAAAAAGGATAGGAGAAGTATTATGAATTAAAAACAACTACTATGTTATAATTGGATATGATTAAGTCTTTCTTATTCTACTTGAGTGGCTAATAAACAGTTCTTAAAATTATTTACTAATTTTTGTGGTTGTCAAATAAGGAAAAAGAATGATGTTTTTTTTAATTAAATAATTAATTTTATGGTTAGTTTAATAAGAGATATGTGATTCTCTACTCTAACCAAATTAATATGAGTGACATTGATTGTAATTACTTTAATTTAAGGTTGAAGATTGTGTTGTAAAGTATGTAAGTGTTTCAAATATATTTCGTTTTTTTTTTGGGAGACAAATCTCTTACAAAAAAATTCACAGTTTGGTCATAACTCAAACAAACTTCATTCGGTGGACCAAAACCGTTTTAAGGAGATCCACGATCAAATACCACGACATGGAGATGATTCACAACGGGCAGGAAATCACTTTTATCAAAGAAAATCAGACCTTGCCCGAGCCAATGTTCAAATGCCTAAAAAGACCATTACGTGGACCAAATAGAGCAATAAGTCACTCAAAAGTTACACCTCATCTCCTCACAAGCCGAACACCTATCCTAAACTAATCTGCTGTTCCACTATCATTGATGCTCGTGGCCAACGCTGAAACCACCCGTATTGATCATCCAAAATTCTGTCTCGAACAATTATATCTATTTAGCGCCTTTAATAGGTTGACATGGCAAGCGATGGAAGACCATTTTCATAATCTATGCAGGAAATAATTCGCTTCCTATTGGTGTCGTTTTTGTCTCCCACCTAATTTCAAATCTAATTTTGAGCTAAACCATTTCAACTCTGATTTTGAGCTAATTGACTCTTGTATAATAATAAATAAGATGTTAAAAAAATGAGAAAAAAACCTTATCTCATAAAGAGGACATGAAAAATGAACCATTGATGAATCAATTTACAGGTTATGTAGGACATTTCAACATTTCAAAATGAACCATTGATCAAAAAGTTATATATCTACACGCTAGCCTCCGAAGACATTTAGTCTTGCTGATGATAATATTTTAATTTGACTAACGAAACAAATACACATACACACACAAAGAATCGCCATATATACATAAATATTGAGTGTCTTGCTCATGATAATATTGTAATTTGTGACTAACAAAACAAATACACATTCAAAGAATGGCCATTTATATAACATATATACCTTGATATGGTAACCGTCTTCTCAGTCCTTCTGTTCTTTACCATCATCACAAGCTTCTTCGCAATTTCAACAACATCTGTATCATCAGTTCTCCATCCAGATGAGTGTATGAGAATAATCGCCATAAATATTTATAAATTTATGGTAAAAATCTGCATGTTTATATGTCTATATACTTGCTTATACGCAGTGAATGCGCTAGAGAAGATAGCTACTACACTTGGTATCAAGGGATTGAACCTAAGTTATGGAGACCCTTGCACTTTAGGAACCCTAAAGATGATGCCCGAAGTTGCTGTTGATTCGAATTCGGAGATTAGAAACAGCACCATTCGTTGTGACTGTAGCTTCAACAACAACATGATATGTCATATAACAAGCATGTTAGTATCATTAATAATTAATAATTCTGTCATGTCTGATCTTAAAATCTTTCTCTTGTGAGATCTTTTCTATTTTCTGGTTGCATTTGAATATTTGAACAAAAAACAGAGATCTCAAGACCCATGGCCTTCCAGGAAAACTTCCACCAGAATTTGCCGACCTTCGATATCTCCAATCCATGTGAGTTTTTTTTTTTGGCTTAAAAATGATATAACTATATGCATATTAAGGATAGTTAGATGTTGTCCCACGCCATGCCTAAGATAGTAAGATTAAATATTAATTATTTTCTTAATTTAAGACTAAACAACCTGTAGCGAGCTAATCTCCAAAGAGAGCCATGAGAGCTAGATTTTGCTCTTCTTTGCAGAAACTTATGCCGGAATTACCTTTCGGGCTCAATCCCGACGGAGTGGGCTTCATTGCCATACCTCACTTCCATGTTAGCTTTCTTCTCTCTGTCTCCCTCTCTGATGCACTCTTCATGAGTCACGAGTTAACTTTGAATTTTCCTGCAGCTCGCTCTGCGCGAATAATTTGTCTGGGAATTTACCACCTGGTTTACAAAACTTCAAGAATCTGACATTCCTGTACATCTCAAATTGTCTTCTAACATGTAGACATGTGTGTTTTTAATTACATCTAATTTTATAGTAATGTGATGAATTTTTCAGATCGGTTGAAGCAAACCAATTCTCTGGTCCGATTCCTGATGAGCTTGGTAACTTATCCAGCCTAATCAGATTGTAAGACGCCTTGCATCTTTCTTAACCATTGTTCAAAATATTTTGTTTTATGGGAAAGGGAAAAGGAAAAGGGAATTTGCCAAAGAAATCCTAACTATACATTTTCAGACAAAAATACACTTTAACATTTTAATCACCCGACAATTCTGACTTTTATGGATCAAACCGTTTAAATTTTTAATGTCTGTTGACCATAATGTTAGTCAACTATAACTGTTGATTCCTTTTTTAATAGTTTCCAAAAATAAGTAACCGAAACTTTTTAGTTTACCAAAATTCCTAAAAGTAACAAAAGAACCAAAATTCTTGAATATATAACACAACTTTTTGATTCGATCACTTATTTTTAGAGAATATATATTCAAGAAAAAAATAACAACTATTCCTTCCGTTTCCGATAATTTGATGTTTTAGTTTTTTCACACAAATTAAAAAACAATTTATTATTATCTATTATTAATGAGTTACTTTTTATACTAACTACTTTTCAATAACTATTAACCAATAATAATTTAAGGGTGATATTAATATATATACATAGTTGACCATCTAATTAGGTATAAGGTAACAGATAATTTGAAATTAGTTATTCAACAGAGAGAAAACAAACTTAGGTCAAAAAAATCCTTTTTAACTTGCTTAATTACACAAATGCCATTTTAACAAGTTTATCACGGCAACACTATTCACTCTCCTTCCTGATAACAACGTTCACTGTTCACTCCGGTAATACTGTTCATTGTCCGCCTGATAATACTGTTATCAAATGTTAACTGCTGTTATTATATAATTAACGTATTAAACTAGTTAGCATATCGTATAAAATAGTATGTTAAACCAGTTATCATGTCGTTAATAATATAAAATTTGAATGTTAAAAGAGTTATTATATCAGAAAAATATTGTGTTTAACAAGTTATCATATCATATAAAATATAAACTATAAAAATATAAAAATTATCGTGTTAACTAGTTATCATATCATAGAAAATGTGAGTTATTGATTAATTAACTATGTTAACTTAACAAAATTATACAAAATTATGCCAATAACAACTTAACTATTTTGTTATTGTTTAACTTACCTTCAACACCATTGCTAACGTTATCGTCACCATTGTCTCCAATGCCACAATTACCGCTATTGGCGTTATCGTTGCCACCCTCAACCAAGTTATCGTTACTACCATCGCCGTTAACACCGAGTTTCATCACCACCGTGACTGTTGCTGCCATCGCAACAATCACCGTCGTTAGCACAACACCATCATCGAGTTTCATCTCCACTTTCACCATCATGCACCACACTTCTTCTTCTTCCTTTTCTTCTTCTTCTTCTTCTTCTTCTTCTCTTCTTCTTCCTTCTCCTCCTCCTTTTTCTTCTTCTTCTCTTCTTCTTCTTCAATTATTTTCATTGGATGTGTCAAGAAAGAGAAAGAGGTTTATTTGTAATTAAGAGATGATAGGATGGATAGAAAAGGTTTTTGGTAATTGATATACCATAGTGAATAGTATAGCATGAGAGAGATTTAATTTTCATGTTATTGGTTGCTATGAGTTTCAATTACTCATAATTCAAAGTACAAATATTTTTAATTAATATTTTTTAAAGTTTACAAACAAGTTAATAAAAAGTATATTTAATTCTCTAAAATATTAATTAAAACACAAAATATCAAACTATCAAACTATCAACTGTGAATGGGAGACACATGGCAGGGCAGGTGGAGACACAAAGCGGGACGGATCAACAAATGTTACTCGTTCACATAAATATGTGAATACACAACATATTTAGTCAAAATACGCAATAGTAGCAAAAAGCAATTTATATTTTTTGGTCTTTGTTTTTTTTTTTTTAAAGTATCGTTAAACTATCTTGGGTTGGTTTTCTGTTTTCATGTACGGATATTCAAACTTTTTAAAAAAATTAAACTTTAAAAATTATAAAAAAACTAAAAAAAAACATTAATTCATTTTATTATTTGATATAGTTTTGTTTATTCAAACTATATCACATACCGCTTCTTTCTTACACTAACTTCACTTGTCCGGCATAATATATTTTCTCGCACATATTGTAATTCAACTGCGCCGCACTATTGATTTATTTTTTTTCGTACCACTCAATATACTGTCACCATTCGGAGTTTAATTTTTTTTTTTTTTTTGACTAATTTTCTAAATTTGGGTTCTGCAGGTATCTTACGTCCAATCAATTTACAGGAAGCCTGCCTACCACTCTCGCTAAACTGGTGAACCTTGAGGATTTGTAAGTTGTTGCTTTACTTGGAAATGCTCATCTTTAATTAGACTTGAAGATTAGTAAATTCGTGAAGTTCCTCAGGACAGGGACACATTTTGCTGGAATCTTTGGGGAAGAAGTTGTTTTATTGCCACCTAGATTAAACTGAAACCTGTTTGATTCAAAACTTTCCTGTTGAATTCGTCCTCGACTTCATATATGCTTTGTTTCTTCGTAGGATGAATTGTTTGCTTGTGAATTGCTTTTACGCTTACAAAAATGCCTAACTCAGTATATGAAGCCAGGCCCCGGCCCTGATAATATATGGGCTGCAAGCAAAAAGTAATTATGGGCCTGTGAATTAATATATTAAAGAGATTTTTTTTAAAAAAAGTTTAATGAGCTGTGGAAGAAGAATCGAACTCTACACCTTTTAGTCACAGATTGTTGCGCCTAACCATCTTAGCTAGAGTATATTTTTGTCAAAAAGTGGCCGATAATTTAGTTATTGTAAAAAGGGCCGCAAGCACCAGCTTGCTTTGCTTGGCCTCAGGGCCGGCTCTGTATGAAGCGACCAGGAAACTGTAAAGTAGTCCAAGAAGATAAGTTTTACAAAGCTCTAAACTAGTTGTTTGTTTTCATTATGCAGTAGGGTAAGTGACAATGACTTTAATGGTACCATCCCAACATATATTGGCAACTGGTCTAGGCTTCAAAGGCTGTAAGCTTGTCCTTTATTACTAAGTTTAATTTCTCTTATTGTTTCTGTTTATGTTTCTTCTAACCTGTAAATGTTATGATCAACAGAGGTCTATACGCAAGTGGACTGAAAGGACCTATTCCTGATGCAGTCGCCCGCCTCGAAAATCTTATTGATTTGTAATTAAACTACCTTCAATAGATTAGTAAAAGGACATATGAAGCAAAGACTGATGTTTTAAATGATATATTCATATGCAGGAGTATTAGTGATACAACTGGGATCAACTCCTTTCCAAATATATCCAACAAAGCCATGAAAAAACTGTATTTATTTTCCAGTGATCTATTTCTCGACTTCAGGCTTGATTCTTTCTGAAAATTTCAAACTAAAGTCTCTGTCCCTGTTCTAGAATTTTGAGGAATGTGAGTTTGTATGGTTCGATTCCTTCGTACATCTGGGATATGACAGAGCTAAAGCTTCTGTAAGTTTCAAAATTGTCAAAATTATCTAGTTTAATATAGTCCGCATTTTTTTTTTTGGGATTAGCAGGAGGTTCTGGGTGGAAACCCGTAATCTCTCCAGGTCTGGAACCACAACATATAATATTAATCCCATCCTAAGCGTCACTCGATAATATACTCCACATTTACTTGTTGTCTGCTGAGAAATTTGCATATGATTAGATGCGTATACTCGACATTTTTCACTTATATGCTTATAGTTTGTAGACTGTATCAGTTCTCTGTGGATATAGATTTTCATGGACTAATGGGTAAGCACATGAATAAAAATCATAGGGTGCAAGTATTATAAGAGGGTCTCTTTTTAAACTTTTGCGAAATCTATATATAAATTTATATATGCAAACCGACACGATAGTTACTAAATTATGTTTGTACCAAATTTCTTCATTTATTTATTTATTACAACGATTGATGCAGTGATTTATCATTTAACAAGTTGACTGGTGAAGTTCATGGAATACAAAGAGCACCAAAATATACGTAAGTACTACAATCTGAGATCGAAAATGTTAAAGAGCTAGATACCTTTCAATGTGAATAATCCTATCTAGGCCTGAGCGTCGATTTGGTTCCCTTCGGGTTTTTTGAGTTTTGGATAATTCGTGTATAGCCGTAACGTTCAGGTATTTATAAAATTTGGTTCGGTACTTTAAGTTTTCGGTCGGTTCAGATAGTAAAGCGGGGGACCGGCTAGTAACCAAAAATAATTTGGGTTTGGTTCGGTTTTTCAATTAATTTCGGTAATTCGGATAAAAACTCGGATAATTTGGATACTTTCGGATAAAAATATTTGGATAGTTTTGGGGATTCAGTTTTTCGGATAATATCCAGTAAATTTTGGTTATTTTAAATATATATATAACTGATATTTATAGGTATACAATCGTAATTCGGTTATTCAAATACTCATTCAGTTCGGTTCAGATACCCAAAATGTTTTTAAAAAAAGAACTATTCAGATATTTATAATTATTCAGTTCAGTATTTTCTAATTCGACTAAGTTCGGTTCAAGGGAATATGCCCAGAACCACTAGTATCATGATCAAATATTTATCGTTTTTTTTTTCATGTTCTTTCAGCTTTTTGACTGGAAATAGGCTCTCTGGAGACGCTGGATCTGGTGTTTTTCTCAATAGCAAATCTAATATGTACGTTTTTAGGCTTTCTCTTGTTTACATGACTTGAGATATTTTTTCGTCATGTTAATCTTTTTGCTGGTTTTCTATTTTGGTTATTTCTCACAGTGATCTCTCTTACAACAATTTCTCATGGTCGTCTAGCTGCCAGGAGAAGATGTAAGAACATAGTACAGTAAGAAACTCTATAAATTAATATTCGATAAATTAATACACTATCAATTAATAAATTTTTCTGGTTTCGAATTGGACCAGTTCAAAATATAATATAATTCGATAAAATAATAAAATTTTAAAAAATTCTATACAAATATATGGTATATGTCTGCTATTTATTGTTAACAACATGCTCATGTTGAAGTTTTTTTTTTCACTTTCTGTTGAATCAGTAACATTAACACGTACCGGAGCTCATATTTTAAGAACAATTTGTAAGCAAACTCTTCTGTTTTATCTTGCATCATTTGAAATTGTTTGAATATTTGATCCAAAAAAAAGAAATGGTTTGAATTTTTTCTGCCATTGAGATGTCTAACTATGTTACTAGTCTTCCATGTCATACAGAACTGGACTTCTTCCGTGTGCCGGTCCAATAAACTGCACGAGCTGTAAGTACATAATGAACGGTCTTAACTTATCCCTAACATGCAGTTAATCTGGTAATCATTATGAATTGTAGATCAACGAACACTACATATAAATTGTGGTGGAGACAACATAGTTGTTACAAACTCTTCTCACAAAATAACTTATCAAGCTGATGACAGTACAACCTATTCTGCAACAAATCAACACTTCAAGAGCTGGGGAATCAGTAACACGGGTGTATTTTTCGCGGATGCTCATAGTGAGGATGAGACATACATCATTTCAACTAGTTTAATACTACCTGGAGATTCTCCTGACCTTTATAAGACTGCACGTCGATCTGCTCTCTCTCTTGTTTATTATGCGTCTTGCTTGGAAAATGGAGCCTATAATGTGAAACTACATTTTATGGAGATTCAGTTTTCGGACAAAGAACTATACAATCGTCTTGGAAGACGCATATTTGATGTCTATGTTCAGGTAAACCGTCATTGTTTACTGTTTACATAATCATTAATTGTTTTATTTAATCAAGCATGGAAGATTGAAGTTCATTTGCTTTTGTCCTTTTTTTCTCCCATGATAGGGAGAATTGTTCTTGAGGGATTTTAACATCAAAGAGGAGGCTAAAGGGACTCTGACGCCTGTTGTGAAGAAAATAAATGATGTAAATGTGACCGATCATACGTTAGAGATTCGGTTGTATTGGGCGGGAAAAGGAACAACACTCATTCCTAAAAGAGGAAACTATGGTCCTATTATCTCTGCAATCTCCTTGTGTCACAGTAAGTACGCGTTATCATTTTAACTAGTAAAAATCATTCCTATAGCCACAAAATAACTACGTATTTTGTTATTTTTTCACGTTGTGTTGTTTCCCTCTCAAATGGCCATAACTTCAAATTATCACATTCATCTTGTTACACTGGTTCTGCCACCTAATAATAATATTCATCTTTCAAAATTTCAGGTATGGAGCTACGATGTGGAGGTACCAAAAAAAAAAAAAAACTTCTGTAAACATATATTTTTGTACCTTGGTGTATATCATGAATATATATATATATTTACACCTCTTTTTTTGCAGCGGAGAAAATAAAACGTCGCACTGATTATCCCCTAATTTTGGGGACAACAGGAACCTTGGTAACAATTATTCTGTTGGCTCTGGGAATATATGCTCGGAGAAGATGCAGAAGAGACAAGAACACAAGAGAACTAGGTATCAGAGTTCACAGTTATATAAATCCATTTCTGGTACATGCATGACTGATTCTTTTTAGCATTATAAATAATTTTCTCTTTGAAACCTGATCACCTAGATCTGAGAGCCCAAGGTCTGCAAACGGTTTGCTTTACTTGGAAGCAACTTCAAGCTGCAACAAACGATTTTGATCAAGCCAACAAACTTGGACAAGGAGGTTTCGGATCTGTATTCAAAGTATGCTAAAACATATGTCAATTTCTTCTCAAACGTAGTAGATAGCTGAGATCAAGCCCGGTCTTGAAAATTTATGATAGTTTTTGGTTTCTGATATAAGAATCTTAACGCAGGGAGAGCTGTCGAACGGAACTATCATAGCAGTCAAGCAGCTTTCGTCCAAGTCATGCCAAGGAAACCGCGAATTCGTGAATGAGATAGGCATGATTTCAGGTCTAAATCATCCAAACCTAGTCAAGCTTTATGGGTGCTGTGTAGAGAAGAATCAATTGTTGCTCGTGTATGAGTACATGGAAAATAACTCCCTTGCTCTTTCGCTGTTTGGTAAATAAAAGTCCATTCATATTTTCTTCACGTTTTTCAAGTGTACATATCTGTTATTACATGCAAACTGATAACTCGTTTTTCAGGAAAGGGATTCCCGATATTAGACTGGGCAGCGAGACAAAAAATCTGTGCTGGAATCGCAGGAGGGCTTAAATTCCTTCACGAAGGATCTATGATCAGGATGGTTCATCGTGACATAAAAGCCAGCAATGTGCTTCTAGACACTGACCTAAATGCAAAGATTTCTGACTTTGGATTGGCTAGGCTCTATGAAGAAGAACACAGTCAAATTACCACAAAAATCGCAGGAACCATGTAAGTAGTGTTGGATAAACACCATGGCATAGAAACGTGTTAGAATTGCGTGCATCCCACATCGAAACTTGAGAAATTTGTGGATAATATATAAGTGTGTGGAATCCTCTGTTATTAAGCTAACTTTTGGATGTGAGTTAGGCCCATACTTATTTATATGGTATAAGAACCAGGTTCCAATTTCTCGATTATGAGATCCACCCCTGGATGTTTAGTTCCACAAACTTTACGCTGAAAGGGGTGTGTTAGAATTGTGTTTGTCACACATAGAGACTTTGAAAGATTTGTGGACAATATATAAGTGTGTGGCAATCCTACATTCTTAAGTTAGCTTTTGGGTGTGAGTTAGGCTATACTTAATAATAAAACATATTAATAGTCTGATTTTTTCTTCATTTCTCTTATGCCATAGCGGATACATGGCTCCAGAATATGCGTTATGGGGCCAATTGACAGAGAAAGCAGATGTGTACAGCTTCGGGGTTGTCGCAATGGAGATTGTTAGTGGGAAGAATAATATGATACAAAAGGGAGGGGATGACAACGTCTCTCTTATCAATTGGGTAGCTATTTTTGCTCTTCCACAATTCAATTTGCAAATTATAGTTGAATATGTGATTTTTTTAACCATCAAGCTCGTTTTACATCAATCTCAGGCATTGTCATTGCAACAAAAAGGGGACATAATGGAGATCGTAGATCCAATGTTGGAAGGTGATTTCATAAAGAAAGAAGCAGTGAGGATGATCAGTGTTGCTCTCGTTTGCACAAACTCATCTCCTTCCTTAAGGCCAACACTGTTAGAGGCTGTGCAAATGCTCGAGGGAGAGATAGAAATAACACAGGTTATGTCGGATCCCTCTATGTATGGGCATGACTTGAGCTTTGCAAAGCTTATGGAGAGGATTGCAAACAGTAATGAGCTATCAGCATTGGATCAAACCGCAACCACAATGACATCCTCAGTGTCTGGTTATGATCTGTACCCGTATAACCCAGAATCTGTGATCCTAAACTACACCACTGATATTTCTACCTCGTCACTCTAATATCAAATGTTCTTTTTTTTTTTTTTGTGTGAGTAGAATAAGTGACCATAACTTTAACGGAACCATCTCAGGTTAGCGAACTTACCATTGAAATAAGACAATTGTTTTCAGTATCATATTCATTTGCATGCGTGTTAGTGATATAAAACATTTACAATTTCATTCCCATCAATGTTGGATATTTGGTCACTCTCTTTCCAATGTGGGATCTCATCAGACCGTTGGTTTGCTTCTTTCTAGTGTGTGTTCAACGATTTTCACAGAGATAAAGGACCTTAGCAATGCCAAAAAATACTTATATGCTCTAACAAATCTATGACATGATTAGTAAAAAATTGTGTATAGCCACGAATTAGTCACGAAAAATTCACAAAAAACCACGAAACTGCTCATATAGTCAAGAAAAAAATTAGTCACGAAGGTATAACCACGAAAAAGCCACGAAAAAAACTTATGACTACAGCTTTGTGGCTATATGGACCTTTTCGGGACTTGTTTCGTGATTTTCCGTGGATTTTTCGTGATTTTTTTGAGAAATTCAGTGACTATTTTGTGGCTATTCGATTATTTTTTACTAATACATATATACACTAATTAGTGCTAAGCATGTCATAAGTTAATTACTTCTTCCTGTGCAATTCTGCACTTGTTTCTTCGGCGTGCTTATAGAACATGTCTTCAGTAAACTTGGTATAACTACTGATCACATTGTTGGATTGATATCAAACCGCTGCAGGATGATAGTTAACTCTTTTCCCGATCTGTTATCAAACTTGAGCTATATATATCCATCAGTGGGAAGTCCCCCAAAGAATGATAGACATATGATACGTCAAATTTGTCAGAGAAATACGTAACACTATGAAAACTGAATAGAAACACTTATTAAAAAAAACTTAAAATGTGTAAAAACAGATTATATTAAATTTACCATACTTAAATATTTGTTTGTCCTTAAATAAAACAGAAATATAAGCATAGAAAAAAAGTTTGAAAACGCTGGAACTCTCAATATGTTCAGCGACCATGCCATGAACTATAACCTTAAATCATTTTGGAACATTCTTACTAAAGTTTTTACCATGGTTTTTGCAAACAAGCCATACTCCAAATCTCAAGTGATATACTCGTGTTTTTACTATGAGTTTTCTATGATTTAATAAGTGTTGTATTTGGTTTTAAGTGCTTTTAAGGTATTTTTAGAGTATTTGTAGTGTCAAGAGTCTTTACTGGTCTTTTGGGCAAAAGGAGCACAAAGTGCAATAAAACAAGCTTTTGGAAAGTTCTGGAACATCAAAAGTTTAACATTCGATGATGAACTTCCCATCATCTGATTGAGCTCATTTTTGGTCCCAAGATAGAGCCATAAGTCACCTTTCATTTGGAAATGTTTTGAAGGCAATCCAATGATGCGATCTCAAGATATATTGATTTTAGTGAAGACTTGTTATACAGTCTCGCGGATAAAGCAAATTTCAGAATGAGGTTTGATCACTTGGAGTGATTTGGCGCGGCCCCAAGGCCCGCGACCGAGGGAAACAAACCTCTGACCGTGGGATTCAAGTCATTCAACACTCAGACCAGACAAAGCCCATTATCAGCCCACTTGAGGGTTGACTTCTTTTTTTCTTAAGGAAAAGCCGTAAAACCGACCTATGAGGAGAGCTCAAGACCTTATATCCCGTCTTGTCCAAAAACAATTTTCTATATTATAACTATTTTTAATAATTCTATAATTGTTTTTTGGAAATTTGTGTGAAGATAAGCTTTAAAAATGTAATTATTAAAAATCAACACTATAATTTTGGCTCAAACTCAATACAGATGGTGCCTTTCACGTGAATCTAGGATTGACAACAACTGGCGGGTTTTGCGGGATGGAGAGGGTAACTGGTGTTGGGAATTTTTCCTCAACATCGGGATATACTCAGCGCCATTAGATGAGTTATAGAGAGTGTACTATGGCTTGTACATGGCATGGGATCGGCGAACTATTCGGTTGGAGCTTGAGGTCGACTCGGCGATAGTTGTGAGTTTTCTGACAGCAGAGATTAGCGAGGCTTATCTCCTGTCCTTCCTGGTATGTCTGTGCCACGACTTTTTATCTAGAGACTGGGCTGTCCGTGTGTCTCATGTGTATAGAAAGGCTAACCGTTTTGCGGATGGGTTAGCAAACTATGCTTTCTCTCTTCCTTTAGGTATTACTTTGTTAGAGTCTCCGCCTGAGGATGTTGCTTTGATTGTAATGAACGATGTCAATGAGGTGACAAGAGCACGGAATGTGTGATAGTAAGGTGGTTTTCTAAGTTCTGAATAAATTGAGGGAGACATTGTTTCCTTCCTCCAACAAATTTTTTTTTTTTTTGGAAGAAACTCTCGAGAGACTGATGATATCTCTGCATATTTCATGATATTAATCATGCATTCATAGCAATTTATGACTCATTTGTGTATATCTTAGTTCATTAACCACCCATTTGCATTCATCATAGAACTAGCACTCATTAGGATAGAATTATGGTCATTCGTGCATACTTTCATTCATTATCAGGTGCATTTTGGAGTTGAGGTTATTTGAGGATACTAAGATGTGAACCACGGAACATTGGCCATGGATCACGACCCCGAAACCGATACTGTAAAGAGCAAGGACGAACCTCGAAGCGTGGCAACGACTTGTCCCCGATAGAGGTTACCCGAGATGAAGATCCAACATGGTGTTTCCCCAAGACCAATTATCGGAGAAAGGCAACTTGACGATCCCGATACAATCAGCAAGCTACGAATTTTATAACGACGAGGTCCCGAAACCTGTACCCGATATAGAATCCACGTGAAGAACAAGAAGACTCGGCATATCGGCTTCAGATAACGGCTTGACATCGAGAAACGCTAGAAAACAACGGAATTTGCTTTTCACCTTGGATCCGTGCCACCTAGGTTTTTGGGACCACCTATAAATACTTCCTTTGCACGCTTTTGGCAAAAGATCGACATTTTTCTTATTTAGAGTTCTTTTTGTTTATCCTTTTTGGTTATCTTTTCCAAGAGAGAAGGAATCTGTTTTTAGATCCTTTAAGCTTGTATTTTTGTAAAGAACCTTGATTCATCTTGTTTAATGATGTTGATCGTTCTTTCCTTCATGGGATTAACGGTTTCCATAATGATTAGCGAGTAGTTTCATCTCGGTTTTAGGGATGATTTTAGGACAAATGAGTTAAAGGTTCAATCTTTGATGCTTATCTATGCTTAAAACATCTTAATCCTTTCTTATTAGATGCATTTATTTCTTAATCATCTTCGCTATTTGATTTATGCCTTCAAGCTTTCTCAAACAAACACCATGTTTGAAGAAATGCGAGAACCAATCTTATAAGAGATTCTCTCTTTCTAGCTTAAGACATTTGTTGTCTAGGGAGTGTTTTGGCATTAATAGAGTTGTTTATTCATGCTTGCTATTCCCATGGATCACTATGCGAGAGCTAGGTTAGGATATGTGCTAGCTAAGTGATCTATACCACGAGAGTAGATTTATCTCGTTTTTGAATTTTATGCTGAATGATTAGCCTCAAGGTTAGTCGATTTATGCATCAAGGACCAACCTTTATCATCTTTGTCTCTAGATACCTTGTCCCTCGGACCGATCTTTATTATTTCTTTCAAGCTTGCTATTTTATATTTATTTACTTCTCCTGTTTGATAGATCTAGTTTATGGTTTTAGCTATTTACCTTTATGACATTAGGTTGATAGATTCTCTTACCAAAACACTTAGATCACTCTTAGCTTGCATAAGAATCTTATGGACACAATATCTTGAATCTAGCCCATCGGATTGATAAGACCCATAACCTATACTACATTCGGTTATAAGTAGTGGGTCATTGACCAAGTGTAGACATCAAAAACCTACTTATCAGCTGACAACTCAGCATTTTCAGTGATTGTGAAGCTGCCATGTCAATAAATGAAAAAACTTGAACTACCAATAGAAACATTTCATTTTTACATGTCATGCCAGATCATCAGCCGTTAATCTCCGTCCTCTCTGCCTTCTTCACCTCTCTTAAACGCTGCGGTTGCCTCAACCTGATAAACTTCTTGGTAATGAGAATCATAGCCATGCGTCTGGATCGAAAAATCAAAAGCCTATTGAAGACACTGAAGCCGATTCTTCAGAACATCAAGGAACCATAGATAAGAGGAAGCTGCAAACCTAAACCACCGGAGGCTTTCAGATCTGTGACTTTCTTCACGACTTTCATCAAATCAATGTTTTGGTGAGGCATGGTGATGAATGGAGAGGTTGCAGGAGGAATTGGCTGTGAAATATAGAAAGCCCCATCCATTCAATCGGTAAAGGGAGGCGGAAAGCGATGGAGACCAATGGCAGGAGCCGCGCATAAGTGATTGTCAACAATTTATATCAAATAAGCTTCTCTTAAGCAACCCAAGGTCTTCCTTAGGTAATCTTTGATTTGATTTCTCTCTGTTTCTCTATGATTTTATGCTATTTAAAATTATTTTATGCTATTCAAAGTTATTTACATGATCCTTATTTCTGTTTAAAACTCCTCGTGAAGCCATTGAAGGGTTGTTTATTTTTTTTTTGTATTTCTCTCATTTTTCACACTATAGTAAAAACCTTATAAATTAATAATATTGAGACTATGATATTTTATTCATTGATAGAGTTATTAATTTATGAAAAATATTATTTAATAGCATTAAAATAATTTTTAACGATAAATTTATAACTACTGTTTTAAAGGCACTATAAAATATAATTCAACCAATGATAAAATTTTTTGTCGAATACAACTGTTAAAAAACTTTAAAAGGTTCTTTTTTTTTTGAAAATTAAAAACATAATATAATTTGAAAGAATTTTTTTTCTCTAAAACATTATTTACTGAAAAATAGGAAGAAATATATACAAATTATTAATTTATAATATTAATGAGACGTTATATTTGTGTTCGGGAGGAATTGGTTGTTGCTTACGTGGATCGGTCTGGAAGTTGGTTGGCCCGATGCACATATTCGAAATCTGAGGGGATGGATCAACATGAAAAGATGAATCAGCACGAACTTGACAAAACGGGAAATGGTTGCCCTCCCGACTATTTTCTGACGCTTAAGTCATAACAAATACACGCGACTGGTCGAAAGAAAAGAAATATCAAGACGGACGGGATGTGTTTAGGAAGGAGTGTTCTATTGACTCAGACTGATCTCGATAGAACTCTGAGATAAGTGAGGCTTGGAAAAGGAATGCTAAGAGATGGACATATCTCTCTATAAATTCTCCTCCTCCCATTGTTGATGTGAGGAGTGTATTTATAGAAAATACATGATTACAGTTCGGGTTTGAGCTATGGGCCGGGATTGGATCTCCTCGGATCACGCTCTCACTATTATCCACCGCATTGTACGCCAAACTGTCTTAAGAAGTTGTTGCGAGTCAGGCCAGACTTCCCGATAAACGCCATGATCAGAAAGCGTTGCTCACCTACTCCCGCCTCTTACTAGCCGTCATCGGTGCGGCCGCATATGGTAGTTGGGACACATTTAAAGCTCCTCGGGCTCCTGCTGTGTTTGCGCGTCATGCGCCTGACACGTGGGGGCTTCTTGGGCCTACATGAAAATATCGGTCCAACAATTGCCTCCGACTTTCTAACTTACACGGTCGTAAGCTGGGAAGTCTATTCATGTTTCCAAAAAATGCGGATAAACCGTTCTCGTTATCGATACCTGAAGGATGTATTGAATAGGATTACCTAGAGGAAGACCCTAAAGTTTTGAGAACGCAAAATGCTGATTTTGTGTGAAGTCGAGCAAGACTTGTGTATCATTTTCAAAGGGGAAACTGGTGACCGCTCTCGAGGGAGCCCTCCTCAGAGGGCGAGATTGGAAGTAGAAAGAAAGAATTCGTAAAGGAATGTTTCCCGAATGGAGAGCAAGTCTACACGATGGGGAGCAGGCTAAGGTTCCCCAAAGAAGGTTCTCCGGAGGGCGGGCAAGTCCAGGCGCATGGGAGCATGCCAATGTTCCCAGAGGAAAGTTTGCCGGAGGGTGAGCAAGTCCACGTGCAGCGGAGCATGCTAATGTTCTGATATATCATGGTTTTTACCGGTTTTTGACCATGATATAAGTCTTATTTATAGAGTCTTTTGGTCTTTTAGAGTCCTATTAGAGTCTTTGCAGGTTCAGCTACTTTTTGAGCATAATTGGAGATTTTGGAGCATTTTGGAGCATTGTGGAACAAGCTGCTGAAAAGATGAACTTGGATTGAAGATGGATGAACAGTGTCGATCGACACTGTTCATGGTGTCGATCGACACCCCTCAAAATCAGAAGGCGGTCATGAGTTTTACAAGATTGAAGAAAAGGAAATTGCCCAAAAAGTTTTTCTTATTTCCAAAAGTGCCCCAGCTCGTGTTTTAACCTATAAATATAGTTTTTCAGGCATTGTTTAGGCTACACAATAATTTAGAGAGAAAATTTAGAGAGCTTTTGGGGAGATAGATCCTATACTCTGTTCTTGAGAGATTTTGAACCCCTTTATTTCTTCTATTGATTTCTTTTATGATTTCTATTCAAATTATGATTTCTGTTTCATTGATCATGTCTGAGTAGTTTGCTAGTTAGGTTTAGGGTTTTTCAAATGTGATTGATGAATTGTTAGGTCGAATTAAATTGTTAGGATAAAATCAATAGAGTTCTTCATCTGGATTTGTGTTTAATGCTTATTCTAGCTTCATGACCTAGAATCTGCTCTTAGGTTAATTAATAGATGCGAGAGTATTATTGATTGTCTGAACTAATGTTAGATGAGCAAAATACCTATTCGCAAAGAGATTTGGTTTAGGGTTTTGTGAACAATCGAACCTGAACTTTAATGCTTGTTTGAATTGTTAGAATTTGCAAAGAGATTTGGAATTCTAGGGTTTAGACATAGATAATCTTCGCAGCGAGAGTTGGTTGATTTTACATTAGTGTTTCGAGTTCAAGAACAGTGTTTAATAATTCCTAACATTCTGTCTAGACCTGCAATTAGGATTCACCTGAGAATTTCCCCGAACCTAGCGTTTTATCTCCTGAATTTACTAAACGTTTAATTGTTTTCTGTATTTTAATTAAATCTTTCTTCTTAACTTAATTCGGAATTAGAAATTCTTTGTGTGACTATCTACTCCCTGTGGATTCGATCCCTAAATACTACAGTGATCTCTTAATTTGAGAGAGTAGCTCTAGGGTAAATTTGAGAGCCTATCAAATTTTGGCGCCGTTGGCGGGGAAGGAGATTAGTTGCCTACATATTTCTAGAATTAGAATTTTGTCTAGGTTTTTAATTTTTGTTTTTGGTTACTAATTCTAGTTTCTTATTCTTGTTTTCAGGTGTATGCTTAATCGCAATACCAGGAGCCACCAGGAAAAGGAGCTAATCAGACTTGATAACCAGGAGCTAGCACGTCTCGAACGGACGAACAGAAAAATCGCACGAGTGTCGATCGACACCACCATTGGTATCGATCGACACCAGTCGCACAACGCGATGCCAGATCTTATGGTTCTAGCCCGAGATGAAGCTGGTCACTTGGTAGATGCAGAAGGGCACAGAAGGAACGCCCAAGTACAGAGACTTGATGATAATGGAGCTGTCATCATCGAGCAAGTCGCACCTGCAGACATTGGACGTGGAAGAACGCTGGCGATTACAACAGACCAGACCAGTTCTATGCTAATAAGCTGAAATCCGTCCTCCTGCATTCCATAGGAATGACTTCGAGCTGAAGCCTGCTTACTTCACACTGGTGGCTCAGCATCCTTTCCATGGTCTTCCTCAAGAGCACCCCATGGACCACATTGAGAGATTTGAGGACTTGGCATCAAGCATTAAGGCTAATGGAGTGTCCAATGATTATCTCTTCTGCAAGCTTTTCCCTTACTCGCTTGCTGGAGATGCATCATACTGGCTGAAGCAGTTGGATCCAGGATCCTTGACCACTTGGGAAGAAACAAAGAATGCATTCTTATGCAACTTCTTTGATGATGCAAGATCTGAAGAGCTGAGGACAAAGATCACTACATTCTCCCAAGAACCTACTGAAGCATTCAAGGCTTCTTGGGTGAGGTTCAGAGCTTACCAAAGGGACTGCCCACATCATGGTTTCAGCGAGCCCCAGCTTATCGGAATCTTCTACCGAGTGATCGATTGGAGGTACCAGATGGCCTTAGATGCTGCAAGCAATGGCAACTTCAACACCAGATATCCAGATGACGCGATGGTACTTATAGAGAATTTGGCCTCTTGCAACAGCACCAAGACTGCAGACTTTGAGAGGAAACAACATGCTGGTGCAAATGGAGGAAGCCAAATAGCTGAGGTTAACAGGAAGCTGGACATCTTGGTGGGCAAAAAGCAAGTTCACTTTACTAATGAGGTGGAGACATTTGAGCCTGAGGAAGAAGAGGTTAACTATGTCAATGGAGCTGGTTTTCAAGGTCAAAGGTTTGGCAATCAGCAAGGCTATGGTTCTTCTTACCAGAAGCCTTTTCAAAACAACAACTTCCAGAGAACTTATGGTTCTTCTTCTTACCAGAAGCCTCCTGCACAAGACAATAAGATGGAGTCTATGCTAGAGCAAATTCTGGAGGGACAGCAGAAGATGACAGTGGATTTCAATGGGAAGATTGATTCACTGTACCAAGACTTGAATGGGAAGATCGATTTCTTGAACTCTCATGTCAAGCAATTAGATGTTCAAGTTGCCCAAACTGCTGGAGCTTTGAAGAGACAAGAGGGGTTTCTTCCTGGAAAGACTGATACAAACCCCATACATCATGTCAATGCCATCATGGTAGGAAGTGCAGAAAATTTCGTGGAGGTTGAAGAGTTTGAGGAGCTTGAAACAGAAGATGTTGCAGTTGCAGAGCTAGCGTCGATCGACACCACTTCTGAGTGTCGATCGACACCAGTAGAAATTCCCGACGATTCGAGTTCTGGCGGACCGAATTCGACCAAAGCATCGACACAAGATACTAGTGTCGATCGACATCAGCTGGTTGTCGATCGATACCATGCCCAGACTTCGCCAAGCACGCCTGAAGCTTCAACAAATGTAAAGGAAAGAGTGTACAAGACCAAAATACCTTATCCCAGGCCTCCTAGAAAGTCTAAACAGGAGATAGAAGAAGCCAGATGCAAGGAAATGATGATAACCTGATGGTTGAGCTACCCCTAGTTGATGCAGTCAGACTTTCACCTGCATTAAGAAGATATGTCAAGAGAATGGTTGTCAATGGTGTGAGTCCTGAGGAAGGAGCATTGCTTACCAGAGACATGAATGCAATTCTCTTGAACATAGTTCCAAGGAAGAAGAAGAAGGTGTGGGTTTCTGAACAAGTCAGTGTTGTGATTCAGAGGAGGATTCCAGAGAAGTTACCCGATCCAGGGAACTTTGTGCTAGATTGCTCAATCTCAACATGAAGGTTTCCTCGTTCTCTCTGTGATCTAGGTTCAAGTATCAACTTGATACCATACTAAGTTGCTGTTTGACTTGAAATGACTGATTTCAAGCCAACCAGAATCTCCCTTGTCCTAGCTGATCGATCTAAGAGAATCCCAGAAGGTGTTCTAGAAGATGTTTCCTTGAAGATTGAAAGTTGCATGATTCCCACAGACTTTGTGGTGTTGAAATATGATGAAGAACCTACAGATCCTCTTATTTTGGGAAGATCATTCTTGGCTTCAGCTGGTGCCATTATTGATGTGAGGAAAGGGAAAATAGAGCTTGACTTGGGTGATGTTGTCATGAATTTTGACATGGACAAGTTAAGGGGACCTTCCACCATCAATGGTCAATCTTTTTCAGTATATTTTTCTATGGATCAAGATCCAATCATGGATCATTCAGATGTCATTACTGCTGGGTTTGTCAAGGATCTGGATTCTAAAGAGCAAGTGAACAAACTGGCTGTTCAAGAGGTATTAGCTGGGAATTCTGAGAAAGCTGTTGAGCTAGAGGATTGGAGTGGAAACAATCATCTCTTCAGGACTTTGGGCGAAGATGAAGGTCTAATCAATGCCAAGTTGATGGAGGAAACGTTTTCATCATGGAAACAAGGATTGCAGAGCTGAATTGCAGAAAAAGTGCAGAGATCCGAGCTGCAGAGTTGGCGTCGATCGACACCACTCATGGCATCGATCGACACCCTCCGAAGATCACGACACAAGTCGCTTCTACTGCTGCAACCCCATCATCTTTGGTCAAACAGATGCCTCCACATCCTTCTGCCCCGAAACCTCGAAGGAAGCAAAGGTATGCATTTCCTGGAATCAATTCCAAACCCCCTGATCTTGTCAATAAGAATACCAAAGGTTCAAAAGGTGCTTCACGCTTAGGCAGGCCAAGAGATTCAAGTAGAAGGCTTGGTGTTTCTTTTGATGATTCTGCAGGAAAACGAAGTGTCCCACCCGAAGTCAAGTCCCACCCTGCTGCTGTTCCTCAATTCCTTGGTCGCTTTCATGCACCTACTGCCTATACACCACCATGGATTAGGAGACATTCGTCTGGGAAGCATTCGATGGCGCCCTCTGATCCACCAGACGTCTAATCCCCGACACAGTCAAGCTAATGAATGAAAACGAGCGCTGAGTGGGAGGCAACCCACTGTTAGATACGTTTTTCTTTATATTTCGTTTTGGTTTTATTAAGTCCTAGTTTTAGTCAGTTGAAAAAAGGAAACATTGGACTCGACACAGACCAGTGTCGATCGACACCATGATAGTGTCGATCGACACCACGCGCAGACGAAGGTAAGTCTTCTATCTGGTCTTTTATGTTGTTTCTAATCTTTCTTTTAGCCAACTTCGGGCTTGATAACACTTGGGACAGTGTTTTTTAAGTCTGGGGGAGGTGATTACTGACTTTGTGTTTTGTTTTGAGAGTCAATTGAGTCAGTCAAAAACTTTGTTTTATTGAGTCAAAATCAGTGAAATTTTCAGTTTTCAGAAGAACTAACCACATAAGATTGACACTGGAAGGACCATTGCCATAGTAGTTGATTGCATGTCTTACAAAGAGAGTTCAGATTCCTTCTTAGAGCTTGGTATTCATTGGACTTGATTCCTCTTTCAGCACTGACAAGATAAGAACACTACAGTCTTTCCTTGATCTTCCCTTTAGAAAAGAAAAAAAAAGAAACGAAGGAGTCTAAGTTAAAGGAATAGTGCAAAGATCCTCATGAGGCTGTCTCCTCACAAGGAACAATATTAGTGAGAGCTCATGAACCTGTCTCCTAACAAGGAACACAAATAATAGCAACACTATTCCAGACTTCAAAAGAATAAGAGAAGTCAATGAAAAGATCTTAGAACACCCTGAAAATGGGCAGCAGTTGACTAAGGGAAGAGAAAATAGGGAAGCTGTAGAAGGACTATCTTGTTCAAGCCCTAAGGAAGGGAAAGAATCTGTAAGTCCTTTGGTCAATACTGTTGTTTAGAGTTCGAAATTTTGTGAGCAAAAAGAGATCTGGATTTGATTTGGGAGATTGCTAAGCTTGTGGTAAGTACACTGAAATATTTCCTAAGGTTGGCTCAATGGTATGTGGATTCAAGAGTGTTTGTTCGATGTGGCGTTCTGAAGGTTAGCTGGATATTTCGGTTTTCAAACCTCGACTCTATACTTTGTTTCTGTTTTGCTTGAGGGCAAGCAAAGGCTAAGTCTGGGGGAGTTGATATATCATGGTTTTTACCGGTTTTTGACCATGATATAAGTCTTATTTATAGAGTCTTTTGGTCTTTTTAGAGTCCTATTAGAGTCTTTGCAGGTTCAGCTACGTTTTGAGCATAATTGGAGATTTTGGAGCATTTTGGAGCATTGTGGAACAAGCTGCTGAAAAGATGAACTCGGATTGAAGATGGATGAACAGTGTCGATCGACACCCCTCAAAATCAGAAGGCGGTCGTGAGTTTTACAAGATTGAAGAAAAGGAAATTGCCCAAAAAGTTTTTCTTATTTCCAAAAGTGCCCGAGCTCGGGTTTTAGCCTATAAATATTGTTTTTCAGCCATTGTTTAGGCTACACAATAATTTAGAGAGAAATTTAGAGAGCTTTTGGGGAGATAAATCCTATACTCTGTTCTTGAGAGATTTTGAACCCCTTTATTTCTTCTATTGATTTCTTTCATGCTTTCTATTCAAATTATGATTTCTGTTTCATTGATCATGTCTGAGTAGTTTGCTAGTTAGGTTTAGGGTTTCTCAAAGGTGATT